>CM021110.1:432138893-432290537 GCA_007115665.2 Sequoiadendron giganteum | reverse complement strand
AGGGAGGGATTGAGGAGAGAGAGAGAGAGGTTGGGAGGGAAAGAGGAGATAAAGATAAGTAGAGAGGGAAGGAGAGGTAGAGATAGATGAGAGATAAAGAGTAGATAAGGAAGTATAGATGGAGGGAGAGGTATGGAGGGAGAGAGAGGGAGGTGAGAGAGAGGTGAGATAGAGAGAAATAAAGATAGTTTGGTAGGGAGTGATAGAGGGATATGCAGGTAGAGAGGGATAGGTGAGATAGAGAGAAGTAGAGAGATTGAGATAGAAGGAAGGAGGGAAGGTGGGCGAGAGAGGGGAGGAAGGGAGAGGTAAAGAGGGATATGTGAGATAAAGATAAGTAGAGAGAGAATGGTGACATATAGAGAAGGAGAGAGTTATAGAGAGGGAAAGAGAGAATGGTGAGATAGAGAGGAGAGAGTGAGAGAGAAAGAGGGTGAGGGAGGAGTGAGAGAGAGTGAGAGAGAGAGGTAGAGGGAGGGAGAGGAGAGATAGAGAGTAGATATGGGAAAAGGTAGGGAGAGAGATATCT
Organism: Sequoiadendron giganteum; assembly: GCA_007115665.2. Taxonomy (NCBI): domain Eukaryota; kingdom Viridiplantae; phylum Streptophyta; class Pinopsida; order Cupressales; family Cupressaceae; genus Sequoiadendron; species Sequoiadendron giganteum. The sequence goes on along the minus strand of CM021110.1, from coordinate 432,290,008 downwards.
AGTGAGAGATAGAGAGGGCTAGGGGAGATGAAGATAATTAGAGAAAGAAAAAGAGGTAGAGAGAAGTAGAGAGAGAATAAGGGAGGGAGAGAATCAATATAGAGAGTTATAGAGAGAGTGGTGGGGAGTGATGGATGGAGTGGTAGGTAGAGAGGAATTAGGTAGATAGAGAGTAGAGAGGGAATTAGAGGGAGAGGTATGGAGGGGGAGAGAGGGAGGTGAGAGAGAGGTGAGATAGAGAGAAATAGAGAGAGTGTGGTAGGGAGTGATGGAGGGATATGCAGCTAGAGAAGGATAAGTGAGATAGAGAGAAGTAGAGAGAGATAGAGATAGAGGGAAGGAGGGAGGGTGGGTGAGAGAGGGGGGAAAGGGAGAGGTAAAGAGGGATAGGTGAGATATAGATATGTAGAGAGAGAATGGTGACATATAGAGAAGTGGAGAGTTACAAAGAGGGAAAGAGAGAATGGTGAGATAAAGAGGAGAGAGTGAGAGAGAAAGAGGGTAAGGGAGGAGTGAGAGAGAGTGAGAGAGAGAGAGGTAGAGGGAGGGAGAGGAGAGATAGAGAGTAGATAGGGGAAAAGGTAGGGAGGGAGACATCTAGTGAGAGAGAGAGAGAGGTATAGGGGAGATAAAGATAATTAGAGAGGGAAGGAGAGGTAGATAGAGAGTAGAGAGGGAATGAGGGAGGGAGGGAGAGAAGCAATATAGAGAGGTGTAGAGAGAATGTTAGGGAGTGATGGATGGAGAAGTAGGTAGAGAAGGATTAGGGAGGTAGAGAGTAGAGAGGGAAGGAGAGGGAGAGGTATGGATGGAGAGAGTGGGAAGTTAGATAGAGAGTAATGGAGAGAGAGTGGTAGGTTTTGATGGATGGAGAGAGTGGGAAGTTAGATAGAGAGTAATGGAGAGAGAGTGGTAGGTTGTGATGGATGGAGAGCTAGGTAGAGAGGGAGAGGGGATATATATATGTAGAGAGGGAGGGAGAGAGGGAGAAAGATGTAGTGAGGGAGAGAGAGGTGAGATAGAGAGAAATAAAGAGTGTTTGAAGGAGAGGTAGGTAGAGAGAGGGAGAGAGGAGATAAAGATAAGTAGAGATGGAAGGAGAGGTAGAGAGAGAGGTGAGATAGAGAGAAGTAGAGAGGGAATGAGGGAGGGATGGAGAGAGGTGTAGAGAGAGTGGTAATGTTTGATGGATGTAGAGGTAGGTAAAGAGAGAGTAGATAGGGAAGAAGAGAGGGAGAGAGAAGTATGGAGGGAGAGAGGGAGGTGAGAGAGAGTTTAGCTAGAGTGAAATAGAGAGAGTGGTAGGGCGTGATGGAGGGAGAGGTAGGTAGGTAGAGAGAGAGAGAGGGAGGGGGAGGGAGATAGAGACAAGTAGAGAGGGAAGGTGGGAGAGAGGGAGAGATAAGTGAGGTAGAGAGAATTAGAGGGAAAAGGAGAGAGAGATTTCTTGAGATAAAGGGAGAGAGAGAGTCAGAAAAAGGGATAGAGATAGTGAGAAAGAGGTCTAGATTGTAAGGGATAAAAATGAGTGAGATAGAGAGAGAAATAATACAATTTTCTAATTACTGAAATTTGACTAAGTTTGAAATTTGTGAGATCTTCCAAAAACTAGAAGAGAGAGAGGGGAGAGAGGGAGGAAGGGAGAGAGAGAGGGAGTGGAGAGATAAAGAGTAGAGAGAAGGAGAGAGTGAGAGAGAAAGATGATAGAATGTGTTAACTACTAAAATTTGACTTCCTGATTACTGAAATTTGACATGCTGATTATTGAAATTTGAATAAGTCTAAAATTTTAAAGATCTTCCAAAACTAGAGTTTGCATTATAACTCCTAGAGATTTGAAACCACTCTGAAACATCCTGGAAGTATATACATGAAATATAACTTAAAGTATAAGAAAGTAAATGTCCATATATAAATGTCAACTTATACTTAAATGTTTATTTCATGTATATAGTTTCCCTAAAAGATAACAAGAGGAAAGAGATAAGAAAAAGAGAAAAAAAAAATCAATGTAGACCAAATTGTCAATGCATTTACAAAATGCAAAAAATGCATTCACAAAACATGTCAAAACTAAGATATAACGCGAGCGAGTTATATATTTCTTTGGGAATTCCCGAGCCTTAGGCTTGGTATTTGCCTTGGAATACCAACCCAAAGGCTTGGAGGGCATTTCCAATGACCAGAGACATGTTTATAAAAAATCTTTCATATTTCACATAATCGAGTTCGTGCTCGCCGTCAAGATTGCACGTGGTTCAATATTAAAAAAATCAAGCACATGGGTAATGTTGGGTTCTCTCTTAGCTATCCAACAATGTAAATTTTTTCACTTTCTGAAAATATTAAGCCTTTCATCCATAATTTATTTTATTTGTATGTCTTTTTTTTGCCAAAAAGCAGTGTTTGGCAATTTTTTCATTATAAATTAATCGTTAATCAATTTTTCAAATAAATTATTTTTTTAGAAACTAGACTCCATTCTACAAATTTTAAAAAATAAATAAAAATAAATTCAATTAGTTTCCAAAATTTGTAGGGGTAGCAAGGCCAAAATTCTATTTTTTCAGGAAATGTCCACTTCGAAAATTAGTAAAAAATTAAATATTCCTTAAAAAATTATCGGAAAAATCGTGCATCAACTACATACTATTAGCTAACTTCTGACCATTGTGATTTTAAAAATACTAAAAAAAAGTTCACCGTACGAGGGTCGTACAAGAGTTGCTATGCTATGTTTTTCTGACAAAAACAACACCAATTTGTGTACGTCCCTCATTTGAACCCCTTAATCTCAACCATTTTAAAAATAAATTAGTATTTTAGAAAGTAGACTCGGAGAAATTGAATCCTTCTTTTTGTTCCATCTCAAATTTTTGGGTGTAAGTATCCTCAATTTCATGTCCAAGGTCAGTATTTCCTGATTTCAAAAAAAAACTGTCCACTTAAGTCCCCTTTTAGGGAACCATCTTGGTGCACTTATCCACCAAATAATATAAAAATTCATTCCCATTTTCCTTTTCAGTTTCTTCTTTCTTGGTTAATTTTTAAAGTTATGAAGGAAGTTTAGGCTATGTCCATCCTCTCTGACCTACCTAGGGGAGAGGACCCAGAAGTTGTGAACCCTAACTTCGTGCTTCTCAAAATCCTATGTGGAAATTTCAAATCACTCCAAATATTTTGTAATAGCTTACTTGGAAAGTCCCCTACTTATCACTTTTGTTTCAAGGCCACATCATCAAATACGATGCCACATTAGCATGCTTTTTGTCAAGGTGTCCCAAAAGGCCCAAAAACAAAGTGCTACCAATACTTGTGCATTCACATCATGGGTAGTTGAGCATTGACGTGGCATCACATGATTGGTTTCTCTTTAGATCAAAGGAATACATTTTGTTTAAGCTAGGGTAGTCATGTCACAACTATTGGGCATTATATAAACAACTACTATCACAACTATTGGGTATTATATAAAAAACTACTATCAAACCTATTTAAACATGCTCTACTACTAGGTCCTCTCCCCTATTCATGTTCTAAAATATGACAACAAAAAATGAATAGATCTGGATAATCTATCTCTGTATGCAGTTATCAGTACCTAAAGACACTTGATTGAACATCCAATAAAGAGGATTTTTCACTCAAAAGTGACTATTCAATAGGTACTCTTTAAAATTTTTGAATGTTGTTTCCTACAGGAGAGGACACAATGGTCTCTTGAGCAGCAGCTCCGTTTGAAATATAGGGCCTCTTCTTCTGACATCAATATACTTGCCTTCTCTTTGTATTTATTGCACTATGCAATAACAACAACTACTAGGGAAACTCCTTATGTTCTTGCTCGCATTCTCCCATCTTAATAAACTTGGGAGCTATTGATCAATATTGCAAACCCTTAACCAAGGTGACTTTGTATTTAAATGGGCATATTTGTTCAAATAGTCTTTTAATTATAGTATTTTAAAATTTAAGTTATGTAATATTTGTGAGTAATTTGAATAATAATTTATAAGATTTGTGGAGTAAAAACACCTTATATTATAGTAAGTATATTTAGTTTATTTTATTTAAATTTATTTATATTAGTAAATCTTTTTTTATTTTTAATTTTAAGATTTATATTCACTTTATTGGTTTTTAATAAAAAAATTTATAAGTTTATCTATTAACCAATAGGCTATATATAGTATGAACTTTGAGACAAAACCTATCTCACACTTGAAACCTCATTCATCTCACCGACAAACCTCTTTCATCTCATCGATAAACCTCTTTCATTTGGTAAAAGTTTACTAGAAAACATGAATTTTTTTATTAAAAAACTATAAAATCTAAATATCTCTCCAACCGATGTCTTACTTGGGATAATTTATGTAAGTGTGGTTTCCATGCTCCTTCTACGTGTGTTTTGTGTCATGGTTGTGAAGAGAGTGTCTCCCATCTCTTCTTCCAATGTTCCTATGCTAGGGAGATTTGACATTTCTGTTGGGGGTGTGGAATACGGCTTGCTGACATGCTTCCTCTTTGGTGGAGTTTGGGGAATGGTGGGGTAGGGCCCCTATTTCTACCTCCTTTCTTCAGGTTGCTTGGGCTCTTGGCCCATCCTTTATTATCTTGAACCTATGGTTGGAGAGGAATAGGTGGATTTTTCAGGATTCGTTGTTGATGGCCCCTCACCTATGGTGGAAAATTTTGCATTTTTTAGGGGAAACTATTGTGGCTAAGTGTGATATGACTGTGCTGGTGGACCCTCGTGATGTTGGTTTTTGTAATCGTCTTCATCTTCCTCCCCCACAATGGCAACTCATGCGCAACAGATATAGAAATCTTACCCTAAAGGTGAATAGGGAGGGAAGATGGACCCCTCCTCCTCATGGAATTCTAAAAATCAACTTGGATGGCTCCTCTCATGGAAATTCGGGTCATGCTAGCATTGGGGTTGTTGTTCAGGATAGCTTTGGAGATGTTCATTTTATCTTCTTTGTTTATAAGGGTCTTCATACTTATAATCTTATGGAGGCTCAAGCCATTTTATTGGGTGTGGAGCGGGGCAGTCAATTGGGATGGCGAAGGATCATATGCGAGTCTTACTCCTAGGTTGTGTTGAACTTACTGAATAGGCGGAATTTAGATGATGTGTGCTGGCAGTTGGCTTTGATAGTTGAAAAAATTCTCTCTTTGTGCTTCTCTGGAGTATATTACTTTCACTCATATTCCTAGATAATGGAATGGTGTTGTTGATTGCTTGGCTAAATGGGCTTCTAATCATATTCATGATTGGAATTTGGTGGATCAGGGTCAACTACCCCTGGATTTGTCTCATCAGTTGGATCACTTGGTGGAACTTGATAGGGCTATTTAATGCCCTTTCTTTGTAATGTTTCCTTGTTTTTATAAAAAAATTACCCCTCCTTGATGTTTAAATATCTCTCCAACAATAAATACATATCAAAATAAACTCTACAATATCTTCCCTACAATAAATACAACTCAAAGATTACAATATCTTCGCTATAGCAAATGCAACTCAATGTTGGATGAAAGTCTTTGCAGTAAATGATGTTAGTTGTGGGTAGTTGTTTGCATTCACTACTCTTAGATCACCGCCCAACTTGTTTATAAAAATCATTGGTGTTGATCACTCAGTATTTCCTTCAAAATTAGGACATCATTGCTAGCATCACATAATTTATCTATGAATATCTCTTTCCAAAATAATGTTACTTGGCATAGAAGAGTATTATGTACCTAAAAAAAAGACTAGAGATAAAAATACCTTGTGATGCGAACTGCTAATCCTTAGAGTAAAAAGCTATATATTCTTGCTGCAAAAAAAATAAGATCATCCACTCTTCTCTTCCCATATTGTTTGCTTGAAATCTACAATCATGTGCACCAAATAAACTCCATCTAAGCCAAATGTTAATGCTCATTCCCAAACAGCCTACTCGATCTGGCTTCTTATCAATTCCATTAGAAGTTGTACACCAAAATGACCTGCTCTATAAGAAAACTCATTGGGCCTTGAAATCTCTATTCCATTCCCCATGTATAAAAACCTTCAGAATCCCCATCGAATCCAATCAAGGAGGTTTTAAAAAATTAATCAGTGGTCTGAATTCATCTCATCCTCATGTGACAGAGGAGGAAGAGGGTATTCTCCTTTTTCTCAAGATGGTTCTTTGCATATTGCTCAATCTGAGGGATGGAAATAAGAGATCCACTGCTAAGAGATCTAAAAGTAATGATACAAACACCCCAAAAAGAGTTTATCTCTATCCCACCTACCCAACTCATCCTTATCAACAAATATATGGTAAAGACTCAGACCAATTACAAAAGAATAGTCTCACAAATAGTGCTTTAATAAATATGTATCTTCAACTTAATCAATGGTGGGATATTGATAGCGGTGGGAAAAGTGGGAGATTTTTGGATGTGATGAAATGCTCAACCAGACTAACTATTACAATATCAATAATTTTGGCACAAACACAAAAGTCATGTAATCAACATTTTCTTAGTATGAAATTTGCATGGACCATTGACACATCATCTATCAACATCATGCCCTATGTAGGACAATTGTCTATAAATTTTATTGCACATAAAATGAAACCCAAAAATCTGCACCAGCTATAAATTGCATGTATCTTTACTGAACCATAAACATCTATCATTTACACTTTTTGAATGCCATCAAAGGTATGGTTTTTAAGATCCATATATTTGTATAAATTACCGCACTTTTATTTATATATGAAATTGGTATTATATTGAACCGACAAACCACTTGTTTCATCAAACTGGGAAGGGACATATAGATAGAAAATAGAATGATTGAAATTTTAGGGGAAATCTTATCTTTACTATAATTAATTGTAGAGAATATTCTTTTTTTGGAGATTGGGTTTTGTCTATGTATCACAATTAACTCAATAATATATTTAGTTGTTGGTTATCCACAAGAATTTTGTTTGAGAATAGTTTAAAGATTAAGTATTATCTAATAAAGTTGTATACTATTTTTTATAGCTCGTCAATATTTAAAGAGTTTATTCTTAATGTTTGTGGAAGTATAAAAATGCACATTTCATATATTTATGTTTTTTATGTTATTAATATACAATCTTAATATTAATTTGTTTCTTTCAATATATTGATTAATTTTTATCTTGAATATATATTTTGTTAAGTTAAACTCTTAGTTTAAGTTAGGAATGGTCAATTTCTTAAAGTTTCTATCTTCTTAAATTAGATCTATTCATGGTTTTATCTTCAAAATTAAATTTCATACTTCTAACACTAATTTGTATGAATACGATCATTAACTATCAACATGCATGTCAAATGTCTTAATTTATGTTTCTATTTGACCTTTTTCAAGGATATCTTTATAGGTCATTTCAATCATCAATTAATATCAACCCATATCACAAGATCATCTATATTCAATCACATTAGTCTCAAATTAAATCTCAAGCTAACCTTAGTTTTCTCAAATAGAGTAGCATCAATATTCACATAAGTTTTAGTGGATCATGAAGATGAAAATTATTAGTGGACATAAATAAGATAATATCATATAACTAACACACTTTTTGTTGTGGTAATGCATGTGACATTTAAATTCTAGGCGCTCATAAAAATAGATTATTGTTCAAAAGATATTTTATTGTTAAGAGAAGGTTGTTCAAGCAATGGATCCTTAAACGTTATTGTGCCACCTTTTTATTTTTGTTAGGTTACACATTAGCTCAATTAGTCTTATAATTATAACTTATTATTCTTGCTTTCCTTGCTGACCATCTGCAATTTTGGAATGCAAACCCAATGACCATGAGATAAATATTAAATATCAATATATTTTACTAAGAATTGTGCAAATTATTTTGGCAAGACATTAGAATATGAATTGTGTTTGAAAAAATTAAAATTGTAATTGACAAAAAATATTAAGAAACATTATATTAATGTAATCAACAATAACTTTAAATACATCTACAATATAAAGTATAGTCAACATGTATGATAATGAAGGTGTTAAAGAATAGTGTCACGTAATATCCAATGTATCAGGTGTTAGAAACATTTTATTATTATTTTCCACCTTTTGATAATTGTTTGAAAACATATTGAGATTTTTCTTTTAAAACACCTTTTGGTTTTACATATTTCTGCATGAACTATTCTATGTTGACAACATATCAGACCTTAAAACATTCCAAGAAACATTCTAAAAAAAATCATCTTTTTGGAGCTACCAACACCTTTTTTTAATCAACAAATGTTTTGTAATTTTTTCTATCTCAAGACTAATTTATGATCAACCATAATTTTAAATGTTTTATGCATAAAACATATTTTCACTTAACATGAACCAAAATATTTTCCAATTACATGAATTCATAAAACACAAGTATGTGGATTACACTTCCTTCTTGCTCCAATTTTATATTACTTGTTGATGCAGAACCATCTATTTGATGTTTAATGTTTCAAATTCTATACTTAATAGAAATCAATGTTCAACATGTCAAAGGGCATCACATCCAAGATTTCTGCAATGACTCATGTCAAGACTTGCCAATTAATGCTGTAGAAAGCACTTTAAATAATTAATAATGGTAAGTGTACACATTTGATATTGTATCATATTTTTAATAAAGTACTTATAAATTCAACTATAACCCTCCAATTAAATTTATAGGACAGACTATATAAATTACAATCGTTGTAACCAATGCACCCTCTTTTGGTGCAAGTAAGAGTATATGGATAAATTTTGCACATATTTTTTTGTAGAGGAGAAAATAGTTATGTTTTGCACCTTTGGTATCTTGTTATAGGATATCCACATATGGTCATTGATTCATTAACAAAATCAAAGTATATTTATCAAATTATCAAATAAATAAACAACCACAATTTTTTTGGAGGTTCATTTCACACAAAAATCTTCAAAATAATTCTCTATTGGTGTAACCCTTGCACCTCTCTTGGTGCAAGTGCTAGTTTTAAGATATAATTGGAATACTAATTTATCTTTTAGGAGAGTTCACTTGAATTTTTAAATGGTTTTTCATTTTTCCAATCAAGAGATTTTTATTAAGATTAATTATAATGAGTTATTTATTTTTAATAATGATATATTTGTGGATAAGTATGATCTTTCTTTTAATAGATAATTAATTTTTGAAGAGCTTGTTAATGCCACATCTTCAACATAACTATCTATATCTTCTTATAATTTGTTGCTTAAAGCTATTTTACATACATAGATTCTTCATAACATTGGTACTATGATTATCTCTTCTTTTTTGCATGGTGCATCTTCTCTCTACCTAGTTAATATTGCTTTCATTTTCCCATCATTCTCTCATCTTAAGGTATCCTCTCAGAATGCCTACATCTCTTGTTGTTACTTCTAGTGTGACCCCTACCTCTTATGTTTAGTAATTTTTTTAGTGGCTAATATTCACCAATTGGCTAATAATTGAAATTTTGGAATCTAAAATTAGCTAATAGTTTGTGCTACAACATGACATGAATTGGAACATTTTTACAAAAAATTATTATAGTCTTAATTAAATCACCAAATAATTTATTTTATTAAAAAATTTAACTCAAAAATTTGCCACAATATTTGATATATGATTAGATCATATTCGCCTAAATTTTATAAATTATAGTAGAGATCCATATTAATTCGCTAATAGTGTATCATAATTATTAGTTGTTTTAGGAACATATTTATAATCTTTAGTTTCCACCATTGATTTATAATATAATATAATGTCCCTTGTTGTATTCCATGAGGTAAAATTTACACATGATCTGTAATGGTCATGGGGCCCACAACTTTGGGTCTCATGAGCGTTATAGATTGTGGGTAAATTTTGCCTTACAGAGTACAACGAGGGTCATTAGATCAATGATCTAAAAGCAATTTTGAGTCCCATGAGAATTATAGATCATGGGTGCATTTTACCTTGCAAAATACAATGAGGATCATTATATTATATTTTAAAACAATGGTGGAAAGTAAATATTATAGTCTACCCCTTCAACCCATCGATAATTTCCACCCTCGGGCCTCTACTTTTCCATGAGAATTATTTTTATATTGGATAGATTCACCATCATAATTGATGTATTTTCCTATTATTTTTCAAGATTTACCAAAATTTTCTAAAACTTTCTAGTGATTTAAAAAAAAATCCAATAAAATTAATAATTTTTTTTTAAAAAGGAAAGATTTGCCAATAGAAATTAATACCTTTTCTTAAAAAAATGAAAGATTTGCCAAGATTTTATATATTTTTTCGAGGGGGGTTTCTTAAATTTATCACTACTTATGTTCCTCTAGTACCATTTCCACCTCTTCTTCTACAAGTGAACCACTTATCTATAATCCCACTAGTTCCATTCCCTCTTTTGTGTCTTCTAGAGTTCTACTACTAGTGTTATCCCATCATCTCATTGTGTTAATGTTTCACCTTCCCCACTGTATAGTTTTGCTTTTCATCTCTCTAATGTTGTACCATTACCTCTTGTTTCTCATCATCTTCATATTCCTTCCATTTTTACCAATGCTACTAAGTTGCTATCATCATCCCCACCTCTACTCTAGAAGTGCTAGTACAAAAGTTAGATAGTGTTGATAAGAAAGTTTATTCTATTCCCAATAATCAAGATGCTATTACTTTTGGTACCTTACTTTGAGTTATCTTGTGGTAAATATGACACAAGTACTCATAATTATTTAATACAACATTCCTAGACTATGTTAATTATGACAAATTTTTGGCTAAGTTATTTTCTCACAATCTTCATGTCTTTGTTTTTCAATGGTTCCATCTTATTGATTGGTTCTACTTATTTCCTTTTGGCTCCATTCATTATTTTAATCAATTGCTTACATTAATGCTTGACCATTTCCATAAGAATTTAGACTTCAAAATTGTTGTTTCAAATTTATTAGAGTGTTCCCAAGGGTCTAATGAGCATATTGATTATTATTTCATTTGAATTAAATTACTTCATGCTAAAATGAATCATCAACTTCCTAATTACAAGTTGCAAGGGATTTTTATAAGGGTTTATTATCGACCATATGTGAAAGTGTTTTTTTTTAAATATGCTTCTTTCATGGATTTTTGTGCTCATGTCAAAGATGACAAACTTAAACTATTTATTTATAATGGTTTGAAATATGGGTTCTCACATATATCTTATATACCTTCATACCCTTCCAATAACACTAATCATATGCCTAAGTTACTTCTAACGTTGTTTCTTTTAAGCCTCAAACAAGTGGAAAATTTATAAAATTGATTGAAACTCTAGATTATGTCCTCCAAAACCTATTGAATACTAATTGATTACTCTTCCCCTTATTCATCCACTAAACCCATACAAAGGTTACATAAGGAATGAAAGGAATGTAATTTTTTAATTATTATCTTCCCTAAAAACTTTCCATGAACAAAACTCAATAAAACACAATCAATATATTTTTTTAAAAAAGAACATCACCATAACAGTAGTGCAGAAAATGCATGATCGTTGTTGTTATAATTTTGCATTGAAGAATATAAGTGGAAAGTAAAATAAGGTAGTTTCAATGTAATAAGTAGGAGATATTTTTTTGATAGAGATGACAACAAAGATAGTTGGATTTAAAGAGTTAAAATATTTGTATGAATGGCGAGTGCACAAAGATGGGGGGCCAAAAAGTGGTGACCCCACTTTTTGGCCCCAATAAATCCATAACACGAATACATTTTTGCAAAGTCAAGAACGCAATTACATTATAACACACTTGTGTTAGTGCAAAGAAAAGTAATAAAAATAAAAATGTTATTTCATTTGCCCATTTTTGCTGGAATGTGTTTACCCACAACCTACAAACCCTCAATAATGATCTCACATTCTAGGAAGCCCTATTTTTTGCCAAATATTTACTGATTCTTCACCAAAAATTTTCCAAGATGCCAAGGAGGTCAAAGGAGTACAAGTATTTTTTAGTTTTTTTGTGTCAATTTTTGATTAAATAGGTAGATTGAATATATTTTTTGAAGAAAATTTATTTAATTTTTAGGAATTTTCAAATTTCACCCCAAGAGCTCTATTAGGGTTTTGTGGTTTATGTGGTCACCCTTGGCCCCTCTTGCATCATACTACACATTGTGCACAAGAAACCCCTTTTTCTTGTGTGTACGACTGCATTTACTGCGGTTTTAGTGTTTTAGTATGCCTTCAACCGGCTCTAACCCAACAATTCATGTTGGTGTTAGTGGTTTGACGACACAACTCAATGGCTCCTCCTTTGAACAAATGTCCTCAAAATTTTGTTATGAAATTTTTTCACGAGGTAAGAACTCTGATTCCCCAGCTGATTTAATTTTTCCTTTACCAGATTTTGATTCTACTTGCTAGTGGCTTGAACAACACACCCTTGTGGGTTATTTTGTTGGGAGGACTCCCCTTGAAAGTGTGTTGAAAGAATGGGTCAGCAAGGCCTGGGTCCCTCATGGGGTCCGCCTTGATATGGTCCAAAATTTGACCAAGGGTTTTTTTATGTTTTGCTTCGCAGAAGTCTATCATGTCCAGGCTATCTTAGCCCATGGTCCCTAGTATGTTAAGTCATCCTTGTTGGTTTTCCAGGCATGGAACCAGGGTTTTTTTTTCTCAGACAACACCAAGTTGTGGGTCCTAGTCTGGATTGAATTTCCTGGCTTGCCTTTGCCTTGTATACCTTTTTTGAACCATATTGCATCCTCACTAGGGAGGGTTATTTGTGTTGAGCCAGATAGGTTTTTCTAGGCCCGACCACAAAAATGGGTCTATGAGGAAATAGACCTCTCCAAGGATTTGAAATAATCCATTGATATTCAAATTGGAGCTCTCTAGCATAACCAAAAAGTCACTTATTTTAACTTACCCAACAGGTGTTATAGGTGTCATTCAACCAACCACAAGATTAAGGATTTCCCTTTGGCAGTGCCTTGTACACCTTCTTCGTCATGAGATGCTGAAAATCCTCGTCAAGCAGAACCTTCTACTAAGGTTGATGAAAAGTGGACAATGGTTACAAATCGAAAAAATAACTCATCTAGTTCTAGGTCGACCTCTAAACCTTCTGAACCACCAAAGGTCATTTCAAACCCTTCAGGGAATGGGACAAACACTCCTATTGGAGTTGCTAATGCTTCAATGCAACCCCGGACAAAGGCAACGCCTCAGCCTGTTGTCGTTTTGTTTGCTCAGTCGAGCGCTTCTCCTCCCGTGTCAGGAACTCAAAGGTGGTCTCGCAACCCATCTCCACCATGGGAAGAGGGTGAATATGTGCAAGAAAAGAGAATATTTTACTCTACGTCTATTCAGATTGGATCAGTTCCACAAGATTTTTTGTAGAATCATTTCTCTTCCCTGAATGAAGAGGAATCAGAATTCAACAATATGGAAGAGTTTCATTCATGAAATTCCTCTCATGGAATGTTTGAGGTCTTACAGACCTCTCCATAAAGTATTATGTTAGGGATACTCTACAAAAATATTTTGGTATTGAAGTGCTTTGTCTCCAAGAGGTTAAAATTTTTGGATTTTTGCTTGCTTTGGTTTTTCATTTAATTTGGCCAGCCAGTAAAATGTTTTGCACTATGCATGAGGCTTGGCATGGTAGAGTTGTCACCCTTTTTTACCCACAATGGCATGCTTGTGTTGCTGATCATGAGGCTGATCCTTCTCATCGGCTCATCTAGATTCTTCTTAACATTGATAATCACTCATCTGGGATTATTAATGTTCGTGCCTCTAATGATGTTGTGGAGTGATCTTTGCTTTGGTGCTAGAGGGTGATCCCACAATAGTGGTTTACAATTTTTGGCCAAATTGGACACTGAAATTATTATTTTTAACTAAATCTTCATATTCGGGCACCTATAGTGGCTAAACTGTGAAGACTTTGAAGATGATGCAAACTAGAGTCTCATCACATTTTGTCTGTAGATTCTAAAATAATGTTTTTCAAATTTTTTGGAATCAGGTTACACTTTTTTTCCATCTCCCACGAAAACTGGTATTTTTCAGAAAACAACGTTTTTAAAAAGTGACGCTCACTGTATACAACATAATTTTTTTTGTATGAAGGATAAAATTCTAATTTTTTCGAATTTAGATTTGTAACTATGATATCTAGAACTTTCATTTTGTCTCATAGTTTTTTATTGAATATTTTTTCCTTAATCAAGTTTCAAAGTCAAACCAATTGCAATTCAGACATAGGCAGATTGTATACAACATAACTTTTTCTATATGTATCGAAATCCAATTTTATTTTTTAATGGATCAAGGACATCAATACCCAGCCCAAACGTATTTTTTAAAATTTTATTTTGATAATCTGCTATTTGATAATATGCTATTCTTCCACATATACAAAACAAAGAGCTTGATTTTCAGTGAAAAGCCTATGTTTAATAAAACTAAAAAAATGCATACATAATAAAACCAAAACATATTAAAATTATATTAGTTGGATAGCTCGTTTTGAGGACTACCTGATTCTAGTTGGGTTTCTGAAGATTCCTCCACTTTCATCCTCAACCTGAGCTCCGAAGTGCCAAAATTTAGAGTTTTTTTGTGTCTCAGATAGGCGATTAGGGATAAGGGGGTTCATTCGAACCCATAGGGGTTTGAGTGAACCCCTTCAAACATGTTCACTCAAACCCCTTTCCTATGCATTGTAATGTTTTTTTTGGCGGCCAAAATTCAAAGGGGTTTGGTCGAACCCTGGTTTGAGCGAGCCCCTTTTTGGTTCGGTCGAACAAGTAGGTTTGTACGAACCCCTAAAATCACTTTTTTTGCCTTAGGGTCATTTTTTGTGAGTTTTCCTTCCTCATTTGAATTGTAAACCACTATTGTGGCTTCACCCTAGATTACTGATTCTTTACCAGTTGCCACTTGGTTACTATGTGGGAATTTCAATATGGTTGAGATGGCGTATGACAAGGATGGCACCCTGTCATTCAAATGGGAAACTAGCGAGCAAGAGGCGTGGTTTTACATGCGCAATAAATTGGGTATTTTTTATCCCAATATTGGTTTCCGCCATTCTCATTCTCTCTGGCACACTTGCTGTAATTATAAGGCCAATTGTGATAGAATATTTAAACGTGTTGATAGTGCCATGATCTCAGCTCAATATTTTTTCTCTTTTGAAAAATATGCTCTACCAATTAAGTCGTTAGTGGATGTGACTTTGTCTGATCACTTACCTATTTCTTTTCGCATTAAATGGGAGTCACATCAGCCTCACACGTGTAAAACTCAATTCTTTTTTAACATGTCTTTGCTCAATCACAAGCCTACCCTGGCCCACATTCGTAGAGTGTGGAATTTGGAGTGTAGACCAACTCATCATATAGGTTGGATTACCTGGTGGAATGATGCTATCACACGCACGGCTAGATTTCTACATATTTATGGACGCCAGTTGGCTATCTTTCACTAGCGGTCTTATGAAGCTACCACTGTTGACCTACACTCAACCACTGAAGCTTTGGAGGCCAGCCCCTTCTCCCCATCATTGCAAGTCAGAGTGGAAAATTTAAGGCACAAAAAGAAAGTGGTTGACAATTACGTTGCTAGAGGTGCACAGATCAAAGTTTGGCTACATTGGCTAAAAACTAGTGATCGTACCTCCAAAGTGTTTTTTTTGTCATTATGTGCCAGACACTCATCTGTGGGCATCAAAAAAATCATAGACGACATTCAGGTGCTCTCTGAGCTCCTTGACATTCTCCAGGTCTTTGTGTGTCATTATGAGCAAGTTTTCACTACAAAGGAATGCACACCTGTGCAACAACAAGCCCTTCAAGATTACCTTTCTATAGTGCCAAATAGGCTTTCTTTAGCCTAGAGGAATTTTTGTGATGATCTCAAGGAAGTTGTTCATTCCATGGCTAATGACAAAGTCCCGGGGATCGATGGCTTCCCTTGTGAATTTTACAAGGCCCTTTGGGATTGTGTTGGGCAGGATTTGCATCATGTTAGAATTTTTTCATGCTAATTCTCTAGGTAATTTAATAAATAAAGGCAATATAAAATTCATACCTAAATCTAGGGATCTGAAAGACATCTGCAATTGGAGGCCTATCATGCTTCTCAATGTCTCCTACAAAATCATTGTGAAGGGTTTGGCACTGAAGATCTGCCATCTCTTGCATCAGATTGTGTGCCTAAACCCAACTAGGTTCATCAAATCTAGGTTCATTCTAGATAATATTATTGTTGTTTGGGAAGGCATGGAATGGGCTTGACGTTCAAACCAGAAAGTCATTTTTGTCAAAATTGACTTTGCCAAAGCCTATGACCACATTGAATAGCCTTTTATTCTTGCTATATTGCAAGCTTTGGGTTTTGGGCCTAATTTCATTCAGGTTGTTCATATGGTTTTTGCAGATGCCTCTACCTGTATCATCATTAATGACCACCAATCCTTTGCCTTTGGAATTTTTTTTTCCATTTAGCAAGGGTGCTTGCTTTCCCCCTCGCTATATGTGCTTATGACTGAAGTATTTGGCTACCTCTTGGCCAATGTGGTTTCCTAGTAGTGTGTCAAGGGTATTTCGTTGACCAACTCTTAGACTCAGCTGGTTAATGGCCATTTTGTGGATGACTCTTTTCTCACTCTCCCAAAGGAAGAAGAGACTATTAAAGCAGCCTTGGATTGTCTTAATACTTTATGTTCGGCTTCTGGCTCTGCCATTCAGTGGCACAAAACTTTATGCTATAGACAGTCTATTTTTCCCACTCCTCCTTGGTTTCAATAGTATAATTGGAAGTGGATAGGGCCAGGAGAATTTATTTGGTTCCTGGGCATTCCCTTTGCTTTCCAGGCATCCCCAGCTAAGCTTTGGCAAGCTGTGCTTTCCAGAGTCAAGTAGAAGCTTGCTTATTGGATTACCAAGCCTCTTTCCTTGGCAGGGAAATTCCAGGTGTGCATTAAATTTTTGGCACCTACCCATGTTTATTATTCCTCCTATTGGGCCCCTTCCAAAGTTGCCTATGGCAAGCTTGAAAAGTTGCTCAGAGATTTTCTTTGGGCCTCTTCTGAGTCCCACAAAGGGTTTCATTGTGTTGCTTGGGAGTTTTGTTTCCTTCCCAAATATTTTGGAGGACTTGGGCTTCTCTCCACTCAACGATAGGGAACTTCTCTTTGTTTTAAGTGGATTATTTGTTCCCTCACTAGGGACGAGGCCTGAAAAATTCTTCTCAAGCATTTTATTCAATCAGGCTTTCCCGCTCATAGACCCGCCTGGAAGGGGATCGACTTTCAAACCCTTCTGGTCATGAAGGAACAAGTCAAAACTATTGGCACTTTTGTGGCCAAAAGTATTTGGCATGCTTGGGAGGCTATCAAGCCCTAGCTTCGGTGGGCTGGCTTTGGGTTTCGTGATGTGCTTTCACTCAACTAGCAAAATATTTGGTGGTCGCCTCTTTTTTCTTGTAATGGTTAGTTGTTGGCTAAGTCACCTTGGCTTAAAGCACTTAGATTCCATAAGAAGGGTATCTAGACCCTACAATAGTTATTTCATAAACCCACGATGTGTATCATACAGTGGGAGGACTTTCATGCCCGATACAGGCTTCAAAACTAGGACCGTGCTACTTATGATGGTCTGGTGAATGTTATTCCTGTAGAGATGTTTCATAAGGTTGCAATTCATGGGACCAAACCTTGGTGAAAAGAATGGAAGTGGTTTCCAAACACCCCTTTCAGGAATTACAAGCCTCGGCTTGGTTATAGGTGACTTTCACCACACTTTCCTATGATCAAAGTTTGAACCAGAGGTGGCTACTCCAATCCTTCGCCCATGTCTGGCATAAAATATTTACTGCCACTTGGTCTACAAGTGTTAGTTCAAAACTTTCCCACTTTGCTTGGTGTACTCTTTTCCAAATTTTTCCTGTGGGCTCTCGACTTGTTCACTTGGGGGTCTAGGACCCTCGCTGCCCTTTTTGTGGGCAAGCTGAGACTTTTAAGCATCTTTTATGGTTTTGTCCCAGAGCTCAGCATCTTTGGACTTGGATTCATGACTTCTTTCAAACCCTTTAGGCCGGAGCCTTTTTCGTGGCATATGATTCTTCTAGGAGGTTCGCCTAGAATCCCTACAAAATTTACCTAGGGGTGATCCCACAATAGTGGTTTACAAATTTTGGTCAAACTGGACACTGAAACTATTATATTTAACTAAATCTTCACATTCGAGCACCTATAGCAGCTAAACCATGAGGAATTTGAAGATGATGCAAACTAGAGTCTCATCACATTTTGTCTTTAGATTCTAAAAATATTTTTTTCAAAATTTTTGGAATCGGATTGGACTTCTTTTTCCATCTCCCACGAAAATTGGTTTTTTCAAAAAACAACATTTTTAAAAAGTGACGCTCACCGTATACAACATAACTTTTTTTTATGAAGGATAAAATTATAATTTTTTCGAATTTAGATTTTAAACTACGATATCTAGCACTCTCATTTGGTCTCATAGTTTTTTATTCAATATTTTTTCCTTAATCAAGTTTTGAAGTCAAACCAATTGCAATTCAGACATAGGCAAATGGTATACAACATAACTTTTTCTGTATGCATCGAAATTCAATTTATTTATTTTAGTGGATCAAGGAAATCAATATGTAGAACCAACATATTTTTTAAAATTTTATTTTGATAATCTGCTATTTTTCCACATGTGCAAAACATAGAGCTTAATTTTTGGTGAAAAACCTATTTTTAATAAAACTAAAAAAACACATACATAATAAAACCAAAACATATTAAAAATATATTCGTTTGATAGCTCGTTTTGAGGACTACCTGATTCTAGTTGGGTTTGTGAAGATTCCTCCATTTTCATCGTCAACCCGAGCTCCGAAGTGCCAAAATTTAGGTTTTATCTATGTCTTAGATGGGGGATGAGGGATAAGGGGGTTCGAGCGAACCCCTTCAAAGAGGTTCAATCGAACCCCTTTCCTATGCATTTTGTTTTTTATTTTGGCGGCCAAGATTCAAAGGGGTTCGGTCAAACCCTAGTTTGAGTGAACCGCATATTGGTTCGGTCGAACTAGTAGGTTTGTACGAACCCCTAAAATCACTTTTTTTGCCTTGGGGTCATTTTTTGTGAGTTTTCCTTCCTCACTTGAATTGTAAGCCACTATTGTGGCTTCACCCCCAACTTTGGTACACTTTCAGGGTGGAAATCCTCTTTAATATCTGGAAAGACATAAATTCCTGCATATTTGCTCATTATCAAATGGATATTAATGTATGCTAAAGCTATTATTTGTTCTAATGTGCTCTTACAGATTTAGGTGCAAGCTAACAAATTTGCACTTGAGGTTTCTCACCTGCAAGTTTGGCTGGATGAATGGGACAATGCCCCATGTACTATTACTTGGGTCCCCACTTTGCTCACCTCTTCCCGTGACTAGTTGCCTTCTCGGGGCCAACAACGGAGTGGCTGCATGCGTCCCCACTCTCAACCTCCTCTTTAATAGGATTCTTGCCCTCCTCAGTGAACTCGTTCTCCTCCATCGTGGGCTAGCCAGGGGTGGCCCTCTGACGGCACTTCTAGGAGCGGCAGTGGCAGTTTCATGTGGACCTCTGATGATCCTCTTGCTTTTGTCTCTAGTTAGCCAAATACTGTAAAAATTCCCTACATCTGGTGCTTGCAATGTCGCCCCAACATGAGGAAGAAGATAAAGGGAAAAAAGATATTGGTGATGGTTGGGGTGCTCCTCTTGATGCCACTCCAGACCCCGCTGATGTATGGGGGAAGCACATGGATGACAGTGACCCTCCTGGCTCTATTGGCACTGCTTTGGCGCATAATGGCCTTTTTCTTATATGTGTTATGTAATCATGGACTTTTGGGCTTGGCCCATGTGATTTTTTCTTTTTCTAGGTGCTACCCATTTGATTCTCAGAGTATGCCTTCTTACCACTCATCCTTTTTTTTGTGAATATGTATCTTTATCTTAATTTAATATAGATAGTTGCCTATTCATCAAAAAAAATCACCCCAAAAACTTAAAAATCCTAATTCACCTCATGATGAAATCCCTCCTAAATAACAACCTCAACAAACACCTCCTATAATTCCTCATCATGCTCCAAGAACATGAGAAAATATATTATGGAAAATTGAAAAAAAAAATTGAGTTAATTGCAGGGTTGAGAGATCCCACGGGAACAAACTCGCATGCTTGAACAATCTCAATCAATCATGTAATTTGTAATGTCACATGTAGATTCAATTAGCAATCAAATAAATAGTTGGGATAACAAGCGACAAGAGCTAAAATAATTTTATGTAAAAAAATTATCATATTAACAAGTTAAAGACAAAAAAATTGAAATCTAACTTATGTGTACTATTCACAAACTCAAGAATAAATCAACTCTTACACGATGCATGCAAAAGGTTCCCTATCTAATGGTGAAACCACAAAGGGATAAATATATTTTTTTGGGATAGGTGGTGAATGTTTTTGACCATCCTCCATGCAACAACAATGAGGTACCACAGTATTTTTGAGGAAAAATCTGATGTGATTTTGTCCTCAATAAAAACGTAAGCTATTTTGACATGTAGGAGCCCTAGGGTAGAGGTGGGGGCTCCGCGCATGACACAGTGGAGAAACATATTGACCCACAACATTTAGAGAGACCACTTGCTAGACTAGACAATGAGCACATGAATATCCCTTTCATTATGAAGGAGAGTGTTGAGGTGGATACCTTACAATTGATTAGCTCTCTCACTCATACCCTTATACATCATACTAGGCCTCTAGCACAGGGTGAGGGAGCAAGTATTCCAAGCATGCAATTCCACCTCATTTATACCGGTCTTGTGGGTCACTATGTGTATATGATCCTAAGGATAGTCAGGATGCATGTGCCTAAGCTACATTTGTAGCAGATCATATGGTGATGATAGATGTTCTCTTGAGTGATACATTTGGCATTGATAGCCAGGTAAATGTCAACAAGTTTATTTTATTCATTTTATTAATTTTCATTTCTGAAATGCAAGATTAAATAAATTAGTTGAATGATTATAGTGAAATTTTAGGGTCATATTGTTCAACCTACTTCCAACAGTCCTCGACTTCTCTATTACATGGCGATGTCTAGTGTAGAGGTATGTAACTAGTAAAGAATATAAACATTACATGTGAATAGTTGAACATTATATGAATGATATTCTAATATCGCACCTTGTATCTTGAATGGGTTAATGTTGAGCCTTCAACATCAACACTTGGTAGTGGAGGTGGTCATTGAACTTTCACTCAGGTAATAAAAAGAATTTTTAATCTAATCCATCCTCTTGTTCCACAATATCTTCCTAAGTAGGAGAGGTATTGGGATAGAGAAAAATAGGATTCTCATGACTCTAAATGTTTGAATCCTCTTGAATGAAGATGCCTTCTTCACGAGTAGGTGCTTGATATCGGGAGAAGAACAAGCATGATTATCATGATTGTCAATGATTACATTCTCTTGCATTGAGTCATCCTCACTATTATTAGATACATTTAGAGAGGGATCAAATAAAAATAACAAAAGCGGAGTAAGAAACTCATTTTCACATGCTTGTAACAAAATTTCTATAAATTTCCTAACAAGCTCTGACAATAGAACATGAATTATGACAACACAACATTTTTACAATGAAGACATTATGTTATGACCTATGTATCAAGGGTAGAAGCACAAAGATGAGTCCACGAAACGTGGAAGTTTTTGCCTTAGGCCAAAATGCGAAATCGGCTTGCAAAAAATGGGATCTTGGTTTTAATAAACGGGATCCCGATTTTAATAAACAGGACCCCGAGCCAAAAAGGGGATCCCGTTTCATAATAAATTATTATTTTTAATGAATTTAAGAAACGAGATCCCATATTTTAAAAAGCAAGATCCTGTTTGAAAACGAGATCCCTCTTTTTAAAATACGGAAACGGGATCCCGCTTTTTAAAATACGGGATCCCGTTTCTTAAATTCATTAAAAATAAATAAAAATTATGAAACAGGATCCCGTTTTTTAAAATTTTAATTTTTGGTCGGGTTTTTGCTTTGTTTTTCTGTTCGGGAAAAGGCTTGGGGACCCGAACCTAAGCTTTGGACCTGGTTTGACCTACAAGTTGAAGGTCCTAGCAATGACGCAAAAAAATATTGAGTTTGGGCATATGGCTGATGCCTTTTTTTGCAGAATTTTTTGACAAAATTAAAATCCATTTTAGATGAGACAATGTAGATTCCAAATATGTAATTTCTTTTACAATTGGATTATTTTTTCTATTTTTCAATTAATTTCTGATGAAATTGGTCCATAAACTTTGAATATTAGTGTTTTTTACTATTTTAATAACTTTTGATCAACATAACATTTTGATGAACGGATTGCACAAGGGAAAACTTCAGACAATTCTTTTCAATTTTAAAATAAAAAATGCAAAAATTGATAAATTTAGGTCATCTTATGCGTGTCGTACACGACTATTTTTCTAAATGACAAATATGCCTGATAAAAAATTAATAAAAAAAAAATATTCAATAAAAAATTACAAAAAAATATCTAGGGAATGCTTCAGTGAGTCACAAGTCTTTTTCCGAAAGGATTTAGAAAAATATGATAATTTAAGTCAAAATATGGATGTTGTACACGTGCATGGTATGGTAAAAAAAAATGACTTTTAAATAGTGGTTTTTACAAAAGCCTATTGAAACTCAATTTGTACAATGTGGGTATTGAAATAAATTACATATTTGGAAACTACACTCTGAGTACTACATTTTATGATTAGTGACTTGTTCAAAGATTTCATCTCTAAGTGCTTCAAATTTTAAGGTCAAATGTGTCAAACTCTAAAAATTAGGGAAAACACTTCCACTTTTTGGCCAAAAAGTGGACTCAACTTCTTGCCAGCACCCTCAAATTAGTGATGTACAGCAAAATCAAATAGTTTGTGTAACATAATTCCAAAAAATGAACCAAATATGGACAAAGGACACACATAGGGACGTGCACATCAAACTTCATCCTAAACTAACTAGTCTAGGGTGCAAGGATGTCCTAGATTAGATAGGTAATTTTGTATAGTTTAAAATTTTAAAATCATTGATAGTGTCTAAGGTTCATGTGTCTCAAAGTTTCAGGTTTGGAAGTGAATGAATTTGTAGAAATGCACCAAAAAATAATTTTTCTAGATGAATTGCATGCATGCATTGTTTTATATTTTTAGAGCAATTGAATATGTTTAAATAATCATTTTTAAAATTAAAACATTGTAATCTATTTATTCTTTCTAAAACATATAGAAAAGCAATGCTTTTTAATCTTTTGAAATAAAAATACAATGCAATCTATCACTTTTTCAATGTTTTCACTAAAATATGCATGCATAAATGATGAAATAATATTGAAAATAAATTTATCAATGTGAATAACTCAGATGTATGCCCTAACAAGGAAAATCATATCTTTTTTTTGTAATTTAATTCAAATTATTTACTATTTTCACTTTTTAATTTATTATGAAAATGAGTATTTTTAAAAAAATAAATGCAAATTATCATTCTAATGGCCTAGGTTTTGAATCAATTTTCAAAATTTTGACACTATGAAAATAAAAAAATTGAAAGTGCAAGATATATTGGATTCAATAAAATATTTTGTAGAAAAAATTGGTTCTATATCTAACTAAGATTAGCTCCTTTTCACTTACTAAACATTAAACATATATTGCCTAGGTTTTATGTTTTTTTTTTTGTGTGCGTGTGGAATGGATTTGATGTGCTTTTAACAAGCCTATTTGACATACAAACCTAGATCTAAACATGTAATTTATTGCATAGAGGAAAACAAAAAATCAAATGTCAACTTCAAATCTAGCAAGTAGGGATAGAGAAGAAATTGTACTTAAAATCCAAGCCAACCTTGGGTGGACTAAGTAGTAGCACACCCTAGATGATTTTTTTTTGGATTTGTAAATTCAAGGTGATTGGTTAAGGTCTGCACTTTAGTTCACAAGACTGTCACTAGTTGAAACCTTCAAATTTGGCATGCACACACAAAAAATGGGGGTAATGTTGGGTTGTAAGGGCTTTTCTAATTCAAACCCTCTTTTTGGTATCTCTACCTCCATGTATAGAGGCCGAAACAATAATAATTAACTAAAATTAATAAATGACAAAGGATAATGTCACATTTATGTGAAAACCCTTAAAGAAGAGATGCCACATACAAGTTGATTGATGGATTGCTTGATTTCTTGATAGACTTGCAAAAGGTAGCTCACATATGCCATAGATTGTTGAAGCTAGCATGTAGAAGATAACTCAATACTTCTCCATATCTACCTTCCAATTGATCTCTCATTCATAAATTACATCCTTCTAATATTTTGATTAGATTAAAACAGGAAGTGCCAGTACCCATTACAAAATTGCAGAGATGATGGGGACTAAAATGGATTTTATTAATATTTCCCCAAAATAAGTAAATTGTCATTACAATTAAAGTTATAGGAAAAATAGGGTGTCAAGATAGTATAAAATTGGTAATGGTGACAATTTCCAATGCTATAGAAATAAACATGAGAAGATAATCATGTTAACCAAAACTCCAAGTGAAAATGATTACAAGATAGGAAGAGGTCATAAACATTGCACCTATAAGTAGAGAAAACATAAATTTCCATAATAATATGTTATAATACATTTTTGCAAAGTGAAAAAAAATTACTTTTCCATGAAATAATCCTTTCAAATGATTTAAAGGAGATATAAAACAGTTATTATGACCTTTTAATTAAAATGGTATGATGGTTTGGAAACCACTTCTTAAAAGGGTATGGAGACTACTCAAGGAAGAAGGTGCTTTGGTGGGCTATAGACATTGGAGAAAGGGGTTTCATTATTAATTTTGATCAAATCTTTAAAATTTTATCTTAAGGACACTTGTCATTAGATGTGCTAATGTGACAAGTTATGTAATGAGTCAAACCTCCAAACCTTGTAAATAGATAAAAGGTCATTTCACATATTTTTCTACAATGAAATCATACAAAATGATATGTACCTACTAGATGCCGATAAGTTAGTTTGAACACAAATACTGAGATCATGCTTGTTTGTATCATATCATTCAAAATTAACTTAAATCCCTATATGAAATTTAATTCCTTTTTATGATAGAATGCACTGTTGAAACTTATGCCCTCATTATTTTAATCATCTTTTTATGAAATTTTTTGGGTTCTTAAATTATGGTTTTTATTTGCTACTATACTTACTCCCATAAGTTAGTTTATTGGAAGGTTGAGGTTTATCAAGCAATAACTAAATAAATATTGGCATCTCATTGAATTATATCAAACAATAATAATACAAATATTAACAGTCTGAATATGATATCACTCGTAGAGATAACATAGTCATCGTTGAAATATAACATGAATTTTAGGTCGTTGTCTATGCAGCCACCAGATTGCACATTTGACCATGTTTATTAATTTATTAAAAATAAGAATTCAATGCATTTTGTATTTTCAATTAATTAATAAATACAATCAAATGTACAGTCTGATGGCTGGGTAGACGAATTTTAGAGTATATTTGACTAAAATAAATAATTCAATTTATCAATATTATGTTGACCAGTGCAACTTATTGA
This sequence comes from Sequoiadendron giganteum, assembly GCA_007115665.2. NCBI lineage: Eukaryota > Viridiplantae > Streptophyta > Pinopsida > Cupressales > Cupressaceae > Sequoiadendron > Sequoiadendron giganteum. The sequence continues at coordinate 432,264,253 of CM021110.1, read as the reverse complement.
AATGAAGGAATTGTTCAAGTATATATCAAAAAGAACTCAAAAAATATATGGATGGATTCAGTAACAGGAGACACATAAATGCTGCCATGGAATGGCACTAATATCTCACATGTTCCCAAAATTTTACTAACTCCTTCACTTTCAGATTCTTTCTAGTCAAATTAAATGCCTTCACGTTGAGCTCATTCTGTCTTTTTGCCTCCAGTGTTCCAAAGTCTTCAAATTCCAGTACTTTTTCTTGCTCAGGTTCTGAATGTCTTTCCTGCAGATCGTCTAGACTTCTATTCAAGCCATAATATTTTCTTTCATTATGTCTATTGTTTTGCTTTTGAAGATATTTATTTTTGTTCTTCAATTCTTTCTTCTCCTTGAAAACAACTTCCATTCTCTCGTCAGATTCGTCTGATATGACTTTCTTCTTAGCCTTCAAAGATTTGGCAGATGCAATCGATTCTCTGTATAGACCATGAAATTGTTGTTTCGACGACAAATTATTAACTTGGGGATGAGTCTTTTCCCCTAACAATGCTTGGAGTTTGATTTCTCTTTTTGCAGCTTCTTTCTTTACCCTCCTCTTAGACTTGTTAGCTTCAAACACTGCAGATGCCCATTTCTTTTCTCTCTTTAGAAACATGGAAACCAAATGTTGCATCTTATCTGCAGTGTTTGATAATAAGGACAACACTGTCTTCTTCTCGGTTTCCCAAGACAAATAGGCTTCTTCAAAGTCTTTTGTTATTAACTTCACTTGTTCTTTAAGCTGCAGATTATTATATTTCAGCTCATTTATTAATAAAGCCATTTCTAGGCATTCATCTTCTTTCTGAGCAACTTCCTCAATTAATGTCTTCTCAGACTTCTTCAACCCAAAATTATTGGCTTCCATGTTAAATCTTTTTGAGATAAGTGCTTGGCATTCACCTTCTGTTTTACTAAACTCCCCATGTGGCCATTGCAACTCTTCTCTTGGCATTTCATTTTCGTGGACTATATCTTCACGAGATTCTTGCATGTCTTCCAAACCTACATACAACTCGAGATTTTCGTTTACAGCAACATCATTTAACTGAGAATTATTTTCCATTCCCGATAGTTGGTTATAATTACTTTTATATAAATATGCTGCTACCCTATCATATGCCCACTTCTCTCCTTCCAATAATGCACGTAACTCTAATTGCTGGTTTTTAAGCTCTTCATTTTCTTTTTCACGATTGCTAATTCGGTCCTGCAGCTTTATTAACCTTATACCCAACTCTTGAAACGTGTCTACAAGTCCAGAGATTTCATTTTGGCATACAGTTTCTTTGGTTAATAAAATGTTTTTCTTGTGTACTGCCTTAACTCCGTCATGGTATTCTTTTTCTTTCTTCATTCGTTTCAACTGCAAATTCTCAAATCTCCCGTTAGTTTCGTAAATCTGCTTTTTAGCACCCAATTTATTCCTTTCTGAAATCATTGCTGCCTTGAATAATAAAATGTTTGCAGACATACTGTTATCTGAACGACTGCTGTAATTAGCGATTCTTGATTATATTTATTCTCCTTTTACTTCGTATAAATGTTTGATACGCGTCAAATGCTATCTATATTATCCAACATTGGTGATTGTTAGTATTAATATGATTTTCCGCCAAATGAGTTGATCACCGACACATGTCGGCCCAATATTAACAGGGTGAAACGTTATTGCTTTTTCGGGTTGACAAAAATAAATGAATTATATTAATATGAAAATTTTAAAAATATTTAATAACAGTTAGTTGGACTTAAACAGCACACTAAGCTTTGACTGTTTAGGAGGTTGTGAGCCCATTCCTTTCACCGAACATCCATTCCCATCCAAATAATAGTCGTCGTTTAGTTTGAATTCAAACCTATTCCCGCGTGGGAGTACAGTGGATGCTCGTACGCGTATGATCGCATAAATGCTCATTCCTTATGGTGTCATGCTTAAGACGTATAGTAATAAAGGAGAACATCTTCTGAATGTCTAAAATGCTCCAGCGCACAAACTAAAACTACCCAGGCATAGAGGAATGACATCCAAACAAGGTAAAAACGCTCTGTGAATAGTTATAACGCCTTGCCAAGATTCCTCATACCCAACCATGGAATTCCACCGCATACTCATGAAGGGAAATGCCCAGTAGCGATTAATGGAATTCCAACACAACCTTTGTCAGCATCGTCCTAGCTTGTGTGATTCCATGAAACAAGGGAGACCCTTAGGGATGATGCATTCCCAAAATAATTTTTCTATGCCCCTAGAATATAGGTGAGGACAATACTGAAGAAGGTTGTATTATTAGCCAAGTGAAGGGAATATGGTTATACTTAGAAATTGTGTCATCATGACTAAAAACAAGCAAGGAAAGAAAGTTACATGCTACATAAAATAGAGTGATAATAGAATCAACCAATGATGAAGATGTTGTGATTGGATGATTCATCTAATTTCACTTCATTAGGATAGTGAAGAAGAGAGTTCTCTAGGGGCGGGGGGTATAGTTTGATTGGCTAAAGCATCTTGTTGAAGGCAAGAGGTCAGAATTTCTAGTCTCCCCCCAAACCCGTGGTACCGAAGGACGTATCATACCAGTGCCATTGGTCATGTGAAAATAGTTTACAAGGCGCACTGCAGTTTATAGGGGGACAGATAGCCGATCAATTCCTATAGTCTAAAAAATAAAATGAAGAGAGTTCTCTAGAGATAGCTACAACATGAATCAATTAAAAAATTATATGAGGTATTTTAATAATAGATCTAAATAAGTTTTCATCATAAGACAAGAGAAGTGTATTAGCTATGATAGAAACATGGGATGTAGATGGTACAGTAAAGGATGACATAGAATTAGTAGTGTGCTCACCCTAATTTACAAATGGATTAGTGTCATGAGATATCATGATCTAAGGGTGTATCATTAGAAAAAGTGATACCACCCTCATTCAAAAGATCTTAGATTTTATACATTAAATAACAACAATAATTTTTATAGTGTCCAAAAATCCTATGGTATGAATGTGAAAGAAGGGATGAAGGACCAAACATGAGAGGATGTTTAAATTAGGTTGATGGATGGTTTATTATAATGGATTCTAGGAGAATTGATAAGATATATTTTGGAGGGTAAATAAGAGGTGTTTATCATCTAGGTTCAATTTTGGATAGATAGGAATAGGATTGAGTGGGCGAATAAGAGTCACAAGGGGATCCATGGGTGGAGGATTCGGAAAGGACCCATCATGTTTAAGGTGAGGGTGGTCTAGGAGGCTATGGTTAGCATGAATGGAATGAAGAACTATGTTAGAGAGAACAAAAATACTCGAAGGGCATAGTCTATTTGATATGTAATAATAATTTATGATGTAAAAGATGTAGAAGGACATCAAGGGGTTGGAAAACCCATAAACAAGTAAAATACATGATAAGTGAATCCTCGAATGCTTCATCAACATATTGTTTGCATAAAAGTGGTTGTAGGGAAAGAAGGTGGGCATCTATATAATGGTAAGGGTCAAGGTCTAGAAGATATGAATTTAATGTAAAAGAGTAAGTAGTATATAAATGATCATTTGAATGATTCTTAATATCTATCAAAGAAAGAATTTAATTCAATGTGGTATTAAGGACCTATGATGAATTATGCTTACATGCTCAACATTATCCATAAAAGGGAGTTCATCCTCCAAACAAAGAGGATGAAATGAACAAGAAAATAGTCCATGTAAATCCAAGATAAATGACCAATATAAATATGAGCCATGCCATCATTCAAATAAGAGTAATCAAAGGTATCGAAAAGAAAATTATTGATAAAAGTTTAAAACCTATGTGGTGATGAAGTAACATAAACTATAAGGATATGATTCTAACAAATAATGAGAGAAGAGGAGGCCTCCAAATCCTTTGGGATGTCCAAAGATTTTTAATATGTAACCAAAGTAGGGATACAAATGGAAAGAGATATAGTACCATAATGGATTATGGAGAGGTAGTGAAAGTATTAACGTTATCTATCTCACATAATGTACCATTATGATTTTATGAATATAAATGTAGTAAATTCTGTAAATATAGAATTAAATACATGGATAAGGTTCACAAAAGTAGAGAGATCAGATAAGAAATCAAGGATCTCATACATGCAACATGTATATGTATCTATGTTATAGAAGGAGGTAACATCATCTAGGACATAGGGATAAGAAACATTAAAATGAGAGAATAACACATAGTATATGATGTATACATATAAATATTTCAAAGATAAGTAACTAGAAGAAGTCATGATAAGATATATAAAATAAAGAATTAATTAAAAGGAGTAAAAAAATTTGATTGAAGGGAAACATTTTTCTTTTTTGTAAATGATAGATTCACAAAAATGTAATGATTAACTTAAACTACTATTAATTTCTAGATTTCATAAGTTGATATAATTAGAGAATTATAAATGATTTATAGATTATAGAAAATAGAAGGTATTAAAATGATGTAAAAATGAAAATTGTAAAAAATTATGGATCTAGCATCAAAAGAGAAAGTTCAACACCCAAGATGATAATACAACATGTGAATGTTTGTGCACAATTAGTTGTAGTCCTCCTTATGTGTGATCATCCTAGTTTCACATTCTCATCTAGAGAAGGTGCTAAACTAAACATATATTAACAAGATTTTAAATCACCTACACAAGAAATAAGTATGACAAAAGCAACAAACGAAAGGAAACTAGAAAATATCAAAATGATGCAAAAATTATGAAAAAACAAGAAAAAAGAAGAAAGAATGAAAACTCCATGTGATTATAGTCTAAATACTTATACCTAGAAGAAGAAAAAGAATTGAAACTATTTGAAAGCTTGACAAAGTGGTCAAGCTTCTAGCATATAATAATAACACACTACATTATAATATAATGTTTGTTATCTTTAAATCTAATTAAAATGTATTATTGTCTTGTAGATTTATTTTAGATTAGACAATTTAATTATAAATCTATAAATATGACCAACTAGTATTATCATAGAATCATGTTAGTATTTAAAGATATATTCAGATGATAAAAAAAAACTAAATAACTAATATTATCATAGAATCATGTTAGTATTATTCTGAACAATTATGAAACAAAAATAAATTACATATATAAGAAATAATTAAAATTGAAAACTCAACTATAATATTGTATAACATTATGTTCATGTTGATGACATATTGTCTATTCAAACATTAAATTTAATTAATTTAATAATAATTAATTAAAAGTGAAAATACATTTTTCACAGAGCTGGGAGAAAGGTTGTTAGTTATACCATTCCTCCAAACCACCCATTCGGATATCCACAAAGTAGTGCATCAGAAGGAATAATGATTCTTTTTGTGCCAGAAAATAAGCATTTGCGTACACTAGACTTGTTATCTAGAAGAATGCAAGACATCAAATTACCAATGAAGGCCTTTCGGTTCCGATGTAAAACCCTCCCACCACCTTCCTTCCTTTTCTCCTCGCTTTCTTTTCTCTTCACTTGCTCTTCCCTTAGAACTCCATTTTCTTTCAGTATTTTGGTATTTTTTCTTCCGATCTCTTCCAACTTCTCAAACTCATTCTTTAGTTTAATAATATTTGCATTCAATTCTATAATTTTTCCATCTTTTGTTTGAAGTAATGATTTTTTATAAAGTATGTCTTTTTGTGACAGTTGGTTTTGTTGATCAAGTCGAAGGGCTTCCTGTTTCACTGTTCTATTCTCTATAACCAGATCTTCCATCAGTTTATCACTGGTTTCTGATACAGATCTGAGTAACTGCCTCTCCCCTGTTGGTGAAACTCGTTTGTAATCGTTAGCCCACATTCCCAACTTCTTTTGAAGCTCCCGGACTTGTTGTTTCAATGAAGCATTAGCCTCCTCCATGCTTGCTGACCTAGATCTAAGTGAGTTCCTCTCATTTACTACTGAATCAAGTCTATGTTTATAACTTTCCAATTTCAGCTTCAGAGATTCACTTTCACTGGTCAGTTCTTCATATTTCTTGCTCAAATGTGTTTGTTCATCAGTAATCATTTGCACTTGAGTTTGCAAGGCTTCCACTCTCTTTGCATTGCTCTCTGAGATACACATTAGACTCAATCTTTCATATTCTACAGAGCTTAGTGTATCATTATAATCTCCCAATTGTGCCTTCAAAAACTCACATTCACTCCACAATTCTACATATTTCTGGCTCAAGATTCTTCCTTCATTACTCATCAAATCAAGCTTATTTTCCAGCCCTGAAACAGAGTCTTCAAATTTTACCTTACAAGCTTCCCACAAGCTACAATCTTCTCTCATCTGTGCATGCAATTTCTTATTCGTATCGTTGCATTCTCTCAGTTTGTGTTCCAACTCATCTTTTTCATCTGTTAAATGGATGCACAGAAGTTCATATTCCTTGGTCAATCTGCTTAACTCATGCTCAAGACCTGCAACTTTGATTTCCAAATCCGCCTTATTGGTAACCCACAAGCGCCTATCTGGTTCAATGTTTACATTTAATTCCCCAATCCTATCATTGCATTGATTCAACTTATTTCCTAACCTTGTATTTTCTTCTCTTAGCACATTACACACTTCTTGGTGTTTCTCGCTCAAAATCTTTGTTTCATCAAGTTCAATTTGTAGCCCTATAAGAGTCTTTTTCAACTCATTTTTTTCTTGTCCTGATTGAGACCACAAATCTTGATGTTTCTGGCTTAACGTTCTTGCTTCATTAAGCTCGTTTTGCAGTTTAGCAGCTGTAGCTTCAAATTCTCCCTTACAGGTATCCCACAAGTGCGCATCTTCAGCCATTTTTTCCTTTAATTGTTTAGTTTCATTAATGGATTTCTTAAAATTATTTTCCAACTCAGTTTTTTCTCTAGTTAATTCATTGCATAAGACTTGATTATTGAGGGCCAGAATCTTTGTTTCATTAAGCTTTTTCTGCAGATTTACAATTATACCTTCCAAACTCGCCTTAGAAGTATCACCATTTTCAGCCATTTTTGCATGTAATTCCTCATTCCTAATATTCAACTCTTTCAGCTGGTCTTCCAATTCTATTTTTTCACGTCTTAGTTGAATGCAGGCTTCTTCATGTTTCAGGCTCAACATTCTCGTTTCATTGAGCTCATTTTGCAGCCCTGTAACTGTCACTTCCAACTGTGTCTTAGAAGAATGCCACAAGCGCCCACCTTCAGACATTTTTGCCTTCAATTCTTCAGTCCCATCATAGTATTCTTTTACCTTATTTTCCAACTCATTATTTTCTTTCATTAAGTCAGTGCGCAATTCTTCATGTTTATTAATCAAAATTCTTGCTTCATTAAGCTCATCTTCCAGCTGTACAACTCTTCCTTCCAACTTCGCCTTACAAACCTCGGACAATAATCCATCTTCAGACATTTTATCTTCTAACTCCTTAATTCTATTGTTGAACTCTTTCAACTTGTCTTCCAATTCAGTTTTTTCTTGTCTCAGCTTAGTGCACAGTTCTTCACGTCCTAGGCTAAATACTCTTGTTTCATTAAGCTCATTTTGTAGCCCCGAAACCTGTGCATCCAACTTCTCCTTACAACAAGCCCGCGACTGCTTATCATCAGTCATCTTTGCATTCAATTTCTTAGTATTATCGTTGATTTTTTTAAGCTTATTTTTCATCTCAAGAATCTCATTCTGCAGCTCTGCAACTTTTCTTTCCAAATTCAGCCTGCATGAATTCCATAATTCCTGATCCTCAGTCATCTTTGCTTTTGATTTCAGAGAATCCTCATTACATTTTTCCCATTCCCCTTTGTCATTGCTGTAGGTAGTGCACAAGTCCTCATGTTTCTGCCTCAATACATTTCTTTCCTTGTCTACACAATCAAACTTATTTTGTACCTCCACAATTGTTTCTTCCAATTTTCTGTTGGAAGCATCCCACAACCTCCTATCTTCACTCATCTTATCTTGTAATTCCTTAATCACATCATTGGATTTTTTCAAATTATTTTCCAAATCATTTTTTTCCTGTCCTAATTGAGCGCATAATCCTTCAAGATTCTCACTCAATAGTCTTGTTTGATCAAGTTCATTTTTCAGCCCCTGTAATTCCTTAGTTACATCACTGCATTCTTTCAACCTATTTTCCAACACAGTTTTTTCTTGATCCAATTGAGTGAACAATTTTTCATGATTCTCATTCAAATCTCTAGTTTGTTTAAACTTATTCTTCAACTCTGAAATTTCGCTTTTCATATTTTTCTCACAAGAAGCCCACTTGTTTGTATCTATGGTTATTGTTTCAAGCAATTTGCTATTTGTATCATCACACATTTCCGACTTTTTTTTCAACTCATCCATTTTTTTTCTTTCATGACTAATTGTAGTCAGTAAACGTTCATTCAGGCTTTTCAAATTTGTCACCTCATCACTTTTGCTAGCTTCTCTGTCATCTTTTGCATCTACTGTTACTGCTGTTTGTTGGCTAAGGCTCTGCAAATTTGATGTACAGTACGTTTATTAGTTACTATATTACAATTTGCATTTCTTTAACCTGTCAAGGTTGAGATAGGTTGAGATTTTACCTGCTTGTCATTGCCCTTTCGCTTAATTCCCTTTGCCCTAATCATATTTTTCTAACTCCACCTACAAAACCCAGTCAAAGCACTTTTAATTTTCAAGATAAAAGATATCAATTGGTGACAATTATCGACCCAATATTGCACAAATCTTAAACAATTACTTGTCCAGAAACTGTTTATATATTACATTTAACATGCTGTAAAACATAATCTATAGATTATTTTAATATTTTGATTGTATATTCACAATTGATGCAATTTTGAAACATTAACACATACCCAAATATGATACTATGCACCAAATTTCTCAGAAAAAAGCAGTTCTGGCAAGAATGCAAATCTATTTCAAGTCTGCAAATTATAATCACTTCACCAACAAGTTAGATAGATGGATACTTACCAACGAAAAGGTTAAAGGATATATATAGCAAGTGCAGGTGTTGAGAGAAGGGTTGCGTCTCTTCGACTGAAAATTGATTTGTTCACACAACCTTTTATAAAAATTAAAATTGATAAGACCTATAATTATTTTAATTGTGAATAGTAAATTAGAAATTGCTTCAAAATAGATAAATAATATACAAGATTATATTGAAACGGTAAGAGGAAGGATTAGCAGAGGACACCATTGAAGAGGATTTTTCTTTCTCTTATTGGGTTTCTGTAAGGTTGATGTTCTGACTTCTTTGAGTTATTATGTTCGTCTTGATCTATATTCAACGCTTGCTATCTTTTGTTTGGTTTGTTTGTTTATTTGGACTTTGTTTTGTTTTTTTTCAGTTTAAAGGTGTTGGTTAGAAACAGGCAGGTTGTGGGCAATTGAAGGATTATGCTGGGTGATTAACAAGTGTTCTTTAGATATTTTTGGTGGAGGATGCGTATTTTTGCGAGAGTGCCTCCTTGAAACTTGTACATAATATCAACTTCTGGCAACTTATTTTAAATTTGTTTTGTTATGTTTCATTGATGAACAGGTTTTTGATTGCGTTCTGGTGTGTTGCAAGGATAATTATGATCTTAGACGACAATTACTTGGTTGTGTAGAAAACGAATCGATTACATTTCTTTCGGTTTGGTTGCGGTTGTGTCTTTCAAAGGAGAAATTGCGTAGATCAATGGGAAGAAATACAAAGAGAATTTTAAAAGAAATGAAAACTAAGATGATCACAGTTCTTATATTATATTTAATCAAAAAAATATTTTAAAAAATACATAATTTTTTTTTATTAATATTAATATTCAGTTTAAAATTATTCATTTCAAAATAATTATTTTTATTATAATATATAATCACTTTGCACTCCTTGAGGTATCTATAATCTACATTTCTCACACAAGTTCATCAATTATTTATTAGTTTGGGTTAGTCAAAAAGTATAATCAATAAATTAAATTTTAAAAATAACAAGATGATAATAATAACATTCTTTAATGTTGGCATTAAATTTCATAACCATCATAGATACACACATAGGTTTGCTTAACATAGTATGATCACAAATCCCATCCCTAGTCCAAATTAAAATGGAGCTAGGGGTCATGCAAGAAAATTAATGAGGTTCTTAGGGGATATTACACTAGGGATGTCCAATAATTATATTTTATAGTAATGCAAGGACTCAAACGTCCTTCAATACTTTTACAACAATATACAATAAAGAAAAAAAATATTGGTGATCTTTTACCCAACTTTCTCTCCATCCTAGAGCTCATCCAAAGAACCTAGAACCCTAATGGTGGTACCACACCACCCTACCATGTGTAATTCAAATAATCCACTCTCATTGTTCCATGGTAAAGTCACATGGTCCAAAACACATATGCAATACAGATGGGATAGGCTTACACCCACACCAATCATAGACTAAACATGCAACATACATGACATGCAAAGATCACCTAATGACATCAAAAGCCTGATGAAGTACCATATCTCATCAAATGCAACTCAATGGGAAAAAGTAATAGATCCTAGAGAAGGGGTGGGAAATGTCATTGTAATGGCCTCAAGACTTGGCCAAGTAGAATCGAGTATACCTCTCACAAGAGACAAGGTTACTCAACCATACACATCCCAACACTTCCTGAGTAGGCATGTCTTCCTCATTCATATCAAGTCTATACGAGCACTTCAGATATGACAGGTTCGTTTTAATTTTCCACATGTGTTTCTTCAATAATCACTTAATTAAAATACTTGTGCATGAGTTATCTTTGGGACCCTTCATGCCCCCATAAATGTTAGAATACACTCCCATATTTCTCTCTAATTCCTACATCTTAGGTTCGTCACGAACACTCTCAATAATCAAGTGTGGGACAAAAGAAGGAAAAAAATGGCTTAAAAAAATTCACCTAATCTTAGAGTGCATAAAAAGAAAAATCATGAAGGAGATCTCAAATCTCTCATTCTAAAAGATTTAAATTCATACTAAAAATTCAAGCTTAATATTTTTTCATCCAACACAAAAACTAGAAAATTTGAAGAAAACTCCATTAAAGATACCTTGAATTTTTCATTTTTACTCAAAAATTTCAAAAAACTAAAATTACCCTTTGGATCCAAATGCACAAGATCTATTCTATGAATTCAATTTCAAATTCTGAGTATTTTGAAATTTGTGGGCATTATGAGGGAAAAAATGGAGAATTTGTTTTTGTAAAATTAAATTGCATTCTACTCTAATTGCATAAATTGAGTTATATTGGGTAATTCATGTGCTCCCTTAAGGGTGAACATGGCATCCAAATGGAATAACTTAATCAAAATCAAGATAAGATAAAGACTAAGACCTCAAAATTGAAGACATGCCAAAATAATGAAAACTTGCAATTTTCCAAATGAGAGAGGGAGAGATCACACCCAAAGCATTCAAAATCCACCTTCTTCCAATTCAAATGAGCTAAAATTTCAATTTTCAAGTTTTTTCATGTAGAGGGTTTTTGAGAGAAAAATCCTTCAAAAATGAATAATGCAAAAATGACTAAGACTTTTCCTTTTATTCTATTTTTCCCTTTTCCTTTTTCTCTAATTTATTAATTCCACTTTATTTATTTTCTTCCATTATTTTTCTAAAATTATAGTTAACAAAATAAAGCTTTCAACAATTAACTCATTTGAGAAAATATTTAATTGACGATTAAAATTTAATATGTACGCATTCCCAACCCAAAGGAATATTTTTGAAAATTAACTATCTTTATTTTCTCTTTTCCCAAAACATGAAATATTTCTCTAAATAATAAACAATCATTTAATCCCTAGAATTTTCATTTACGAGCAATCAAGAAATTTAAACCATTAAATTTAAATCAAGCAATCACTATTAATTCACAACATGGACGACCTAAGTTGAAATCACCTCTGATTTGGATCTGGGTTAACTCAAGTAACTCACAACACATATCATACTTGAATTGAGTATGATCGGATATATCAAGGGAAAGGACCAATGTGAAATCTCTGAATATAACAACCATTGGGGAAAAACAAATGATATGTCAAGGAGCCACATCTTGAAATATGTGGGTGGTCCAAACAAATAATTCAGAGCAAGAAACACAACTAGAATGAGATTGGGTGAAAAATAGGGTAGACCCAAATGCATGAGCAACCACTAAATTTTTTTACACTAATCACTACAAAAAGATGTAATTATGAGATCCAAAAGATGCAAATAACAATTAGAAATGCTACCTAAATATTATAGCAACTGTGGAGGAAGTTTTTAGAGCATAAAAAGCTATGTACCTAGTGAAAAATTTATTGTTTCTAAGCTACAGATGGTTCATTTGCCTTCAGTGGTGAATGGGTCCTTTTAGGGTTTTGGAAAATTGATTTCAGGGTCCTGTTCCTTGATGTATGCACTCTCATATTCCCTGTTATCAACTTTTGGAAGTCTTTATGCAATTTTGTAGCTTTAATTCCTTGATTTTGCACTTTGAACGTGACAACTTTTGCAACTTTGAAAATTTTGCTCCAAACTTGCTCCACTTGATCTTCAACCTATAAATTTGCAATTACACACTCAAGGGTAGAAAAACTTGTTGTTTGTTAGTGAATGGGGGTTTTCCTCAGTTAAACCCATTGTAGGTAATTAAACCAAATGACGAAATGAAGCATGAATGTGAAATAAGGTATATGATGTCACCTTGGATGCTATCTTGTGAGATAAATCTGCAATCTAACATGTAGTGACCATGAAGAATGTACATATTGGATCCTTGAATGTGATTGAACAATGGTTGCAAGTAGATCTTCAATGCTACATCCACTTCTTTAGCTCAACAACATGAATGAATGCTTTAAACCCCTTACACGATGATATGACTTTGAATTGTCATAATAAACTCTTGAAATCTACCTTGAAATGCTCTATAATGCTCTTTCTCTTGATCTCATGAAGTCACATAAGTTTGCTAGGATGAACAATGTGAGTTAACCCCTTATTTATACTAAATTAGAAGATTAACCCCGAAATTCAAACAATTAAGTCCGACACCAGATCTAGAAAGAAACTTTATTAAATTCCTGCCAAAATGAAATTCAAAAAGGGGGATCTCATTAAGAGAGGACCCATTCGCCACCTAGGGTGAATGGGTCTTGGCTCAATTTAATAGAACCTAACCCCAAGGGATTGAAAGAGGGCTTAAAAACCATTCCAGATCAACTAAAAAAGGGGGGTCTTGTTAAGGGAGGACCCATTCACCACCTAGGGAAAATGGGTCTTGGCACCATTTTCTAGGACCAAACTTTTCCCAATGAAATATTTTATTAATTAAATTATGAGTGTCGGGATAGATCTTCAAGAGGTGTCAAAATTAAGGATTAAATTTGAATTAAAAGGGGGTTAATTACTCCAATTACCCACAATTAATTAATGACCACAAAGATAAATGTGAAAGTGTTTTATAACACTTTGCAACACTCAAACAAGGTACACATTATGTACATTTTATTAGAAAGGGGCCCATTAGGCTTAATTAAGCAAATACATTTTAGAAAAGTGTGAAAGTGTGTTACAACACTTTACAACACTTTTGCAAAGGATCAGTTAAGGCATATTTTAGTCAAATAAAGGTCCTATAATAGTGTGAATGTGTACAACACATTACAACACCACTCCAAGACATTAAATTAATTCAATTTTATCGTCAATTATCAAACCAAGTGTGAAAAAGGATTACTTTGTTTGACGCTACATTTTGCCCCCACTTTAGTGAGAGGATGACCCCATGTCAAACTCACACTAAAGTAGAAATCCAAGACACTTAAGTATGCAAAAATAACAAAGATACATGATCATAACCTGTCAAAGGCCAAGAAAAATAAATAAAAATAAAGGATCAAAAACAATCGTTTCAATGTGATGTGAGATGGGGCTATTTTTCCATAACACATGTTGCTCACTCTGGGGTACTGGAACCTCATTCTTTCCACTAGGTGAGTTATCTCAAAGAAGTGGTTTAGTGATAAAGTCATGCCAGTGTGTCAGCTTCCCACCGTATAATGAGAAATTCATGCCAGTGTATCGACTTGGACCATCATACTAACCATACCAAATTTATCCTCTTGATAACTTTAATAAGGCACCATAATTTAAATGCTTTTGTAAATTATTTTGTCATGTACAAATGTTCGTGTAATGCTCTTCCTCTTAGGGAGGATTGTGCCTAATGTCTCCAAGAGAGGACAAGTCAAAAGTGTCAAATCATCACCCATGGGATGCCTCATTCGCATCATGCCATGTCAGTAGATTGTACACTCTTGGATGAAATCAAACCCAATGACGCCACCAAGAAGAGGACACATCACAAGAAAAAATAAAAATCATCCATGAAATTTTTCCAAAAGATGTCATCTATGTATGTTGCCACTTTAAAGAAGATGCTACACCATCATTGTGAGCAACCGCTTTAAAGTAGCCAATGTTTTGATCCTAAGACATGCGAGCTTTCCTTGGAAAACCCTATACCAAGTCATATGTTTCTAGAATAAGTTGCACCATGAGATAGGAAGGAAGGGTTGCCCCCACAAATACATAAGGGATCTATGGATTTGGGGTCAGTATGTGGGTGATCCCACAATAGTGGTTTACAATTTTTGGCCAAACTAGATACTAAAATTATTCTTTTTAACTAAATTTTCACATTTAGTCTAAACCATGAGGAATTTGAAGATGATGCAAACTAGAGTCTCATCACATTTTGTCGGTAGATTCTAAAAATCGTTTTTTCAAAAATTTTGGAATCAAATTACATTTCTTTTTCCATCTCTCATGAAAACTAGTTTTTTTCAAAAAACAACATTTTTAAAAAGTGACACATCGTATAACGCATAACTTTTTTCCATGAAGGATAAAATTCTAATTCTTTCGAACTTAGATTTTCAACTCCGATATCTAGTGCTGGGTGATCTGACAAAGCTGGTTTACAATTTCTGAGAGGAACTGATTTTTGCTGAAATCATATATTTTTAGAAAATATAATGATTTAAGCCTTTAAAAGTTCCATTTTAAGGATTTTAATTGAAGAGGGTTTGATCAAACCACCTTAGATCAAAACCCCTTGCATAGAACCTCACTAGTTTTAAACCATACCTATAAATGAGTCTACTTTACACCTATCAAAATGCTGATGAAAAATCACTTTTGACTTAACTTTTGGGGGATCAAATGAATTCATTTAAAATTTATTTTTAAATGATTATGGTAGTCCTCAAAATGAGCTATCCCATGAATATAATTTTAATATGTTTTGGTTTTATTATTTATGTGTTTTTTTAGTTTTATTAAACATAGGTTTTTCACCAAAAATCAAGCTCTATGTTCTACACATTTGGAAAAATAGTAGATTATCAAAATCAAAATAGAAAAATAGAAAAATAGAAAATTATCAAAATAATTTTTTTTAAATATGTTTATGCTGGGTATTGATGTCCTTGATCCATTAAATAAAATAAAATTGAATTTCGATACATATAAAAAGTTATGTTGTATACAGTTCGCCTATGTCTGAATTGCAATTGGTTTGACTTTGAAACTCTATTAAGGAAAAAATATGAGACCAAATGAAAATGCTAGATATCATAGTTAAAAATCTAAATTCGAAAAAATTATAATTTTATCCTTCATACAAAAAAACTTATGTTGTATACGGTGAGCATCACTTTTTAAAAATGTTTTTTTTTCTGAAAAAAACCAGTTTTCGTGGGAGATGAAAAAAGAAGTGCAATCTTATTCCAAAAATTTTGAAAAAAATATTTTTAGAATCTACAGAGAAAATGTGATGAGACTCTAGTCTGCATCATCTTCAAATTCCTCATGGTTTAGCCGATGTAGGTGCCCAAATGTGAAGATTTAGTTAAAAATAATAATTTCAGTGTCCAGTTTGGCCAAAAATTGTAAACCACTATTGTGGGATCACCAACTTGGTTAGATAGTTATTTATTGAATATTTTTTCTTTAATCAAGTTTCA
This sequence comes from Sequoiadendron giganteum, assembly GCA_007115665.2. NCBI lineage: Eukaryota > Viridiplantae > Streptophyta > Pinopsida > Cupressales > Cupressaceae > Sequoiadendron > Sequoiadendron giganteum. The sequence goes on along the minus strand of CM021110.1, from coordinate 432,248,182 downwards.
AAGTCAAACTAATTACAATTCAAACATAGCGTGACTATATAACATGTAGCGTTTTTTGTAAATATCGAAATTCAATAAAAAAAATTATTGGATCAAGGACTTCAATATTTGGTGCACTCATATTTTTCAATTTTTTTTTAATAATCTGCTATTTTTCCACATGTGCAGAACAGAGACCTTCATTTTCAGCGAAAAACCTATATTTAATAAAACTAAAAAAGCAAATACATAATAAAACAAAAACATATCAAAATTATATTCATTGGATAGCTCGTTCTAAGGACTACTTGATTCCAGTTGGGTTTTTGAAGTCTCCACCATTTTCATCTTCAACCCAAGCTCCGAAGTGCAAAAATTTAGATGTTTTTGTGTCTGAGGGGAAGAATGAGGGATAAAGGGGGTTTGAGCGAACCCCTAGGGGTTCGATCGAACCAAGGTTCGGTTGCACCCTGGTTCGACCGAACCACCCTTTAATTTGTATTTCCTTTGGTTTTTTGGGCGAGAAATGGTGGGGAAAGAATTTAAGTGGGTTCACTCAAACCTTGGTTTGGACGAACCCATAATGGGTTCACTCAAACTTGTAGGTTCGTTCAAACCCCTAAAACCAAATTTTTTGCCATAGGCTCATTTTTTGTGAGTTTTCCTTCCTCCATCAAATTGTAAACCACTATTGTGGCTTCACCCATGTATGTGCTACAATGTTGTCACAGAGCATGGAGTTATAATCATTCCCCAAATACTCATAGAACTAGAAGAATGACACAAAGAGAGTGAAAAAAAAGCAAAAAACCTTTCGGGTCAACATGGAAGAGACATAAATTTCTCGACGCCTTGTATCATCCCAAAAACAAAAACACAAGACAAATGAAAAATGATTACAACATAGAGAAGAATGAAGATACATATAGAAGAATGCATAGAACAGAGAGGATACATCAAACAAAACGTCACGGGGGGTCACATTACACACATGCAATCACATAAAGAAAAGTGAAAAAGAAAAAGTTTAGTAAGGCACGGGCGAGTCAACCTAAAGTAAGTCATTTGCCTCCCAATATCGGTCAATATAAACGGAAGGCATGAAACTAGCCAAAGGGACAACATCAAGTGTTGAACTAGGACACACGCCAAGTTCAACACTCTTTTTAGGAGATTTTTCATTTAGGCTCATGGAAGAAATCAATTTATTCAACTCATCATGCACTTGTTCATCAATCTTTGCAATTTCAATGTCATCATCTAAATTAATCACAAATATACGATGTCAAATAACAATGTCCATGCAATGTTCTTGTTTATGTTGTAGTGAGGGTTGAGAGTCATCATGCATTGCTTCAAGTAGGTTCAGATTTTTATTTTCTATGTTATTGATGTTTTCTTGAGTTTTCAATCTATGAGTAATAGCATGATGTCTATGTCTATGCTCTTTAAGACTTTGATTTATTTTCAATTTATTTTCAATTTATTTTTGTGTAAGGGCGGGTTTGTCAATCATAGGTTCCTTCTCTTCCTTGGGAGGACTAGAAGAAACCACAATAGGTTCTTCAACCACTTTCTCTTTGACTTTGTAAACTTGTTTGACTCTAGGAGGGACAATGGTATTGTTTGTGGTATCTCATAGTCTCTTGTGGAAAATTGTAGGAGGTTGTTCTATAGATTTTTCTTGTATGTTCAGAAGTGTTTTTGGTTCAACCATTGTCTCATCAAGGATAGTTGGTTCAACCATAGGTTGAGGCTTGTTCGAAGGGATAGTTCTACTATTTTATTTGCTTTGAATTTTTAATATGATTTGAAAAATGAATCTTCACGATGCTTGATAGGTTCCATAGGCTTGAGCCAAAAGTAATCTAGTGAAAAATTCCCTTTTTTCAAGGCCGGATGAAATCCACTATGATTTACAGTGAAGATGCCATTACCAAATGGAAATTTTAGACACTTATGCACAACCAAAAGGATGGCATTCATGGAGTGAAGCCATGAATATCCTAGCTTCACATGAAATTGGTCTGATTTTGGAATGATGGTGAATGAGACTGTTAATTTTTTTAGTACCACATTTTGAAGGGAGAAGGGGACAGTGTGAAATACCTCCCTAACACTAATACAACAGAGGAGAAGAGCAAAAAATGAGTTCTATAGATTCTTAAAACTGCTAAGATGAATACATAAAGCATAAAAGAGATAACAGAAAAATACATTCACAAATTACACAAGTATTTATGTGGGAAAACATTTTCAGGTAAAAAACCCACCACACTAAGCAAAGACTCTTTATATTACAGTAAGCAAAAGATTACATATAAAGTTCTCAATCTTCACCCTCTGATCTGATCGCTCACAACAACACTAGAGTTCACATGCACTCACTATTACAATAATTTTTTCAAGTATACAATGAATACCACTCTTATAGTTCTTGGTTTGACTTGTTCTTACAAGACTCACATCAATCTCTTAAGCCATCACCTTTTGGTTTACATATATAATAATGTATTTGACTGCACGAGTCATACATCTCATTAAACATTCCAATCAATCACTTGACTTATTGATGCACTGAACGCCCAATCAAGAAATCGATCTTTACTAATAGATCTCTGCATCAGGCCGCCCAACAATTTATTTCATTGCCTAAATCAGGTTATGATCATCAACCAAACAAGACTTGTATTAACTGCTTTTATCATTTTGGCCTTTAGCCAATCGGATGCCTGACATTGAGCCACATGTCGCCCTTTCATTCATTTGCCACTTTGAATTATGCTCCAAGTCTGTCAAAGTCGGTTGACCGAGCTCCAAGCTCGCTAACCTCCACCGCGCCATCGTTGATCTCATTTTTGCCTTCTACGGTATGGCGGTGAGCCCAATTTGGCCATTCCCTGCCTCCCATTGCGCCACCGTTGGGCATTGTTTTTCCCACTGCGGTATGGCGGTGATGGCTAAGCAAACCGCAGGCGGTCATACCGCACTATCGCGGAGGCCGCTAGGCCACCCCGTGGTAGGGGGATGACCGCCTGGCAGACCGCCAGTGGTCTCACCGTGGCCACCATGGTGAGCATCCTCACCGCCAGTGATGGAGCGGTAAATGCCAGGCTCAATGCAGCCACCGTGATCGGTTTGATCACTGCTCGTGAGGGAAGTCACCATTTATGGTAAGGCAGTAACCGCCAACCCTTTCACTACGGTATTGCTAAGGCTTTAAATAGATCATCATAGTAAAGCGGTAAAGGCAAAAATAGTAAAATTTTGCCAAGTCTTTTCTTTGACAGGGGTTCAAGCTGGAATTTGAGGCATCGTTTCTCAACAAGCTCCCACTTGACGAATATTTCCAGCTTTCTCTTAGACTTCAAAATTTACTGGCAATCATAGGCCCATCGATTATGTGCACCATCTGAACTTGTTTATGCTCATTGGCTTCATTAATGCATCTGCAACATTCTTCAAAGTGTCAAACTTTTCAAGACATACTTTTCCATCTTCCACCATGTCCCTCATGAAGTGATACTATACATCAATGTGCTTAGTCTTGGCATGGAAAGTTGGGTTCTTTGCCAAATAAATGGCACTCTGACTGTCATAGCAAATAGTAATCTGCCCTGCATTAAAACTAATGTCCGAATACAAACAACTCAGTCAAACTGCTTCCTTGCAAGCATGAGTTGTTGCCATGTACTCTACCTCTGTAGTGGATAAAGCAACTGCATCTTGTCGCTTGCTCGTCCAACTGAGTGCTCCTCCATTTAACATGAATGCGTATCCACTGGTGGATCTTTTGTTGTCAATGTCCCCTGCCCAATCAAAATCAACATATCCATGAATGATGAGTGTTCTTTGTGATGTAACCAAACTGTCATGGTAACACAGAGCATAGTCAGAGGTCCCCTTCAAATATCTGAACACTCTCTTCACAGCATCCCAATGTGATCTTCCTAGATTTTCCATAAATCGGCTGAGAACTCCCACTGCTTGGGCAATTTCTAGCCTTGTACAGACCATTGCATACATTAAACTGCCAAAAAAACTTGCATAAGGCACCCTAGTCACATCCTCCATCTTAGTAGCAAATTTTGGATAGTCTTCAACATATAGTTTCGTTCCCTGCATGACTGGAACAACTAGTTGCTTGCAGTCATTCATACCAAATCTCTCTAGAACCGTATTGGCATACTTACTCTGACTTACCCAGAGCATTTTGTTTGTTCTATCCTTGGTTATCTCCATTCCCAGAATATACCTTGCTGTACCTAGATATTTCATTTTGAACTTTGCAGAAAAATGAGATTTAAGATTAGAAATCTTAGACTTGCTATTTCCTATGAACAACATATCATCCACGTACAGGGTAATAACAAGCATGTGATCATTTTCAGATTTATAATAAACAAAATGATCATAGTTTGATCTCACAAATCCCATAGACAATACAAATGTGTCAAATTTATGGTACCACATTCTAGGAGACTCCTTCAAACCATACAGATATTTCTTTAACTTACAGACCAGATTTTGTTTACCTTTCTCAACGAAGTGCTCAGGCTGGGGCATAGAAATCTCTTCTTCCAGCTCACCATGGAGAACCGCTATCTTCACATCCATCTGCTCAATTTCTAATTCATATGTTGCTGCCAATGACAACATAAATCTGATTGATGTCAGCTTTACTACAGGGGAAAAAATCTATCCATAATCAATTCCCTCAATTTGGGAAAATCCCTTTGCAACCAATCTTGCCTTATACTTCTCAACACTTCCATCAAGACCAGTCTTCTTTTTCAATACCCACTTATAGCCAACAGGCTTTCGCCCTTTAGGAAAAGGTACCAAATCCCAGGTTTCATTCTTCTTCAATGAATCCATTTCTTCATTCATGGCCTCAAGCCAAGAATTCAAATCAAACATGTTGATTGCTTATTTTACAATCCTAGGCTCATCAGTGCTAGTAATTAAGGCATAGGCATAGTTCGAATCTAACATTGAGAAACCATACCTTTCAGGTTGTCATTTTTCACGTGTAGACCTTCTTACTGGCTGAGGTTGTGGTTCTTCATCTTCGAAACTTCAAAGCTGCTTGAACTCTCCTCGATTTCAGGTACACCATGCAGTTCTTCCTTTTCTGGAGTTTGAGGAATCTCAACTGCATCATTCTTGTTTTCTTTTTGATTTGTCTCGAGTTGTTGATCACTTACTAAAAGTTTTAGCTCACGAAATATCATGCTTCTGTTGTACAAAACCTTCTCAGTAACAAGGTTCCGAAGCTTGTATCCCTTTACACCAATGCCATAGCTGATGAGAATACATTTAACAGCCTTGTTATCCAATTTTGATCTTTTCTCATTTGGCACATATGCATATGCCTCATAACCAAAGACACGAACATGCCTCAGAGAGGGCTTCTTACCAGACCATGCTTCAAAAGGTGTCTTATCAACAAGAGTAGAGCAAGGAGAATGATTTACCAGGTAACATGATGTAGCCACATCCTCAGCCTAGAACTTCTGCTCTAGGCTAGCACCACTCAGCATACTCCTTGCCTTTTCCATCAGCGTCTTGTTCAACCTTTCAGCAACTCCATTCTATTGTGGAGTATAAGGTGTAGTTTTATGCCTTTTAATTCCATGATCTGTGCAATACCTCTCGAAATATGCAGAACAAAACTCACTGCCATTTTTCGTCCTCAAGCATTTAATTTTCCTTCCAGTCTGATTCTCTACCAAAGTTTTAAATTCTTTAAACCGACTGAACACTTCTAATTTACTTTTAAGAAAGTATAAAAATTCACTTTTCAAACTGTCATCAATAAAAGAAACATAATATCTAGACTTCGATAACGAAGGAACATTAATTGGACCAAACACATCAGAATGAACATAATCCAGTACACCAAAAGATTTATGAGGACTCGAATAAAATGAAACATGGTGTTGTTTTCCATAGATACAGTGTTCAAAAAAATCGAACTCAAGGTTACAATCATCAAGCCCTTCTACAAGATTTTTATTCTTCAAAGTTTTTAAACCTTTCTCACCTATGTGACCTAGTCTATGATTCCACAACATAGTCTTCTCTGCTGTGAGTTTTACCTCCAAAGCATTTGCAGATAAAGAAGTTTCTTCATCTTCCTCTACAGGAACAACTTTCCTTGACTTTGCAGAGGCATTGTTACATTGAACAGGGCGTGCATCTAGCTTGTACAGAGTTCCAGTACGGACACCCTTAGCCAGAACCATTGCACCTCTAGCCATTTTAAATCCTTTAGTTGAGAAAGAAACTTCTACACCAACATCATTTAACTTACTGACAGAAAGAAGATTGCGAGCTAGACCTGGTATGTGCAGTACGCCACCAATTCCTTTGACTCTAGACCATCAGGAAATTGAATTCTGACTCTTCCTCTGCCAACAATCTCCAGCGTTGAATCACTTGCCAGGTACACCTTTCCAACATCATAGTTCCCGTACTTGGAGAACCATTCTCTGTGAGAATTCATATGAAAGGACGCACCTAAGTCAACTAGCCAGACATCATCTGATGCCTAAGTTGCCAAGGCTGTAATGAAGGCATCTACATCACTCTGAGAAGAGTCATTATCTGAAGCGTTCTTCTTCTTCTTCTCCTTACAATCCTTTCGGATATGACCATGTTGCCCACAATTCCAACATTTCACCTTGGAATTTTTACCAGGAGACTTTGATCTCCTTGGAGATTTGGATTTGGACTTCTTGTCCTTCTTCTTGCCTTTCTCCTTTGGTCTACCTGGAACAGCAAGGGCCTATTTGGTCATCTCTGAAGACTTCCTCCCCATCTCTTTAGACAACAATGAGGCAACAATATCTTCCATTTTTAAAGTAGTGGTCGTACTTCCAATAGCCATCACAAGATGATCCCAACTGTCAGGTAACAAACACAACAGGAGCATGCAACAATCCTCCTCCTCAATCTTTACACCTCCAGACGCCAGCTGAGTAACACTCATGTTAAACAAGTTTAGATGGTCTGCAACAGATGCACCTTCTTCCATTTTCAAGGAGTACAGCTTCTTCCTTAGGAATAACTTATTTACCAGAGACTTTCCCTGATAAATGGGTGATCCCACAATACTGGTTTACAATTTTTGGGCAAACTGGACACTGAACTGGTTTTTTTTATCTAAATCTTCACTTTCGGGCTCCTATAACGGCTAAACCATGAGGAATCTGAAGATAATGAAAACTAGTGATTTGTGAAGTTTTGTCTATAGATTCTAAATATATATTTAAAAAAAAATTTGGAATCAGATTGCACTTTTTTTTCATCTCCTTCGAAAACTAGTTTTGATCAGTAAACAACATTTTTAAGGAGTAATGCTCACCATATACAACATAACTTTTTTTGTATGAAGGATAAAATTATATTTTTTTTGAATTTATGTTTGTAACTATGATATCTAACCAGTTCATTTGGTTTCATAGTGTTTTATTAAATATTTTTTCCTTAATCAAGTTTCAAAGTCAAACCAATTATAATTCATACATAGGTGGATTGTATACAACATAACTTTTTATGTATGTATCGAAATTCAATTTTTTTTTTTTAATGGATCAAGGACATCAATACCCAGCCTAAACATATTTTTTAAAATTTTATTTTGATAATCTACTATTTTTCCACATGTGCAGAATACAGAGCTTGATTTTCAGTGAAAAACATACATTCACAAGAAATAAAAAATAAATATAATAATCAAATTATAATTAATTAAAATTATACTTTTTTGGAAAATATAATAAGGATTACATACTTAAATTTTTTTTTTTTTTAAATGAACTCATTTGATCCCCCAAAAGTTAAATCAAAAGTGGTTTTTTATCAACATTTTGATAGGTGTAAAGGAGACTCTGTTATAGGTATGGTTTAAAACTAGCAGGGTTCTATCCAAGGGGACTTGGTCTAAGATGGTTTGATCAAACCCTCTTCAATTTGAATCCTTTAAATGAAACTTTTCAAGGCTTAAATCGTTATATTTTCTAAAAATATGTGATTTCAGCAAAAATTAGGATCTCCCAGAAAGTGTAAACCACTATTGTGGTAGCACCTAAATATCACCAAGCTTCTTCCATAATGAAGTTGCAGACTTCTCCTCATGGATGTTCAAGAGTACAGAATCGGCCAGACTCAGTCTTATCAGACCTCTTGCTTTTCTATCAGCAAGGTCCCAATCCTCTTGCTTCATACTTTGTGGCAGAGTTCCAAACACTGCTACCCAGACGTCTCTATCCACAAGCAAGTCTTCCATTTTGAGTTTCCATAACTCAAAGTTGTTGCCATTGAATTTATCAATCTCTACTCTACCTGTTGTTCTCGCCATATCAAATAGAAACAAGTTCTAACTTTGCAAGAGTCCCACTGGAACAGTATTAGCACAAAAACCTAACCTTTCTAACAAGGATAACACAACTGGCCAGGCTCTTATACCACTTGAAGGGAGAAGGGGACAGTGCGGAATACCTCCCTAACACTAATACAATAGAGGAGAAGAGAAAAAAATGAGTTCTATAGCTTCTTAAAACTACTAAGATGAATACATAAAGCATAAAATAGATAACAAAAAAATGCATTCATCAATTACACAAGTATTTACATGGGAAAACCTTTTCACGTAAAAATCCCACCACACCAAGCAAAGAATCTTTATATTATAGTAAGTAAAAGATTACATATAAATTTCTTAGTCTTCACTCTTTGATCTGATCTCTCATAGTAGCACTAGAGTTCACATGCACTCACTGTTACAATTATTGTTTCAAGTATACAATAAGTATCAATCTTATAGTTCTTGGTTCGAATTGTTCTTACAAGACTCACAACAATCTCTTAAGCCGTCACCTTTTGGTTTACATATATAATAATGTATTTGACTGCACAAGTCATACATCTCATTAAACATTCCAACCAATTGCTTGACTTATTGATGCACCAATCGCCCAATCAAGAAACCGATCTTTACTGACAGATCTCCTTTGCATCGGGCCACCCAGGCATTTATTTCATTCCTAAATCGGGTTCTGATCATCAACTGAACAAGACTTGTATTAACTGATTTTATCATTTTGGCCTTTAGCCAATTAGATGCCTGACACTGAGCCACATGTCACCCTTTCATTCATTTACCGCTTTGACTTATGGTCCAAGTCAGTCAAACTCGGTTGATCAAGCTCCGAGCTCTCTATACCTCGACCATGCCACCACCGAGCTCATTCTTGCCTTCTGCGGTATGGCGGTGAGCCCAAGTTGGCCATTCCCTGCCTCCCACCATGCCACCGATGGGCATTGTTTTTCCCACCACGGTATGGTGGTGACGGCTAGGCAGATCGCAAGCGGTCATACCACGCTACCACGGAGGCCGCCAGGCCACCCCGTGGTAGGGCGGTGACAGCCTGGAAGACCACCAGTGGTCTCACCGTTTCCACCACGGTGAGCATCCTCACTGCCCGCAGTGGAGCGATAATCATCAGGCTCACCGTTGGCGGCTTACCACAACCATCACGGTCAGTCTAATCACTGCCCGTGGTGTGGTGGTAAGTAGTCAGCGCAGACCGCTAGCCTTCTACTATGGCCACCGTGGTGAGGAAAGTCATCGCGCGTGGTAAGGTGGTAACTTCCAACCCTTTCACTAGTACCGCCAAGGCTTTAAACAGACCACCAAGGTAAAGCGGTAAAGGAAAAAATAGTAAAATTTCACCAAGTCTTTTCTTTGACAGGGGTTCAAGCTAGAATTTGAGGCATCGTTTCTCAACACCTTTAAAGGAAGATCTATCGAGCCTATTGTAGGGAAATCAAATCCATTATGTTTCTTGATCCATACTTTCGGTTTATCATATGTTTCTTGATATAGCTCATGCACATATAAGAAATCTTTTGTGATCACATTCTCTCCACATACGGGATCAATCAATATCTCATTAGTGGGCTTATTATTGATTGGGCTAGCTATTTAAAGAGGACCATCAGGTACACATTTAGTTATGTCATTTTTTTGAGAAAGTAATATTAATTACCTTGTCTAGTCACTCCATTACGAGGTCTAGCTTTTATAAATGCTATCATATTCTCTATGGGATTTGGTTGCATATGATCATGATCCATGTTAACATCATTCTTAGTTTTAGTAGGAGGATTAATTGTGGCATGTATGTTGTTATTGTTTTGTTTCTTCAAGTAATCATGGATGAAGCAACTAAGTGTTAGGGTTCGACGATAGATATCTAACAAGTTAAATGCAAATTTGATCAATAAAACAAAGTATTAAGACACATAGAAAATTATAGTAGAAACAAGACAACACAAAGGATTTAACATGGTTCACCCAATTCAGGCTACATCTACAAAACCCTAGCCATCCAATGATTTTATTATCCAGTGCAAAACATATTACAATCTCACGAACAATTACATACAACAACTCCCCATCCCAACAACTTATAACAAGCTTTTAGAAGCTTCTAGAAATTAGGGTTCTACAAAGTCTATTTTTTTTTCTTTTTCGGCCACAACAGCACAACAAAAAATTAGCATCAACTTATTTACAAGATTTTAGTGTATTTGAGTTCATGAATTGAACAATTTGGCTAGCACTGAACCCGACATAAACATGCATGATCAGTTCGGTGTCGAATTTTGCGTCGACATTTCTGCTAGATTTAGTGTCAGATTGAGCATCGTCTTTAGTGTCAGAAAATCACAATGCCTCTGTTAGCACCTAAAATAGTGTTGGGAAGTAATGCCGAAAATTATGCCAAAATGGGCGTCCAATTTGGCTTCCATTTTTTCTTCCATGTCTACTCCCAATTTTTCTTCTAGTTTTTCTTCCAATTTGACGTCTAGTTTTGCCTCAAGGTTTGCTTCCAAGTTTGCTTCCAATTTTTCTTCCAGGTTTGCTTCGATTTTTCCTTCTAGATTTGCTTCTGATTTTCCTTCTGTTTTTGCTTCCAATTTTTCTTTTGGTTTTGCTTCGAAGTTTGCTGCTGGTTTTGCTTCCAATTTTGCTTCTGGTTTTGCTTCTAGTTTTGCTTCTGGTTTTGCTTCCAATTTTTCTTTTGGTTTTGCTTCCAATTTTTCTTCCGATTTTGCTTTTGATTTTGCTTTTAGGTTTTCTTTTGGTTTTACTTCCATTTTTGCTTCCGATGTTGCTTCCAGTTATGCTTCCATGTTTGCTTCTGGTCTTGCTTCCAATTTTGCTTCCAAATTTGCTTCCAGATTTTCTTCCAATTTTTCTTCCGGGTTTGCTTCCGGTTTCACTTCCAATTTTTCTTCCAAGATTGTTTATGGTTTGCTTCTAGTTTGGCTTCCATTTTTGCTTCCTTTTTTTCTTCTAAAAATGCTTCTTGTTTTTCTTCCACTTATTAATTTAATATGTTTTATTTCAATTTAATTAGCTAAATATATCATGCCTCTTAAATAACTCATGATTATAGAGTAAGTAATTTAATTATTTAACTCATATGATTAAATAAAAATATAATTATTGTAACATGATCATCATCTATAATTAAAACAAGTGAGTCAAATATCTATAATTTAATTGAATTTGACAACATCCATCCTGAGTAGTAAATTAAAATCATCATACTTAATAAATATCCATCCAAAAATCATTGACCACTTTTAATATATATAAATTGACAAGTCAATATTGATAAGATCATCATCATATATAACTAAAACAAGTGAAAGTCAAATATGCTAGTACATCAAAAACATGTCAAAATGATACATGTCCAACAATCGACATAAGTGAAAATGATACATGTAAAAATGATATAAATAAAATTGATAAATAATGTAACTCGAATTGATACAAGTCAAGATGATACATGTCGAAATGATATAGTGAAAATGATACATGTCAATATGATACAACTCAAAAATATAGTACTGTAGGTCGTGAAAATGATACATATGATAGTAACCCTAAAAAGAGTCATCATAACGATATATCAACAATGATCCATGATGTAGTCTATATGCTTATGAATATCACTGGTTACTATCACCAACTGTCTCATCATTGTCATCGGCCTTGGCATCTTCTGTATCTTCATCATCATCATCCTCTACCATGTGACTTGTACCGACAGAACCAATATTTTGTGGATCTATATCATGTTGAGGATCGTCTTGATCTTCTAGAAGACCCTTGTTATGCAAAAAAAACATTTAAAATGAAAAATTATTTATTTCATACAATAATTTATTTTTTTGTTATATATCTAATATTACAACATATGAGACGAAGCCATAATCATATTACATTATATCAAAGTGCACATACCATAATAAAATTTCAAAAAAATTATAGCTAATACTAGTGAGTTAGGAGGAACTTCAGCTTTCAAAAACAAAGCCAATTAGGCTGACAAACTTGTGGATTAGGCCAGCATTTGGTGGAAGAGGAAGAAAGATTACTGGAACTCTGGAGGCCCACCATAATGGATTTCAGTATTCAACCATGAGAGTAGAAGAGAAAGTTGACATCATACATATCAAAATATTAAGCATGCATTTTTCCAGCCAGCAGAGAAGGAGATGATTACTTTGCTTCATTTTCATTTGCATAACCATATCATGGTGTGGGAACCAAGAAGACTAAGGATGTCTAGTTTTATGTGGAGGTAATGGATGTGGTCCAAAATTTAGGAGGGGCGAGAAGGTCAATGTATGATCCTGATGAAATTGAGGAAGAACAACAAGAGAGGGACAGGAAAAATAAAATCAATACAAAGTTTCAAGGATTTGTCAAGCGAATAAGAGAGCTATGGGAGTAGCCTTATCTAAAATATTTTGAACTAGATTTTGATATACCATTTAGAGAGCTTGGTTTTTATGGAGTTCCTTTCAAAGCCTTTACTTTTATTGTTCCTACAGTAAACTGTTTGGTAGAGTTGGTGGAATTTCCTTTCTTAGTATTCACTATTAGTGAGATTGAGATTGTTAACCTTGAGAGAGTAGGACTTGGGAAAGGCATTTGATATAATGGCTATTGTTTTCAAAGAATTCACGCGGGATGTACTTTGCATTGACACCATTCCTCAATCTTCACTTGATGGCATCAAGGAATGGTTGAACTCCATGGATATAAAGTATTCTAAAAGTAGAATGAACTTGAACTGGTGGCCAATTTTGAAGAGTATTACTAATGACCCAGATAAATTTATTGAAGATGGTGGTTGGGAATTTTTTAATATGGAAGCTAGTGATTCTGATTCTGATAATTCAAAAGAGTCAAATTAAGGATATGAACCCTCTGATGTAGAAGAGGAATCTGAATCAGATTTTATGTAGCCACCATCAAGAGTGTTGCAAGCCAACAACATGGAGGGAATTCTTATATAAGGATAATTTTCAATGTTCTAGGTACTGGCTTTAATGCCAACCATAATGGCAACATTGAAATTCCCTAGCAGTATTTATGTTAAGGAAATTTCCTTTAGATGCAAGGATTCAAAGCACATCAACCATGTGGTAAAAATGATTAAATCCCATAGATGATTTGTAGCAATGAAAGAGTCTAAAAAGGCAGAGAGAGCTACATTGGTGACTCGGGAGAAACTTCAGCTTTCAAAAACAAAGCCAATTAGGCTGGCAGATGTGTGGATTAGGCCAACATTTGGTAGAAGAGGATGAAAGATGACTAGAACTTTGGAGGCCCACCATAATGGATTTCGGTATTCAACCATGAGAGCAGAAGAGAGATTTGATATCATGTATCAAAACATTAAGCATGCATTCTTCCAACCAACGGAGAAGGAGATGATTACTTTGCTCCATTTTCATTTGCATAACAATATCATGGTTTGGGAACCAAGAAGACCAAGGATGTCCAGATATATGTGGAGGTAATGGATGTGGTCCAAACTTTAGGAGGGGAGATCCTAATGTCTTCCAAGAGGAATAAAGTCAGATGAATTAAGTTCACCTACATGTCTGCCAAAGTTTACCTCTAATTTTTATGACTGTTTTTCTTGACTGTTAGAGTTTACTTACATATTTGAATTTTTTTTCTAGTCATTTTGATGAGGATATATTTAGCCAATGTGTAAGCACCTTTTTTTTTATCACAAGCATATGTGCATTGTGATAATTCTAGTTATCAATGGTCTACAACTATGTCGTCTCACTTATTGGATATTATATTTCAATGTTTTCTATGGCCTTCTCTATTTGAGGTAGCACCTGACAATCCTACCTCCTTTCCTTAGTTGAGAACTGGATTTGAATTTGTAAATACTACACTTTAATACTAGCTATGGTTTAAGGAGAGCTATTCTATCTTTGTTGTTGACAACCTCAATCTTCAACAAGGACTTAGATGCATGAAATAAAATGCAACCTTTCAAACATAGATTTGAATGTGCATAATTTGACTGATTATGGTTTTCACAGGTAGTTGTCTTTACATGACTATTCTGGATTGTCAATACATGTAATAGTGACTGCATCCTTATCAAGTTTGGCTATCCTTATTCAGAATGCCTTGGTCTCTGGACTTAATACAAATTTTTGCATTGTTATTCCATATTTGTAACATGTAGGACATTTAAGGGGTACAACATATAGAAATTCAGTACTATCATCCAAGGAAAACTTATAGATGGTGTATCAAGAACAACAAAAAATTATTTTATTAGGGTTAATGCTTTATTCCCCCACGCTACTGATATTTCCCCAAAACATGTTTTTTTATTATTTCAACGCATCTCAAAATTCAATGTATTGATTAACATTTGTTACGCATTTGAGTTGTTTATGCAAATGATGCATATATGTTAACTCTATCAGTGTTGTTACTTTGGTAGTTTGACTTCTATGACAACCAGCCATTGTGTGCGGGAGCACGTTTGTGTTTTTAGTTATCTTTTTTGGATAGCTCTACTAGGTGTTGAGGACATTCCATTTATCTTTTGAATGTTAAGAAGTCAGAGTTTCAAGGATTTTTCAAGCGAGTAAGAGAGCTATGGGAGTATCCTCATCTAAAATATTTTGAACTAGAGTTTGATATACCATTTAGAGAGCTTGATTTTCATGGAGTTCCTTTCAAAGCCTTTGCTTTTATTGTTCCTATGATAAACTGTTTGGTGGATTTGGTGGAATTACCTTTCTTAGTAATCTCTATTAGTGAGATTGAGAATTGTTAACCTTGAGAGAGTAGGACTTGGGAAAAAGGAATTTGATATGGCTATTGTTTTCAAAGACTTTAAGGGGGATATACTCCGCATGTACGCCATTCCTCAATCTTTGCTTGATGGCATCAAGGAATGGTTGAAATCCATGGATATATAGTATTATGAAAGAATAATGAACTTGAACTGGTGGCCAATTTTGAAGACTATTACTGATGATCCAGATAAATTTATTGAAGATGGTGGTTGGGAATTTTTGAATATGGAAGCTAGTGATTCTGATTCTGATAATTCAAAAGATTCAGATCAAGGATACAAACCCTCTGATGTAGAAGAGGAATCACAATCAGATGAGGAAGGTTCAGAAGATGAATCTCTTGTGGAGTCAAAGGAGGACAAGGAAGAAGAATATTTTGAAGAGGAGGAAGCTAAAATATGGGATGAATTAGAAGCCAAAGCTAGAAATGCAGATAAGGAAAAGGGAGACAAGTTTGACAGTGAAGATCAGGAAAGGCGGCAATGAAAGGTAAAAGCTACAAGGAAGCCTCGGGCACCTGATATTAGAGATTGAAGAGGAATGCCTGCCAAGAGGCATAAATTTAGATGAATTGAGTTCATGCACATAAGTGGTCATCTTGTAATCATAAGATTTGAGCTCTATTTACTCATCCTACGCATCAATATACAACTCAACACAAGAGATGCAAATTGACATATTAACACAACAATATCCAACTAAGTTATTTAAACTCAACTATTGATACCTCATTCTCCATCCAGATTATAAAATCATTCCACTTTTTGTTTTGTAACATATTCTTTTCAAATTGCTTTGGATGGCAGCCATATTTCTCCTCTTGTCAAAACATGGCACATGGACTAGTTAAACTAATTAATATGCAATCATTTACTTTTTCCAAGGAAAAATAAATAAAAATTGAACATATTAAATATACTTACAAATATATAGATGAAGGCATGTAACCCTTTATGGCCACTGCGATGCATGGCACGAAGTTTCTCAAGCCTAGCCTTGGAGGCCTTGTCCTAAAACATATACTAATTCAATTTAAATATTCACAAATAAAATTTAAATATTGTTTAATAAATTTGATATAATCTTATGAAAAAATTCAAATACCTACGCACTCTCCTCACTGGACTTCCTCTATGCATCAGACTTCTCATATGCTTTTACAAGCTCTTTCCATACTTTCACACTTACATCAATTGACCTTCTTTTTAGCCTTAGCTCAGGAGGGACTTTTTTATCTTCTTTGTTTGGTTGCACTGAAATCTCTTGCGGTTTTGAGACATTTGTAGCTTTATCTTCTTTACAGACCAACCTATGCCAAATTCAGTCTCCATGTCATGGATAAATTTTTTTTTCAATTGCATGGGTATCTGTGAGAATGGAAAATGTAGATGGTCTTTGAACCATTGATGGTATAATTCCTTCAACCTATTCACAAATGTTTTCCCAACATCCGTCATTCGGACTTCCCCTGAAACCACCTTGTATTCTATCTTCGTAGCTACCAATGCAAGATTGATAACATGGCATGGTGGAAGAAGTATGTGTCCCAGGAGTGTCTGGGAAATTGGAAGTCTCTCTTCCATGTTCCACATTCTTAGAGTTTAGTGTCACTGATTTCCTCCGAGATCTTCTGCTCGATCTAGGACTGGTTGGGGAATCAATTGATTCCCTTTCACACAATTGATTTGTTTGCAATGTTTGAGGGGAGTTACTAGATTATTTTTCTATGTATCTAGAAAGCGTTGTCCAATCCACATTAACCAATTTGTTCACTGCCTCTACCCCCATCATGGAATCCAATTCCTCTTTATCTTTGTCAGTCTCATGTCCCTATATATATATATATTTAAATTATATTTCTTCTTTTAAATTTAGAAATAAAAAACTAAAAAGTAAAATTCAAAGAAACAATGGAAACATTTACAAATCTATAAATTGATAATGAATTACTTCATTGTGGCCAGATTCTGCTGAAAATGCTCGCTTCCTTCTATTGCTTGACATTTTGAGGCGACCTAGGGAAAATTATTTTTGCCCAGTCTATGGAGGAAAACGAAGTACACCCTGTCAAGTATGAAATTTTTTGTCCAGTTTGTGGTATGAAAGTTTTGTGTTGTGGGAAAATATGTTCGGTGGGTTTGCTTAGTGTTGATAACTTGGGGCAAATTTTTTTCTGGGTTTTCTTAGTGTGGATAACCTTATCATGAAAACTCTTTCATAATACAATCTTGCATGAATTTTTCATGGCATTGGTGACTATGGCGCAACTAGGAAAAGCCAAGTGGTTTCTACATTTATTTTTAGTAGTTGCTCAGCAATGACCGACCCAATTCCCAAATTTTCCAAGCAGTTCACTATTTCCTTGATACCCAGGTTAGGGAAAGAATACAGAGGTATCCTGGCTTTGTGCTATAATATTTTGAGCCAAAGCTCAAATGGGTAGGGTAAATTTTTTTGTTGGTTTCTCAAAGGTTTTACAATTTATAATGATGGGACAATTTAGACCTGTTGCCTGGATAGGTTAGACCATGAACCAGTAAACAATCACGAATTCAAATACAATACAAAGAGCAGTAAACAATCATGAATTCAACCAAGAAAAAATAAATTGTAGCCTTACCTATCGTGTCACAAAATAAATCTAATTTCTCATCAGTTGCTAGTAGCACCCTGCTCTCTTCCTTTGCGCAACATTTTTCCCTTTTTTTTCGTCTGATTTCTTCCTTCAAGTGGGAATATATATATTTTTTAATTTTGATTCAGTAGTCGGCGTTAGCTAATGCAAAATTTAGTGCTGACTTTTGGTTATTAATGTAATCTATTTGGGGCACCTTAGGTGGCACCAAGTGTGCCTAATTGAGTGCCTATCATTGTTGTATAGTGACTATTTTCATTGTTTTGTATCATAGGATCCAAAGTGTTGGAAATAATTCTAGCTCCTGCCTTGTTTTTGTGACCACCGTTGTCACGTGGCCCCTTCATAAGCTCAATGTGGCAGAGCAGTTTTTACTTTTTTCCCGCAAGGTGCTTCATCCTTCTCGGTGGTAGTAAGGTGAAAGCTTTTGTGGCGGTATGTGAGTCTTCCTTCTGTTCCTAACAGTGTTGTGATGACTCTCGCAAGTCTTCTACCAAAGGCGTGTGGTAGTGCGGTGACCACCGCTATCCCGTGGCTCCTTCATCAACTCGGTGCAGTAGAGCAATTTTAACCGTGGTCCCACAAGTTGCTTCTTCCTTCTTGGTGGTAGTGTGGTGAAAGCTTCTATGGTAAAAATTTTATTCATAGAGGAGGCCATGGAGAGTGGAACTGGACGACATAGAAATACTAAATTGCTGAGAGGAAAGTGGGTGGAAATAGATGAGACAACAGAATCTGCAGATACAATAGAGGTAAGAAGAGAAAGCAACCTCAACCAAAGGAGGAAGGTGTTTATGAATTCACGAATGCTACAAGATATAGGAGATATCAATATGTCAAATATATGACTAAAGTGAGGTTTTGTGTTGGATAGCATACTCGTTGAAAAGATATAATTGGTGTACTAAACATTATTTACTATGTTATGTATTATAGGGGAAAGATGAGGCCATGGCAACAAATCGTGGCATATAAAATGAGGACACAACAAATGAAGCGGGACATCAGGTACACAAATTTTGACTTGACATAGAAAAAATGATATGATGGAATTTTGTGATACGTCCATCTTTTTTCACAGTATTATTGAAATTTATAATGTATTATCCAATCTTGACATAAATTAATGCATTTTGTTGATTATTTTAGATGGAGATTGGATTAAATGCAGAGCCTGAGTGTTAAACTAGCAAAAGAAGAAACTATGTACGTAGATGTGGACCTAAAACTGTTAAATCACATAGATGACGGTGGGTGGAAGAGGATGTGACAATAGATAGTGCAAACACAACAAATTATTGCAAAGAAAAAGAGCTAGGTCAAGACTATAGTACATGGATGAATACTTTGAGAAAATTGTTGTTTGTGGATGTTCTGTATGTTGTGGAAAGAAACAATTCAAATGAGCGATTGTACAAATAAATTACATATATGATGAGCTTCCAGCTAGTAGTATGCCTCATATAATCGATTAAAACCAAAGAATAATAAATGAGTGTGGACTGATGTTTTATAAACTATGTTGTCAGAATTGTGGTTTATTTAAATTATTGTATAAAAAAGGTAGTCTATAAAATAATGTTCCATTATTCAATTGATGTATATATGTTCATACAATTTTTATTTTTAATTTTTAAGCCATATTTGATTATATTTCTTTGAAATTGATACATTTATGATATATCCAATTTTTTCCAAACATTAAATAATGCTTGTGTTTGTTGATAGGTAGAAGATTTTGATGAAACACATACTAATACCCAAGATCCAACTAGGTTACTAATATTTGGACGAGATGATCCAAACCATCCTGTAAACCACACTAAGGTGAAAAGAGCAAGATTGAAGAGAACACTACCACCTGAGAAATTTCAAGAGCTGATGAGTGTCACATACACTGATGACATGCCACCTAGCCTTAATTATGATGATCATGATAGTGAAAATGCAGTGCATGAAGAAGGATTGAATGAAATGCTTACAGGTTTCTTTGGGGATGGAAAAAATGATGACAATAATAATGATATGCTTGACAGTAATGATGATAGCAGGGGTAATTACCACCAATGTAATGTTGATGCTAACAACATCAAAGACTCCATCAAGTAAGCAGTGAAGACACCTATGTTCAAATCGGGTGCAAGTAGAACCTCAAAACTGGCATGCCATTAATATTATTAGAAATAAAGTCACTATCTAGTTGGTCAGACAAAGGATTCACTACCCTACTGAAGTGAGTTGAAATCTATTTCTTACTTTGCATTGTCAATTGGTGTACATAATTTGTAAACATTCATCAACTTCGTTTATATTTCTTTAAGGGGATTTTAAAACCATATATTGTATATAAACAGTCCTAGTATATATTGGCATATCAAACATGTTCACCATAAGTCAAACATTCAATTTATTTAATCTCTAGCAATCTTATAGGGCACTGAAAACTAAAATATTCCCTAAAGAGAATGTGTTGCCATCAACTTGCAGAGAGGTGTGTCTATTGTTGGTTGAGTTGGGGATTGAATATAAGAAAATTCATTCATGTAAAAAATGATTTCATTTTATATAGAGATGAATATCAAAACAAGGTAGAATGCCCTGTATGCAAAGAGAAGAGATATCATACATATGTGCAAGGTCCTACAGTTCCAAAGAAGGTTGTATGTCACATGCCAATTATACCTAGACTTCAACGAATGTTTCGTTGCAATTCACTAGCATAATTGATGGACTGGAATCCAAAGAATGGGAGTAAAAATGGATTCATGCAAATTTTGACCAACTCCAAAGCAATGAAACACATAGAGGAAAAATGGCCAAGAAAATTCAAAGATGAACCCCATAGTATCAGGTTTGGTCTTGCAATTGATGGAGTGTGCCCATTCTCTTTCCTAGGCTCAAATTATAGTGTTTGGCAAATCAAATTGATATTATAAAATATTCCCTCATGAATGAGTGTTAGAAAGGAGCACCTTGTGCTGACTCTCATTTTTCCAGGAAAATATCAAGTTAAAAACATGGATGTTTATCTTGCGCCTTTTATTGATGAGATGAAACTGTTATGGAAAGGCATAAGAATGTATAGCATACCACGTCCTGCATCAAATAGGTCCTTCATGTTGTATGGTGTGCTATGTTGGACTATTCATGATTTCCCAGGACTCGGTGTTTGTTTTGGTAAGATAAAATATTTACATATTTACACTCATAATTTATTTTCATCCCAACTTTCATACTTAGTTTTATACTATTTTTGTTGATGTTATTAACATTACTTATTGAATTGAAGGGCTTCAAACAAAGGGGATATTTGCATGTCCAAGATGTGCAAAACAATTTCAAGGTCGGTATTCTAAAGATATACATAAATTTATTTACACAAACAATAGGGTTTTTCTACCACTAGATATAGGTTTAGAAATCACTTGAAGAATCAATTTGATGGAAAAGTTGAAAATAGAGGCCCTCCCATGATTATGGGTCCAGGTGATTGGCTTAAGAATTATGAAGATGTTGAATTGGAAGCTTGGGAGGATTTTTTTGATCGAGGTGATTCAATTGAAGAACCAGAACAAGTTATAGTTAATATGCCAGAAGCAATGAAAAGGAAATCCATATTTTATGAGCTCCCTTACTGAAAGGATCTATTAATATCTCACCTATTAGATCCTATGCACATCTTCAAAAATCTACCAGATTCTATATTTAGACATATATCAAGAAAAGAGGACACCTTGTCTTCGAGGAGAGATATTGCTCTTTCACGTGCCAAATTTGATAGAAAACATTTGTGGCCAAACAAGGAAAATGAAACATATGTAGAAGCTCCATGGATTTTGAAAAAAAAAGAGCTAGACCAACTAAAAAATGCCATCTATTCAATAAGGACACCTACTGGCTATGGGTCATCATTGGCTTAATCTTTTGCAATTGATGGACATATCACAGGATTTAAAACACATGATTTTTATAATTTAATGAAGGTATTATATATCAGGATTTAACATTTACTGGTAACATTGATTAAGCACTAAATTTATTTTGATATTTTATTGTGTGAGAAAAAATTACTAATGACCTTTTCATAAATGTGTTTGATAGCATATCATGTCATTGGCAATTAGGGGGGATTCTTGTCTTACAGTTGACTTAAGGAATGCCATAAGTCAATTGTCATCATTTACAAGGTATGTGGTTATATGAAATGTTCATGTGTGAGAGACATAGATTTATTATATTGCATTTTAATTTATGACTAAAGGTTCATACTAATTTACTATTCTTATATTAGGTGGGTGACCTCCAAGGAGATCCATGAATCTGAAGTGCCAAAGTGGAAGAAGGAAATTGCAGAAATTGTATGTGTATTTGAGAAGGAGCTTCCTACAAGTTTCATGAACCTACAAGTCCATTTACTTATACACGTAGTCGATGACATTGAATTGGCGGGTGTCGTATCAACGAGGTGGGTGTTTTTCTTTGAGAGGTATATGAAAACTCTTAAAAGATATGTCCGACAAAAGGCACATCCAGAGGGTTGCATGGCTGAAGAGTATGTATTGAATGAAGCATTTTTCTTCTTGTGTGAATTCCTTGGTAAGTATTTTGAAGATGGCCCACGCGTCTAGGATGAAGAATGAGCATCAGATATTATTGATGGAGAAAAACCACAATCTAATGGTGTTGAAATAGAAATTAGTAAGTAAATTCATGATCAGTGTCATTGTTTTTCTTGCAATCATTAATTTACTTTGTAATTTATTTGTCAAATTAACAGCATGACATTTAGAGTTTGAAATAAAAATGTTGACATGTAATAGGTGTAGACGATCTATACTCAACAAGTTCATTATGTACCACATGGACTTTATGAACAAATGGATTGACCTGTATGATAAAAAGAGAGAAGTGTTAGAAGCAAGGAGACAGTTTAAGAGATCGAACCTAAGGAATACTCCACTTCCCACTCATCTGCTTGGGGAATGGGGAAAAGATTGCACACTAGAATGGGTTACTAAACAAATTCAAAATCAAATAGAAGATGCAGGTACAGATTCAAACATAACATAAGATGAAATCAACATGTCTAGAGGATGTGAAAGAAAGGTACATTTGGAATTTTACAAAATGTTGTTTCCTTACAGTTTTGACAGTATTAACTATTTTAATATTCGTCATTATATTTGTTTTCACTTAAATAAATGGTCTTTCACTAGCGAGGAAATATCCAGAAATGTGGGCATATGGTCGACATTATCATGTAGAAAGTGTAGACATAAAGAGATGATCCTTTGATTGTGGCATCATGGTTGACTTCGAGCGATACAGTCGATCAAGCTTAAAAGATAAGAATATAATTGAAGGGAATCTACAATATGTTGGTAAAATACAATAAATTATTGAGTTGGATTACCGCTCTTTTAAATGTTGTATTCTTAAGTGTAGATGGTATGAAGCATTTGAGAGGACACGAAGACATGATACCCATAGTGGATTGTTTTTTATAGATTTCTCATCATTCCTACCAGAGGATAAGGAGCCTTATGTTCTACCAATTCATTGTGATCAGGTATTTCTTTAACTCAAACAAGAAGTGGTAGTGATCATTAATCTATTAATTCATAGCTTATTGCGAATATATACATGTGTTTATTAATCAATAAAATTGTTATAACATATTTATAAATCAATAATATGTGTATGTCGTTCATGTGCAGGTATTTTTCTATGAAGATATTTTGGACCCGAAATGGATATTTGCCATACATTATGATCCAAAATTAATGCATGTATGGATACTAAGCAAAACAATGTTGGCCAACAAAATGAGAGAGAGGGCTTAGAGAACATCGAAGAAATTGACATCCATGATAATGTTGAAGATGGTTATGTTCAGGTACAAGAAGACAACAATCCAGATTTAGATGATGTTATGGAAGACAACAATATGGATGGTATAGAAAATTATGATCCAAATACATCTGGTAACAATATAGATGATCTACACTTAAATTTTAATGATGATGAAGATGATGCAGTTCAAGATGAGGATGATGATAATATTAAATACTTTGAAAAACATATGAACATTGACAATGATACACTGGATAACATTGTAGCAGACAATAATGTTAATGACCAAGAATTCTAAATTTTTAGAATTATTTGCAATCCATGTTTAAAAAAGGATGATTCTTATGGCCTAAACTTTGAAATGCTTCAATAATATTATGTTGTACTTGGACAATTGAAAACCTATTTTATTCTCCTAGCAAGCTTTTTTATTTTCCATTATAATTCTAGACCAAACAACATTTGCGGGGATGGCCTTTTACACCAGTCTTAATTTGTATGAAGTTCACGAACCAATTGTCAAGCAATAAATTCCTTTCGTAGATAGGAAATGTAAATGCTTGATATAAGAAAAGATAAGTAGTCTCTTTCTAAGGGTAATCCACATGCAAAAAGTAAAAAGCACATAAAAAAACAATTGTATAGTAGAAAATCATATTCAATCAGTTATGTCTTATTTCACTTGCACACTTATCTGAAAGACATAAGGTATTCACCATACATTTCCCTCGACAAAGAAAACATGTTCTTTCATTTATTTTTACTGTATATCTCAGAAGTGAAATTGTTCTTACATAATGATGCACTGAGAAAATAATATATACAAAAAAATGCAAAGAAAATGTTTAAATTTCACATGCAACCTGCTGTGTTATGTTGAAAGGAATCAAGTTAACTGGGACAAGAAATAAAAATAAAATTTTGATGATTGTACTTAAAAGTGAACAGGATATGAAAAGTGTGGACAATGATGGTGTTGAAATTGAAAACCCTGATTCTAATGACATTATTGTTTTATGTCATTAGAGATAAAGAGAACATACAATTTTATATACATAGCAAATGAAGATTTAAAACTACTGAACTAGAAATGTAAACACTGTAAGATTTTTCCTTAAACAATAATTCGCATACTCACTTACAAAAAAGGGTGAATCATTTTTTATTCAAACTCTATTTTCTTTAATAGACATAATAGTAAAAGAATATTTACAAGTACAAGAATATATACACTGTTTCATAGAAAATAAGGAATGTTTCATAGAATATACAAGAACAATAATATTTATAAGTACAAGAATGTATACATTGTTTCATAGAATATATACATTATTTCATAGACTTCTAAATTTTTAGAGTTATTTTCAATCTATTGGGTCTCAAAAATGCAGGTTTTTAGACCATAAGAGGGTGTCAATATCTAAGAGGACTTTAATCCTTAATACGAACCAATTCAAGTAAATTATTTGAAAGGACTTTAATTCACACCTAACCAGAAACCAATCCAAGCATCCACACAATAACAACAAACGTTGTAATATCCCTCTATTTTGCTTCATGTTCAGACTGCTTTTATGTTTTGTTTTGGTTTCAGCTACTTTGATACTGGACATACTTTTTTATTTGTGTTTTGATCGCTATTTATTGAGCGACGAACTATTATTGTGTGATGTTGTTTATCTCATGATTGATTTACATGCTTTAATGGTGTAATGATGTTAGTTGATATAACATGTGACTTTATCTGAAGTTATTGAGTAATATGGAAGTGTCAGTTTTGTTGAGTGTATTGGTGAAGGGGATGGGTTCGCATCACTCGCTTGCGAGCACCCTGCGATTCTGTGATTTCCTCTTCACGGTGTGTATTTTATGTTGTTTATATTATATGACGTTGGTTACTATGTTTTCAGGTTTGCAGGTACATGACATCGACTCCACTTGGTTTCATAGGTTTGAGCGTGTCAGTCCAACGGTTAAGTTGAACGGGAGATAGTAGCTAGGTAACTTGTGTCAAGTCTACACCCTAGCCATAGTGTGTCGTCAGTCGTGTGTGTCAAGTCGTTGATTGCCTTGCTTTAATCTTATTTATTTTTGAAGGGATTCTTGATTTGGAAATAAATATTTAGAATTATTGCATTAAATTATGTTGATGGTTATTTAATTTAAAATTAAAATTGTGGATATAAGCTTATATTTAAATTAATTAATTAAATTAAATTTATTTAATTAATTAAATTAAATTTATTTAATTAATTAAATTTAATCCATGGGGATGAATTTAGTTATTAAATAATTAAATTAATTAATTAATGGGATCTTAAGTAAATTAAAAGAAAGAAAATAATTTAATTCATTTTGAAATTTTATTTCAATTAGTGGGAATTAAATTAGAATTTCAAATTAAATTTGTATTTGGGAAATTAGTTTTCAAATTTTGGAGTTAATTTATTATTTAGAATTTTTAAAATTAAATGCAAATTAGATTTGGTTGTTGAGGTTATTTTCAATTATGCAACATGTGTAAGTTTAATTACTTAGAAGAAGAGTTTGTTGCAAATTCATTCACGGAGAGAATTTTGGAGAGGAAAAGCTTCTTCAGGTGTGAGGATATTTTTGGAAACAATTGCAGGGAGGATGGTTTGAAGAAATTTTTGGCTATAGATTTACATTGAAGAATTCTGGTGAATTTTGTTGTGTTTTTGGATTGCTTTCTTGGTTTTAATCACTGTACTGTTGAAGAGAAACTGTGGAATCTTTGGAGGAGGCTCTGCATCAAAATTTCTCATTTCATGTAGCTTCATCCCCAGGTTTTATTCGGTGATTTATTGTTCTTGGTTTGTTTGTTTAAAAATGATAGTGATTAAAGAATTGCTTGTTTAAACAATTTAGGAAGAAATTAATTAATTAAATTTTGAAGCTTTTGTTATTCCCGTGAAATTTCTTTAGGGAAATTGTAAAAGTCTCTGTAGAATTTAATTTCATTTGAGGTAATTGTTAGTTTCGTTATTAAATCAAACTTATGGGTAAGACAACACATTTAGATTGTTTTAGAAAATTTAAATCTCTGTAGAAAACAAATTGGTTTCGAAAAACCTCTGTAGAAAATTTACGGTGGAGAAACCTAGAAGATTTGAGAATTTCTGGTTATAAACTAGATTCCTTTTTAGTTTTCTCATTTTTATATTGTTTAGGAATTTTAGAAAATTGATTAAAAGAATCTTTTTTAACCTCTGTGAAATTTAGGAATGTTCTCTGTAAAATTTTATTTCTTCTTCCTGTAAATGGTTATTTTTGTATAATTTGCCCAATTTTACCAATAAATGAAATCTTGTGTAAATATATATAAATATTATATGTATTATACTTTTGTATATATACATATAACATGTATATATATATATATTCATTTTAATGTTGAAGATTTAATTTATTTTTGGTTAAATCATCGTACGCAAAATTAAAATTCCGTCGTTGTACGAATTCGAAGATATTTTCAATGGTGGAATGAAAATTTATTTTTGTTTGTACAAAGTGGAGGTGGGAGATTAAACCCACTGTCCACACATTTATATGGGTGGGAATGCATTGCTCACGTGACAGTGCGCCCACCTCATACGGGGACGCATTGCCCCCATCCTCCGTACGTGGGGAGTGGCCGGTATGTACAAGGTACAGTCGGCGCACCCACTGTCATACTTGATTTTATTATATAAATTAAAGGACACTAAAGTGTCCTCTCCTGTGTGCATCGTCCGGAGATCGATGGAATCTCGGATTTCATTTATTGTTCTTTTTAATTATTATTTGTATTTAAATATTTATTATGATTCGGTATATATATATTTATTTATAAAGATATAAATATATATATATATATATATAAATATATATATATATAGTTTGTTTGTAATTTATTAAGTTTATATTTCAATATTCTTTATTTTATGAATATATATATATATATATATATATATATATATATATATATCAGTATATTAAATATTGATGTTGAAAATTTTAAACAATAGTATTTCTAGATAACTTGTTTATGAAATGTTGATTGAGGAATGATAGGAAATGAAATGAAAAAGGGAAATTTAAATAAATTGTAGAAATTAGAGATGTTGGTTGGGAAACTAAAAGAATTATCTTGCATGGGATTATTATGATTTAATAATAGTCAAAAGCTTTGATAAAATTAGAAATTTTCTCTTCCCTGTAATAGTAAAGGCAATTATTTTAGTTTATTAATTATCTAGTTGAAGTAATTGGTTATTTACTGTGAAAAGTATTAGATAGGGAAATGGATTTAATATATCCAAAAATTAGCATATTTCCTTGTCTTTGCTTATTGTTATTATTTTTCCTTATATTCGTGATTGGGGAAAAAGGGTTATTGAGTTTTAAATTGTAATTCTTCCAGAGGATGTGGGTTGTTGCTTGTAAAGTCAACCGTTCGTATTTCCCTTGGGTAGTGCTTTATGTGTTTTGGATTCCTCTAAAGTGTTTGGAGTGAGTTTCTTTAACTGTTGCCTCCTAGAATAGGAGAGATTGCATTGTTTAGTTTTGTAAGCACTTGATTTACCCTTGGAGTTTAGTTTTGTATAGTGTGTTGTCCATTAGAAGAGTGGATTTTGTTAAGCGTCAGAGCCTAAAGAGGTAAACTAGGTAACCTTCAAAAGTGATTTAATCAAGTGATAATTAAAGTAATGTACTTAGATGATTAGGATGCACTTCACACTAATCAAGATAACTTAGCCTCACTCATAGGCACAAGGGCTCATTTAGACTTGGGATGACTGGGAAGGCCTAGAATGGCAAGACCAACTATTTTGTCCTCATGAGAGCTAGTCAATTCTGCATGAGTAAGCATGAGAGCTGGGATTTGTTAGAGGTCACCAGGATTACCAGAGGCTATGAAGAATGCCCAGAGGAGATTTCATGACTAACTATGCGATGCCACTCTGTCTAGGATAACATTGGGTTTTGTGTTATGTGTATGGATTCCTTATCATATTTGATCAATTTTATGTCTGGAAGCAATGTGACCATGTTAGTGTTAGACTTATATTGTACATGTGTTTGGTTGAGTCAGTATGTGTCAGTATGAGTCTGCCTTTGGTTAGAGGTTGTAGATCTTTGTCCATGTTACATTGTTACTATCTCCTAGCATGGGGGGTGGGCCTTCAGGTACCACTTGGTTGGGTGGAACATGCACCATACACCGTTGGGTCCCCCTTTATCTTCAGTACTTGGTGGCGAGACATCCAGTTGGACAGCTCATGGTTTTTGTTTTAATTCAAGCATTGTTGTATTTCAAAATGTAATAAATTATTTTACCCCTCTTGCATTTACGAGGTGGAATTTTGTAATTGTAACACTTTTGTATTATTGCCTCATTCTGGGAATGAGTGATGTAACCAGATGTTCAAGTAATGAATTTATGTTATGGGTGTTTATCTTCTTATCTTATGTTGTTTATGTATGTTGAATTAATGCTTACTACATGAGAAATTAAATGCAATGTTTTTTAATGATGTATGTTGTTTGGGTTTAAGTAATCTCAGTTACGTAGCCTTAGGGGATGTTATCAATTGTAGATGAACATGTATGTTTAATTCACTTTAATAAAAAAAATTAGTTCACTTTTAGTGTGAATTGAAACTTCCTCTAGGGTTGCATGGCGGGGCATTACACATGGTATCAGAGCCTAGGTTTAAACACTGGGTGCTTTGGGATTATGATGTACCCATTAAGCTTAGTTGTGTAGGTTTCCAAGTGTACCTTGTCTAATACCCTTTTGTGTTTGTGTAGGAGTATGCCTCCTAGACGTGGACGAGGCAGAGGACGAGGACGTGGTCGGGTAGGCGGTCACGAGGGGAGTCAGCATGACTCACCACCTCATGTTATGCTTATACCAGAGTAGGAGGAATAGCAGGCCTCTCAGAATGGCCCAGGAGGTGGTGGTGGACAGCTAAATCCTCCAAGAATCGAAGCTGCATGTAGAGCTTTTGAGGAGGCTTTGGCACTCTTAGGTCTGAGACAGGCAGTACCAGAGGTTAATCCTGGTGTGAGGATAGTTACAACATAGTCAGAGATGTTAGCATCGTCCTATATGAGGGATTTGATTCTATCATAGCCACCTCAGTTTGACAGAGTAGGCATTGGTTTAGAGGTTGAGACTTGGCTGATAGGTCTCGATCGATGATTTTCTATGCATCCCTTTGATAGTAACACTAAAGCACAGTGCACTATTATACACCTCTGAGGATTTGCGGCCACTTGGTGGAGACTTGAGGAGCATAAGCTCCACATTGACATGAGTTCTGTGTCTTGGGAGATATTCCTTGAGTGGTTCAAAGCCCACTTTCATTCTGACCATTGGCGTCAGTGTAGGGGTGATGAGTTCCATGCCCTACAACAGTTAGCCTTGACTATGGATCAGTACGAGAGATGTTTCTACTAACTTAAATAGTTTGCGGGAATAGGTGATGACAAGGGGATGCTCGTGCAACATTTCATCAGGGGTTTGAATGCCCGTATTAGTGGTGGTGTGCGGTTCTTTGAGCCTAAATCTATGGAGACATCTGTGGAGAAGGCACAGCTTGTGGAGGAGAACCTAACTATGGCACTAGGAGGCCATACATGTGTTCTTATTGGCAGTGTTTCAGGAGCTGGGCCTATTGCTTGAGGGGGACAGACACAAGGAAGCCTCCTAAGACACAACAGGGATCAACATAGGGCAGTCAGCAGTAGACATTTCAGGGGAAACTAAAAGGTTTCCAGCAGAGACAGGGTGAGAGAAACTGGAGGCGCATGAAGTGTTTCGACTCTGAGCAACCTGCTTAGAGCGTCCAATCTACTTTTGGAGGCAGTGCATAGCAGTCTAGTGCACCAGCTGGAGGCAGAGGATATGGTAGAGGCACAGGTTGCTTCTCTTGTGGTTAGTAGGGCCATATTGCTAGGATGTCTCCTACCAAGGGCACGTCAGGATTCACACAGACACCAGCAGCATTAGAGCCGACAGTGGGAGATGCTGGCAGAGGCCATCATGTGTTCGTAGTAGTTGATAACTGTCAGGTAGAGCACTAGGGTACCGTGGTTGACACTTTTGGTATGTTATTGGGTAACCCTGTTACTATTCTATTTGATTCTGGAACATCAGACTCCTTCATTTCTTCATCCGTAGTGTCACGTTGCAGACTGGGGGCCGTAAGGTAAGCTGATAAGTGGTAGGTCGAGTTAGTGTCTGGTGCGAAAGTCACATCGCATTTTGTAGTACTTGGGTATAGATTGGAGATAGGACCACTTTTCACTACATTGGATCTTCAGGTTATACCATCAGGATCCTGTGATGTTGTCATAGGTATGGATTGGTTAGAGGCTCACCGAGCAGTTATTGATTGTCAACATAAGTTGATTCAGTGCATTAATGCATTTAGTGGTGAGGTGGATATTATGGGAGTACAGAGACCGATATCTTTGAGGATTATCTCAGCTATACAGTTGAGGAGATGTGTTCGGCATGGGTGTCATTTGTTTGCTGTTATAGTTGAGGTCTTGGGATTAGGAGATGGAGAGGAGAAGGTATCTCTTGATAGTCATCCCATTCTTTAGGAGTTCTCAAAAAAATTTCCAGATGACATTCCAGGGATGCCACCGCGGAGAGATATAGACTTTAAGATTGACTTAGTACCTAGATCGGAGCCTATTTCATTAGCTCCCTATAAAATGACCACTCAGGAGCTGAAAGAGCTTCGCTTGCAGCTGGAGGAGTTGTTAGAGAATGGATTCATTCATCCTAGTGTTTCTCCATGTGGAGCACCTGTTATCTTCGTGAAGAATAAGGATGGTTCACTTCGGTTATGCATTGATTACTGACAGTTGAACAAAGTGACGATCAAGAATCGTTATCTGCTTCCCAGAATTGATGACTTGTTTGACCAAGTCAAGGGTGCTACCATCTTTTTGAAGATAGAACTTAAGTCAGGATACCATCAGCTCCATAGTTTTGACTCAGATATCCATAAGACGACGTTTCAGACATGGTATGGTCACTACAAGTTCACTGTGGTACCATTCGGGTTGACGAATGCGCCTTCTATGTTCATGAGCCTGATGAATGGAGTGTTCTGAACTTATTTAGATAGGTTTGTCCTTGTGTTCCTAGATGATATTTTAATATATTCTTGGACAATAGAGGAACATGAGGAGCATTTGCGATAGGTATTGCAGTGTTTACGAGATAATCAGCTTTATGCCAACTTGTCAAAATGTGAATTCTTCATGACTAAGATCAAGTATCTTGGTCATGTGATCTCAAGAGAAGGTATATCTGTGGATCCTTCAAAGATCCAAGCTATCCTAGATTGGCTTGTGCCCACAAATGTGGCAGAGATTCGTAGTTTTATGGGGCTTACAGGATATTACAGGAGGTTTGTTCACAACTTTTCTAAGATAGGGCATCCTATCACTTCTCTTCAGAGGAAAGGGAAGAGGTTTCGATGGTCAGAGTAGTGTGAGATGACTTTTCAGGTTCTTAAGGATAAGCTGACCAGTGCACTGATACTAGCGATACCTGATCCCATAGGGGACTTTGTAGCCTGTACAGACGTATCCTTGGAGGGGTTAGGATCAGTCCTGATGCAGGAGGGTCGAGTTATAGCTTATGATTTGTAGAAGCTTAAGGATCATGAACTGAATTATCCCACGCATGATCTTGAGTTAGCGGTAGTAGTCAATGCATTGACCAGATGGAGACACTTTCTTCTCGGGCACAGATTTGAGCTGCATAGTGATCACAGGAGCCTTCAGTACATTTTCACTCAGTGGAACCTTAACGCTAGACAGAGGCATTGGATGGAGTTTCTCTGTGAATATGACTTCGAAGTGAAGTGTATTCAGGGAAAGGAGAATGTCATAACTGATGCACTCAGTAGACGTAGGCACGAGTTATTTGAGTTGACTCTTATAGTGGATTTGCAGAGTCGGATTCTTGCTGCTCTTCCAACGGACAGTTGGTATCAGGATGTGAGGGTAGAGATTGAGGCAGGCAGACCTCTAGAGGGTAGGTTCATAGGTTATGCACTTGAGGCAGATGGTTTATTGAGGCATTCAGAACGTATTTACGTTCCTTCAGCAGGTGACCTTCACACTTTGGTTTTGACTGAGGCACAGCATGCATGCTATTCAACCCATCCAGGGGTGAAGAAGATGCACGTAGATCTGTGCCAGTTGTATTTCTGGCCAGGGATGAAATGGGATATTGTAGATTTTATAGCGAGATGTTTGGAGTGTTAGCAGGTGAAGGCTGAACACCAACATCCAGCAGGGCTTCTATAGCCACATCTTGTACTAGAGTGGAAATGGGATATTATCTCATTGGACTTCATTGTTGGTTTACCCAACTCCTCATGATGACATGATGCTATTATGGTGACAGTCGATAGGTTGAAGAGGGTAGCACACTTCTCACCTATGCGCTCTTCATATAATGTGTCATCTGTTGCTAGAGTGTTCATGGAGGACATTGTGAGGTTGCACGGTATTCCACGTCGGATTATTTCTGACAGGGATCTAGTGTTTACCTCAGCTCTATGGACATCATTACAGCATGTGATGGGGACACAGTTGAAATTTAGTTCAGTGTATCACCCAGAGATAGATGGATAGACTAAGAGGGTCAATCAGATCCTCAAAGACATGTTATGCATGTATGTTATGGACCAACAGACATGATGGGAGGACTATCTCTACTTAGTAGAGTTTTCTTACAACAACAGTTTCTAGAGTTCCATTGGCATAGCACCTTTTCAGGCTTTGTATGGGCGTCCTTGTCATACTCCCTTGAGTTGGGATTGACTAGAGGACAGAGTATTATTGGGTCTAGAGATTTTGCAGGACATGGAGCAGCAGGTGGATCAGATTAGAGAGTACTTGGTAGCAGCACAGGATAGGTAGAAGAAGTATGCGAATGTGCATAGAATGGATCGATAGTTTTCTATCAGTGATAGAGTGTTCTTGTGGGTGCGTTCACGAAAGAGTCCAATCCGATATGGAAAGGGTACTATGTTGGCATCTCACTTTGTCAGACCTTTTGAGATACTTGAGAGGATTGGTCTAGTTGCTTACCGGCTTGCTTTTCCAGCTAGTCTTGCACGTATTCATGACGTTTTCCATATTTTAGTTCTTCAGCCATATCATCTAGATGTTACTCACATCCTTGATTGGAATTCTTTACAAGTAGAGGACGGGAAGCTGGCTTTGGAGCCCATGGTCGTAATGGAGCACAGAACGCTTGCTCTTCAACGGCGAGATATTGATCATGTCAGAGTTCAGTGGGATCCCAGAGATGATGCTGCATCAACTTGGGAGGATGCAGCTAGGATCAGGGAATTATATCCCTACTTGTTTGCAGGCTTCCAAGAGTAAGCCTGGTCTTTGGGGGGGGGGAATGTAATACCCCTCTAGTTTGCTTCATGTTCAGACTACTTTTATGTTTTGTTTTAGTTTTAGCTACTTTGATACTAGACATACTTTGCTATTTGTGTTTTGATCACTACTTATTGAGCGACGAACTATTATTGTGTGATGTGGTTTATTTGATTATTGCTTTACATGCTTTAATGGTGTAATGATGTTAGTTGATATAACATGTGACTTTATCTGAGGTTATTGAGTAATATGGAAGTGCCAGTTTTATTGAGTGTATTGGTGAAGGGGGTGGGTTTGTATCACTCCCTTGCGAGTGCCCTACGATTCTGTGATTTCTTCTTCACGATGTGTATTTTATGTTGTTTATATTATATGACGTTGGTTACTATGTTTTCAGGTTTGCAGGTACATGACATCGACTCCACCTGGTTTCACAGGTTTGAGCATGTCAATCCAACGGTTAAGTTGAATGGGAGATAGTAGCTAGGTAACTTGTGTCAAGTCTACACCCTAGCCATAGTGTGTCGTCAGTCGTGTGTGTCGAATTGTTGATTGCCTTGCTTTAATCTTATTTATTTTTGAAGGGATTCTTGATTTGGAAATAAATATTTAGAATTATTGCATTAAATTATGTTGATGGTTATTTAATTTAAAATTGAAATTGTGGATATAAGTTTATATTTAAATTAATTAATTAAATTTAATCCATGGGGATGAATTTAGTTATTAAATAATTAAATTAATTAATTAATGGGATGTTAAGTAAATTAAAAGAAAGAAAAGAATTTAATTCATTATGAAATTTTATTTCAATTAGTGGGAATTAAATTAGAATTTTGAAGTAAATTTGTAATTGGGAAATTAGTTTTCAAATTTTGGAGTTAATTTATTATTTAGAATTTTTAAAATTAAATGCAAATTAGATTTGGTTGTTGAGGATATTTTCAATTATGCAGCATGTGTAAGTTTAATTAATTAGAAGAGTTTGTTGCAAATTCATTCATGAAGAGAATATTGGAGAGGAAAAGCTTCTTCAGGTGTGAGAGGATATTTTTGGAAAAAATTGCAGAGAGGATGGTTTGAAGAAATTTTTGGCTGTAGATTTACATTGAAGAATTCTGGTGAATTTTGTTGTGTTTTTGGATTGCTTTCTTGGTTGGAATCACTGTACTGTTGAAGAGAAACTGTGGAATCTTTGGAGGAGGCTCTGCATCAAAATTTCTTATTTCCTGTAGCTTCATCACCAGGTTTTATTCTATGATTTATTGTTCTTGGTTTATTTATTTAAAAATGATAGTGATTAAAGAATTGCTTGTTTAAACCATTTAGGAAGAAATTAATTAATTAAAATTTGAAGCTTTTGTTATTCCAGTGAAATTTCTTCAGGGAAATTATAAAAACCTCTGTAGAATTTAATTTCATTTGAGGTAATTGTTAGTTTCGTTATTAAATCAAACTTATGGGTAAGACAACACATTTAGATTGTTTTAGAAAATTTAAATCTCTGTAGAAAACAAATTGGTTTCGAAAAACCTCTCTAGAAAATTTACGGTGGAGAAACCTAGAAAATTTTAGAATTTTTGGTTATAAACTAGATTCCTTTTTAGTTTTCTCATTCTTATATTGTTTAGGAATTTTAGAAAAATGATTAAAAGAATATGTTTTAACCTCTCTGAAATTTAGGAATGTTCTTTGTAAAATTTTATTTCTTCTTCCTGTAAATGGTTATTTTTTTTATAATTTGCCCAATTTTACCAATAAATGAAATCCTATGTAAATATATATATAAATATTATATGTATTATACTTTTGTATATATACATATATATATATATATATATATTCATTTTAATGTTGAAGATTTAATTTATTTTTGGTTAAATCGCCGTACGCGGAATTAAAATTCTGTCATTGTACGAATTCGAAGAAATTTTAAATGGCGAAATGAAAATTTATTTTTGTTTGTACAAAGTGGAGGTGGGAGATTAAACCCATCGTCCACACATTTATATGGGTGGGAAATGCGTTGCTCATGTGATAGTGCGCCCACAACATTGGGGGACACAATGTCCCATAGGAAGCATTGCACCCATCCTCTGTACATGGGGAGTGGTCGGTCTGTACAAGGTACAACCGGCGCACCCACTATCATACTTATTTTTATTATATAAATTAAAGGACACTAAAGTGTCCTCTCCTATGTGCGTCGTTCGGAGATCGATGGAATCTCGGATTTCGTTTATTGTTCTTTTTAATTATTATTTGTATTTAAATCTTTATTATGATTTGGTATATATATAAATATATATATAGTTTGTTTGTAATTTATTAAGTTTATATTAATTATTCTATATTTTATGAATATATATATATATATATATATATATATATATCAGTATATTAAATATTGATGTTGAAAAATTTAAACAATAGTATTTCTAAATAACTTGTTTATGAAATGTTGATTGAGAAATGATAGGAACTGAAATGAAAAAGGAAAATTTAAATAAATTGTAGAAAT
Source organism: Sequoiadendron giganteum (assembly GCA_007115665.2). Classification (NCBI taxonomy): domain Eukaryota; kingdom Viridiplantae; phylum Streptophyta; class Pinopsida; order Cupressales; family Cupressaceae; genus Sequoiadendron; species Sequoiadendron giganteum. The sequence continues at coordinate 432,211,547 of CM021110.1, read as the reverse complement.
TAGAGGTGTTAGTTGGGAAACTAGAAGAATTATCTTTCATGGGATTATTATGATTTAATAATAGTCAAAATCTTTGTTTTGATAAAATTATAATTTATCTCTTCCCTGTAATAGTAAAGGAAATTATTTTAGTTTACTAATTATCTGGTTGAAGTAATTGGTTATTTACTGTGAAAGTTATTAGATAGGGAAATGGATTTAATATATCCAAAAATTAGCATATTTCCTTGTCTTTGCTTATTGTTATTATTTTTCCTTATATTCGTGATTGGGGAAAAAGGGTTATTGAGTTTTAAATTGTTAGTCTTCTAGAGGATGTGGGTTGTTTCTTGTTAAGTCAACCGTTCGTATTTCCCTTGGGTAGTGTTTATGTGTTTTGGTTTCCTCCAAAGTGTTTGGAGTGAGTTTCCTTAACTGTTGCCTCCTAGAATAGGAGAGATTGCATTGTTTAGTTTTGTAAGCACTTGAGTTACCCTTGGAGTTTAGTTTTGTATAGTGTGTTGTCCATTAGAAGAGTGGCTTTTGTTAGGCGTCGGAGCCCAAAGAGGTAAACCGGGTAACCTTCAGAAGTGATTCAATCTTGAGTGATAATTAAAGTAATGTACTTAGATGATTAGGATGCACTTCACACTAATCAAGATAACTTAGCCTCACTCATAGGCACAAGGGCTCGTTTAGACTTGGGATGAGTGGGAAGGCCTGGAATGGAAAGATCAACTATTTTGTCCTCACAAAGAGGTAGTCGATTCCGTAGGAGTAAGAATGAGGGTCGAGATTTATTAGAGGTCACCAAGATTACCAGATCCTATGAAGAATGCCCAGAGGAGATCTCATGACTAACTGTGCGATGACACTCTGTCTAGGATAACATTGGGTTTTGTGTTATGTGTATGGATTCCTTATCATACTTGATCAATTTTATGTCTGGAAGCAATGTGACCATGTTAGTGTTAGACTTATATTGTACATGTGTTTGGTTGAGTCAGTATGTGTTAGTATGAGTCTGCCTTTGGTTAGAGGTTTTAGATCTTTGTCCATGTTACATTGTTACTATCTCCTAGCATGGGGGGTGGGCCTTCAGGTACCACTTGGTTGGGTGGAACATGCACCATACACCGTTGGGTTCCCCTTTATCTTCAGTACTTGGTGGTGAGACATCCAGTTGGACAGCTCATGGTTTTTGTTTTAATTCAAGCATTGTTGTATTTCAAAATGTAATAAATTATTTTATCCCTCTTGCATTTACAAGGTGGAATTTTGTAATTGTAACAATTTTGTATTATTGCCTCATTCTGGGAATGAGTGATGTAACCAGATGTTCAAGTAATGAATTTATGTTGCGGGTGTTTATCTTCTTATCTTATGTTGTTTATGTGTGTTGAATTAATGCTTACTACATGAGTAATTAAATGCAATGGTTTTAATGATGTATGTTGTTTGGGTTTAAGTAATCTCGGTTACATAGCCTTAGGGGATGTTATCAATTGTAGATGAACATGTATGTTTAATTCACTTTAATAAAAAAAAATTAGTTCTTTTTTAGTGTGAATTGAAACTTCCTCTAGGGTTGCGTGGCGGGGCATTACAAATGTGCCCTGATAAATCTCGTAGATTTAAACAACTTGAAAATACCACTTTGGAGACAACAAAGCAATAAATAAGCATGAAAATCAACACAGCAATTGAACACTGAAAATAGATTACAAGTTATAATGTATTTGCTCCATTATATTGCTCAAAATATAAACATACATAACATGAGTTCTTTTGATATGAATAAGTGGATGAGATGGTCTATTATCTATTCTAATGGATTGAAATGATGATGATATGATGATCAAAATCGGACCTTGGTTTCCCTATTTGTACGGGAAGCAACAAGCTTCAGGTTCATTCACAAAAGTTATATTGTTTCTTAACTAAAGCATAATTAACATAACATAGATACTTAAAAAGAGTTCATTGTTGGATGCACCTTTGTTCTTTAATCATCAACAAGCACTCATGACCACCTAAGATCTGTTGAAGGATTAAGCACCATGTTAATGCTTTCACAACAACCAAAATTTGACTACCTCCCCATATAACTCATGTAAGGAATAATTTAAGCTTTGACATGTGATGAATGTATTTCTCCTAGGCATATTTGCATTCTATAGAGTGTCTATCATTACATTCTCCAATCTAACAATCCTCCCAAGCTGTTTTTTTTTTTTTTGTTTGAGTACCTCATCCTCATCATTGATTCCATCAAGGATGCCTGGAAAATATTTTGATATCTCATTTTTCCAAGTTTCTTGATCCTTCAAATCCGTTTCTTCAAAGAAATCTGGCATGGCCATACATAGTGGCTGGTTGAAGTCACTCAATTCTTGTATCAAGATATTCTGGAAGTTTTCATGTGTATTCATGAGGCTCTGAGATTCTTGGAGCAAAGCATTATTATATCCATCTTTTTCCTTGATATGGGATTCCATGTCCTTCATCCTATCAAGCAGTCTTCCATGCTCCATGAGGTCCTTGTATTCCACTATGAGCATGCCAGACACCATCTGCATGTTGGCACACATATTTGAATTTCATACAAATTATCCTTGATGCTATTTCAAAATTAGTAGCCTTCAATTTTATTTTGAGTTCTTCCAATTCCTTTTGATCCTTTTCAAATTTATGCTTCCATTGAGTAGTCTCAGACATGGCCTCTAAAACTTTTCTTTCATGTTCAATTAAAGGAGTGTAAAGCCTTGGAGAAGCAGGCAACCTATCTTTGTAGTTGGTTAATTCTTGTTTCAATCTGTCATTTTCCTCTATCAGCCATTGGTTATCTCTTACTAGCTTTTGGATATGGGCTTTGGTTGTCATTCACATTCAAGTTAGCAGTCTTCAAGGGATCTGTCTCCCCTACTCTTTGCAACAGGAGATGTCCAAAAATCTGATCATGGTCAATGAGAGAAGGCTTCTTGCCTAGGGGGTAAAGAGCCTAAATTTGCAAAGTGGTATTATCAGGGTTGTACCCTGACCCTGTATAGACCCTATCACCTACTTCATCCATTATTTGCAAATTTTTATTCTTTCTCTTCAAAAATTTTTCAAACACAATGGATGAACTAATATCCCACCCAGGAAGGAGCATAACTCCATCTTCTTGCAATAATGATCTTCCTCTCTCCGCAATCATGTTTCTAATTTCCCTATCAACTTCATGTTGCAACTCTTTCAAGGAATAAGCCTCTTTCTTAGGATCAATGTCCTTTAACCTTTCTCTTATTAGTCTTCCTTTATACTCATCTATAAAAGACTTAAATTCAAGGGTTTGCACAAAAGTATCATCTGCAACAAATTCTTGACTTGCACGATGCCTCACATCATCTGATAGCTCATCAAAGGCTTCAAAGGTGATCACACTTCTTTCCAAAGACATCTCATATTGGGGTATAACAGGAGCATTATACTATGAGACTTCTTCTTTCTTCTCAATGTTATCTTCTTCCATGGATGGGGAATCAACTGAAAAGCTCACTTCAGGTGTAGGCTGAGGTGATAAGTGATCTCATGGTGTGATTTTTTCTACTTGCCTCCTAGGACTGATGCATCTTCCTCTTTCAAATGACATAAGTGGCACATCTCTTATCAATTCTTCTTCATGGAGGATTAACTATTCAATTATTTCTATGGGATCTTGTACCTCAGGGAAAGCCCCTACGTAACCTAGGTTATTACTCACCTTCGAAGACTCAACCATCATAGCCCTACTGCAGGAATTCATTCTCATCATGTTTTTTTTTTCTTCACAATTTATGATGACATCTTCTAAAAGGAAACTATGCTTGTACCCTTTCAATTTCTGAATTTTTTTGGCATCACAAATTAAGTGTTCAGGATCAAACTTTTCCCTTTTGTTACCAACTGGCAAGCTATAATAATCCAGTTTACCACTAACCAATTCATAGCCTGGATCAGAGATAATAGTGAAATCACAAAAGCATAAAGTAGAAGGCATGATATTTTGCCTCCCATAGCTCTTTCAATGTATAAAATCTGAAAATGAAAATTGCTTGATGATCTCTAAATAAGCAACTATGTCTGGCATAGTCTCAGGCAACAAATAAGGTGCAACTTCAAATCCATCAACCCTGATAATAGTGCAATCTCCAAACATGTACCAGTCCCCCCAATTGTGATTTATCCTTGCTTCATGACCCAAATCTTTTGGTTGGAGAAATCTTAAGATTTTTTGGGAGAGGCTGTAGTCACATTTGTGGCCTAGCATCTTGTATAGTGTTTTGACAAAATATTCCTCAAAATATAGGTAGTGGGACCTCTCACATGTGTTTTCCTACACATATTTCCACATTTGTACAGGTCTTGAATTTCCATCATTATCTAAGTCTTTTATTCTTAATTCCTCACCCCATATCCCCATCACCTTCCCTTCATATAATATCATGTGCTTGAAATTAATGGATTCACTGTCATTCTTGATGATATTGAGGGCATTATTGATGGCCTCCAATAAATACTCTACATAATCATAGGGTCGGGAATTATGGCTCTGGATGTCTGTGGCTAAAACCATGGGAGTAATTGTCATGTTCTCAAGAACATCATTTCCCAATACTTGACTAGTTGAGGAATAAGTGTATTGAAAGTATTCTTCAAACAAATCCACAAAGAATGGGGGCTTATCTTCACTAAAGAACCTCATATTTTGGTTACCCGCAACTTTAACCCTATGTAGAGGCAATTTTCACCTCTTGTAACATGTGTCCATGGTGCGGTATTCCTCCAACAAGTCTTTGATTCATAATTTTGTTTTCAGGGAAGTGTCTAGCTGAAAAATTATGGAAATATAATTTGTCTTTATGACCATGAACTGTGACCCATTAGGTAAATGAATTGCTCTTGTCTTTGGATTGTAATTCTATGCCAACACCTTGATTAAATCTATGCTAACAAAGACGTTGGGTACTAAAAGTTTACCCAAGTTTAAATTCCACAAGTTTGACAATGGGTTATGCTGGAATTTCTTCCTATAATGATAAATAAAGAGGTCATAACCCCTACATGGAGTCTATACATCTCCAAGATTTTTCTGTTTATCTTCTAATGTCACACACGATGGGTTAAGCTATGCTATTCTTCTAGGATTTGGCCCAGACCCAGGACACTAATCGATTAAGTCTTGATTCAATTGTCTAGCTTCAGTTTTCTATCTTTTTTCTTTATGTTTTATTGGGTTTTTTTCCATCTCAACCCTACTCATGCAATGATTTCATCTACTTACTAAGAAAATAATTTGAGCTGAGTCTAGACCACTTACTTGGATAAATGCTACAAATTTCTAGTTGTCTATCGCCGTCCAAGTTGGTTCTCCAAATCCTTCAATTACAATTCACAGTGATTTCAACTTCTTTGAGGCCATATTTATCAAATTTCAGGACACTTCATCGTGCCACCTTTATGATCAAGTTCTTCATTAATAGTGGTAGTCTCATTGATATTTTCATTAGTCACATCAATCAGACTAATCATCATTTCATAACTATCGAAGAGACTTTTAATTAAAATGCTTGTTGTTTCTTCGATATGTCAGTATGGTAGTGTTTTTCCCTTCCCTTCTGGTTTTTATGCATTACATCCTTGCTCAAGGCTTCTTGCCGCAAGGTTGTGTTTTATACCGATCTACCACATATGTTTCTCACCTTCCCGGTGGTATAGCGGTGTATTATTTTGATCATTACTTGAAGAGTGTCGATGAGACAATCTTATTCATCTTACTAATATCTCAATATCTCTTAGACATTAGATCTTATGTTCCTTCGATGTTGGTTGCCGATGTTGATGAGACAAGTTAATATCTCTTGCCGATATGCCACTGTCTCATCAACAATTACTTCGTTATATCCAAGAGTTGTGTTTCGCTGAGCACTTGTAGATATACCTTTTCGATACATGACATAAGTGATTATATCCTTGATATGCATGTATATTGTTGACATTTCACTATTTTACATCATTGATGAGACATATAAATAAGTCTCTTCGACATAGGGGTGTCTCATCTACATTTTTGATTTGTGCTTTGTGCTAATGTCGGGGAGAATTTGGAGGGACTCTCATCGACATGGTGTTGTCATGGCGATATGCTATGAGAAATAATAGGAGTATTTCAAAGGAGGAATACACTTTGATGCTATGATCAAGGGTTTTATTTGGAAGCTCACATGAGGGATTTTATTAAATTTAAGTTATTTTGACAGTAATTCTATGCATATGGTGGATGTAAGAGATGAGTGAAAATGGAAGTATGCAAAAATAATTAGGATGGAATTTTGGCTACAACACAATCCATGTTTAGAAAAGGATGATTCGTATGGCCTAAACTTTGAAATGCTTTAGTAATATTATTTGTGTCGATACAAATTACCTAGATTGCAATATCCTTAAATTGTTCAATCTTTGGTATGAATTGTTGGCAGAAAAAAATAGAATTACTTGGATACTTCTTCCATTCATTTTGTATCAACATATGTTTGTGAAGACACAAAATTTAATAGCTCAATCAGGTAGAGATTTTGTGATTTTCAAATGAAGAGTAAGGTACATTTTATTTCTGCTACATTGCATTCATGTGCATAAAAAATCAGGAGATTACATTACTAGATTGCACTTATGCAAATGCATATAATATAGGAAAGATTGCACAATCCTTTAAAAAATGTAGTCTTTATTGATAATGTAAATGTATGTTGTTCCACACAAGTTGTGAAACTGACTATTTGAATGCATATAATCGAAAAACTATACATTTATAAATACAAAAGAGAAAAATACACATAAAGAGAAAGGGGACCCATGATTGCCTCAATGACGAATCTCGATTGCTTTGTTTTGTATCATCTTCAGTCTTCTCACTTGTCTAAGCCTCCAAGTTGATGTCTTCCTTGTTGCTCCTAGTTTCCCTACATTTGAGTGAGAAGAGTATTGTTAGAGAAATGAAGGATCACAAGCCAAAATATGTGCATAAATCTATAAACACATAATTTGATCATCATGTGCATTCAAATAACTTGCATACCATAGATGTCCAAGAAAAAAAGAAAGTTATCCAACATATCTATCATATGCTTGGTTTTATCTAACATGTTTTCTCATTATGTAGGTATAGATAAAATTAGGTTGTATTGTTTATCTGGTTACAACATGTGGGGTGAAATATGGCTCCCACAAGGGTTGAGCCCAGCCTTCTGCCCTATTGTTTCATTTGAGAAGGATAATCACAAGTAAACCATCCATGAAGCATTAAAGATCAATCTTTACAAGGATAGTGGATTATGTTGGTAAGGGGTAATCTCCTTATTGATAAAGATTTATCCTTATTAATAAGAACATTCCACTATCAACATAGCTATGATTCTGACAAAATTGATCATCAAGGATTCCAAGATAGTTTTCACTAACAGTCTGGTTAAAATTAAGCAGCCCCAAGCATCATAACAGTCACAAGAATTGAACATGAGGGGCAGTCATGTAGATTAAAAGCTTACACAATAATCATCACTTGCAAAGACAAAGACAACATGTTTCCACATAAAAAATTAAATCGAATGCATGAAAGTTACAATGATGAAGTCCATAATAGTGAATGTTTCTTAAGAGGGATTGAAGGAAAACATTTTGTATCAAGGAGAACAAGGTAACCTCAAACTCTATTGTACTTGAGTATGACAGTACCTAAGCTTCTGGTGTTTCTAGGTGGAACCTATAGTGGAAAAGTGTAGTCTCCATCTGAAGGAACCATCTTCAGAGCTCTTCCCTGAAATGAGGGTTGAAAACATTAGAAAAAAAGAAATACCATAATTCTAAAGTAACAATTTGTATCAAGACAAATGTCAAAAAGTATAATTAAACAGAAAAATCCTTACAATTGGACCTCAAATTGGACCAAACAGATTTATGATTTTATCTTTAGAATGTAGGAACTTTCTCTATCGGAGCTTCTCGACCTAAAATTGGATATCAAATTGGACCAATAAAATTTATGATTTTATCTTTAGAATATATGAACTTTCTTTGTTTGATATTCACAACCTCAAATTAGATCAGAAGCTAGATAAGCAGATTTATGATTTGATCTTTAGAATGTACAAGCTTTCTCTATCGAATATTAAAGATGTAAGGTTGGATAAAAAATTGGATAAGTATATTTATTATTTTATCTTTAGAATGTAGGAGCTTCCTCTGTCGTATATTTGGAAATTCCTACACACAAGTTCTGCTTCAGAGAAAAAACACCCAGAAGTGTTTCACACTAGCTCAAGGTACAATCCAACCTGGTTATGACACTGATAGCAATCTATATTTTCTTGAACTGTCCATACCCGAATGTTGCATCATAATCTATTCTTCCTACACATAAAAATGCCACATATTAACCCCTTCTAAATAAAACTCAAAATACCATGAAACAATGAGTCCCCTATATTAGTAAGTATAATTCTATAGGGCATAGTTTGATTTTATACAAGGATGCTCATGAAAGGAATCTACAACTGGTAGTGATTTATTTGTTTGAGATTGCACCTGATGGTGCAATATGCAGTCTTAAAGATAGTTAGCAAAGTGGTAAATGTGCAATAAAATCAAATTGTACACAACAAACAAATCACAATGTTATCCTACATAATGCCTTAAGTTTGAAGACAAAAATATCATTGTATCTTGATGAAAGTAGTGATCTTAATGGTCAATCACTGGAAACCATGATTTTAAACATGCTATTGTGCTTATGGAGGCAACATTTCAAGCAAGGCAGTGAGTGGTGTTTTGGAACAATGGCAGGTATGAAGGACTTGCTTTATATGCATACTATGCAATCTAGCTTAAGACAACATTCTTAGAAGAGATTGAAGGTGGATTATGGAACTCAAGGGTTACCATGATAAAGATTAAAGAAAACACTGAGATCTATTTAAAAGCCACTATCATGAAGATATTAAAGATGTCAAATGAAAAACCCTAGCAGTTGGAGTAATGAACACAGTGTGAAAGAGGATAGTGTGCTAGGGCAGAATTAAGAGATCTCCACATTATCTAATTATAGGAAAATATATCATTTATTTGTTTTTTAAAATTAAAATAAATTATTCTAAACCCTATATAGGACACATTGATACTTCAAAAGCATCTAATTTATTTTTTAAAATTAAAATAAGTCATTCTAAACCCTATATAGGATACATTGATACTTCAAAAGCACCTGAAGGAATTTGAGATTATGCAAACATATGTCAATTAAATACCTGGATTACAAACAGTAGTATGAACATTGTAACCCTTGTTGATCAGAGTAGGAATGACATAAACATCAATGAATCCTAGGCCTCCTATCATGCACATCTCCTTACCGTTCTCTGTCTTTACTGAAACACTTCTCCATTTTGGTGGGCTACGCCTAAAAATAAGGTTTCAACAAAGGTTTTATTATATGTTTATTAAAATGAAAACTCCATTCTAGCGGGCTATGCCTAAAAATAAGATTTCGACAAAAAATATAGAGTATGCTTATTAGAGTTCTAGAGTATTTTGGCAGGCTATATTCTTGATTCCTTAAATGATTTATTCAAATGGATTGTGACTGATGTGGTTTGTTGCATTTAGTGTTGTAAATTTTAATGATGCCATGATTACCATACTACCGTTGTCTCTTATTATACCTATTATGGTATGGCAACATTTTTCCCTTCCCTTTTGTTGTTTACCGCACTACCGCCTTGCTTAAGGCTTCTGGCTATGGGGTTCCAGTGTATACCGCTCTACCGCATATGTTGCTCACCTTCTCAGTGGTATAGTGGTGTATGATTTTGATCATTACATGAAAAGTGTTGATGAGACAATCTTATTTGTCTTATCGATATCTCAATGTCTCATCGACATTACTTCGTTATATCCAAGAGTTGTGTTTCGTCGAGCACTTGTAGATATACCTTGTCGATGTGACGTAATTGATTCTCTCCTCGATATGCCTATATCTTGTTGACATTTCACTATTTTACATCATCGATGAGACATATAAATAAGTCTCTTTGACATAGGGGTGTCTAAACCAGCGCTAAACTCGAAGCTCAAGTTGGAGCTAAAAATGGCGCTAAAATCGAAGCTAAACTTGGAGCCAAAGGTGACACTAATGATAGTGCCACGCTCGAAGCCAATATCGACACAAATTAGCACCTAAATTAGCACCGACTTGTCACAATTGACGCAAATAAATGCCAAAAATAGCGCCATCCTAATAAATAACACTGACGTTTTCAAAAAATTAGAAAAAATTACATTAAAACAGTGGGTGGAAGCAAAAAACGGAGCAAAATATGGAGCAAATCACATGAATTTTTGTAGTGGGTGATGAAGCGAAAAAGTAGAAAAAAATTTCTTAGGGGTTGCCACCACCGAACCCCCACCTTTCAGGGGCAGCCGCCCCCACCCAAGGCCTGGTTCGGCCTCAGACCTCGGTGATGATACATGAAGAGTGTACAATATAGCATGACCAGTCACCGCATACCAACAATCTCCCACTTGGAGACCGATCCTAGACAACACCATTGCACTTACAACTCCCACTGGAAATAAGCACATTGGACCTTGTTTCTCTATTATACTTTTAACCATGAAGACCAACCAAAGATGAAGAGGAGCTCAGCTTCTCCCTTGCCACTTCCTTTGTAAACATATTTTTTGGATTGGAATCTGCATGTATCTTTTCTAGCTTTACATGTCCATGCTCCAACACTGACCAAATGAAATGATATCTCAGTTGTATGCTTTTTGGTTTTACAGTGCAAGGCAAAATTATTTGCAAGATGTCTAGAACTCTGGTTGTCTGTAAACAAGTGATTTTCAGCCTGTTGTTTTCCTGACTCTTCCATGAAAATTTGCAAACATATCATATCCTTTGTTTCCTCTGTTGCAGCAACATACTTTTCCTTTGTGGTGGATAAATCAACCACCTTTTGCAATTGAGAAATCCAACTCATTGTTGTCCTACCAATTGTAAATATATAACCTATGGTACTCTAGTCAGTATCTACATCCCCTACTAAATATGGGTCAACATAGACTTTTAAATCAATATTAGAGCCCCCAAAACATTAATATTTATTGGATGTACCTCTCAAGTATTTGAGAATCCATTTTATCGCATTCCAATGCTCAACTCTAGGATGACTCATATGCCTTTTAACAACTCCTACTACATGTGCAATATCTGGTCTCGTGCATACCATGGTGTACATTAGACTACCTACAGCTGAAGCATATGGTACCTTAGACATTTTTCCTTCCTCCTCTTGTGTCTTTGGAAACATATCCTTAGTCAATTTTACATGATTGGGCAAAGGTGTGCTGACAATTTTTGCATTCTCCATATGAAATATCTGCAACACCTTTTCAACATAATCAACCTGAGATAGAAACAATTTTCTATTTTTCCTATCTCTTGTAATTTTCACACCAAGGATTTGTTTTGCTTCTCCCAAATCCTTCATAGCAAATGAATTTGCTAACTGTTGATTTAACTTCTTTATGTGATCCATGTTAGACCCCGCTACAAGCATATCATCAACATATAGACATAAAATAATGTAGCTATCTTCAGCTAACCTCTTCAAGTAAACAAAACATTTAGTTTGAATTGCACCTGTTGTAGCCTTGCTCAACCATAAAACTATCAAATTTAATATACCATTTCTGAGGTGCTTGCTTCAAGCCATATAAACTTTTCTTCAATCTGCACACTAGTTTCTCCTTACCTTTGACCTCAAATCCTTTTGGTTGTTCCATATATATTTCCTCTTCCAAATCACCATGGAGAAAGGCAGTTTTAACATCAAGTTGTTCTAAATAAAAATATTCAACAGCCACAATACTTAAAAAAGTAAGAATAGAAGTAATTTTAACAATTGGAGAAAAGATTTCATCAAATTCAATACCCTTTTTTTGTGCAAATCCCTTTACAACTAATCTAGCTTTAAATATTTTCTTACTTCCATCCTCCTCTTTCAACCTATAAACCCATTTTTTTGGTAAAGCCCTTTTACCTATGGGCAACTTGCATAATTCTCAAGTCTGATTTTTTCAGCAAGGAGTCCATTTCTTCTTCCATTCCATGCGCCCACTGAACCTTGGTATCCACCTGTATAGCTTCATCATAAAATTTTGGTTCACTAGCATCAATTAATAAAATAGAATAGAAAGAGGGAGAAAATATTTCTGGAGGTCTACTTATGCTTGAAGATCACCTAACATTCACTAGATTTTGTTGTATTTGTTGTTGTTGTTGTTGAAGAGCATGAGGAACCACTAGAGCATCGTTGTTTGGAGTATCATCCAACACTGCATAATCATTTTCTTTCTTCTCATGTTGCTACAACTGATCTTTGTACAACACTTTCTCATTGAATATGACATCCCTGCTTCTCACAATTTTCTTATTTCAAAATCCAAAAGCCTATAACCAAGTTCATCAATGCCATATCCAAAAAATATACATTTCTTTGATTTTTCATCAAGCTTGGTCCTATTTTCAGAATCTACATGTGCAAATGTTTCACAACCGAAGGTTTTGAGAAAAATAATAACTTTCCTTCTTACTTGTTTATGCTTCCTCTGGAATACCACAACCCAAAGGATCAGAGGGACCTCTATTAATTAAATAAACAATAGTGTTTATAGTCTCTTCCCACATGTTTAAAGCAAGTCCAACATGCAATCTCATTGTCTATGCACCCTCCATTATTGTTCTATTCATGAGCTCAACCACTCCATTTTCATGTGGAGTCCTTGGAACTATTTTTTGCCTACGAATACCATTAGAGGAACAATAATCTTCAAACTCTTTGCTTCAATAATCACCACCATTAAATAAAATCTGAAACATTTTAAATTTTTACCTGACTCGTTCTCAACCAAGCTTCTCCATTTTAAAAAGTTTTAAATACATCATATTTTTGCCTAAGGAAATAAATCCATACCTTCCTAGTTGCATCATAAATGAATGTAACATAATACTGAGAGCCACCAAGAGAAGATACCTGAGCTGGTCCCTATACATCTGTATGCACAAACTCTAATTTCTCATCTTTCTTTTATTTCCCATCTTTGAGAAAACTAACTCTCTTTTGTTTTCCATACACACAACTTTCACAGAAATCCATATTAACGCATTTTAGACCTGGTAAAACATTCTTTGAATTAAGTACTTTCATACCTTTTACAATCATATGCCCAAGTCTATTATGCCATAGTTCTGATTCATAATCCACAACAATGATATAATTTTCTTCCTGTTGAATACAACAACTATTCCTGAACATTGATTTTTATCTGTAATAGCTAAAGTAGAAGGAATAGTATGACCTGTACAAAGATATAAGGTGTCTACTTTCACACCTTTTTCTACCACTAAGGCACTTTTGTAACCTTTCAATTTTTATCACTAAATGTAACAACACAACCTTCATCATCTAGTTTCGCTACTGAAATCAAATTCCTTCTTAACTTTGGAACATGCCTTACCTCATGTAGTAGTCAATGATTTCCATTCTGCAACTTAATCTTGATTCTTCCCTTTCCAACAATCTAACAAGATTCGTTACCTCCCAAATAAACCAACACAAAATCCCCTTGGACATAATCAAGAAAATAATTTATATGGGGCGTAGCATGAAATAAAGCCCCTGAATCTAACACCCAATAATCATCAACATTGACAATGCAAAGAATCAAAGCATCCTCATCAGATTTGGGTGATCCCACAATAGTGGTTTGCAATTTTTGGCCAAACTAGACACTGAAATTATTATTTTTAACTAAATCTTCACATTCAAGCACCTATAGTGGCTAAACCGTGAGGAATTTGAAGATGATGCAAACTAGAGTCTCGTCACATTTTGTCTATAGATTCTTAAAATATTTTTTTCAATTTTTTTGGAATCAGATTGCACTTCTTTTTCCATCTCCCATGAAAACTGGATTTTTTCAAAAAACAACATTTTTGAAAAGTGACGCTCACCGTATACAACATAACTTTTTTTGTATGAAGGATAAAATTCTAATTTTTTTTGAATTTAGATTTGTATCTATGATATCTAGCACTTTCATTTGGTCTCATATTTTTTTATTGAATATTTTTTCCTTAATCAAGTTTCGAAGCCAAACCAATTGCAATTCAGACATAGGCGGACTGTATACAACATAACCTTTTCTGTATGTATCGAAATTCAATTTTATTTTTTTTAATGGATCAAGGACATCAATACCCAGCATGAACATAATTTTAGAAATTTTATTTTGATAATCTACTGTTTTTCCACATGTGCAAAACAAAGAGCTTGATTTTCGATGAAAAACCTATGTTTAATAAAACTAAAAAACACATACATAATAAAACCAAAACATATTAAAATTATATTTGTTGGATAGTTCGTTCTGAGGACTACTTGATTCTAGTTGGGTTTGTGAAGATTTCTCCATTTTCATGCTCAACCCGAGCTCCGAAGTGTAAAAATTTAGGTTTTTTTTGTGTCTCGGATGGGGGATGAGGGTTAAGGGTGGTTCGTACGAACCCATAGGGCTTCGAGCGAACCTCTTTGAAGGGGTTCGTTCGAACCCCTTTCCTATGCATTTTTTTGTTTTTTTGTGGTGTCCAAGATTCAAAGGGGTTCGCTTGAACCCCTTATTAGTTCAGTCGAACTAGTAGGTTCATACGAACCCCCAAAATCATTTTTTGTGAGTTTTCCTTTCTCACCTGAATTGTAAACCACTATTGTGGCTTCACCCATTTATTACTTACCAAATTTGCCTCTTTATTTCCTTCCTTTTTTCTCCTTTATTTTTCTGAGACCAACAATCTTTCTTTAAATGACCCGACTTACCACATTACCAATAATCCCTCTTGTCTCTAGATTGGAACCTTTATCCTTTGATTTTCCTCATGACTTCCCACAACTTCCAAAATTGTTTCATCTCTCCTTTGTTCTGCCCCTGCTTTCTGCATTCAAAACATTGCCTGATGTGAATGTTCCACCTGAGCTTTTCCTACAAATTCCTCGTTCAAAATAAGACCATTTCAATATATTCAAACCAAAAATAGAATTGCTAACAGACATTAGCAAGCTATTCCAGCTTTTAAGAAAAGAACACAGAATCTAAAAAGCCCTAAATTCTTCATCAAAGTTTACATTTACATAAGTTAATTGACTGGTAATAGTATTAAATTCATTTAAATTTGATCAACAACTAACCCACCTTCTACAATTTTCATATTAAATAAATGATTTGTAAGAAATACCTTATTCGAAGCGGAAGGCTTTTCATATAACTTTGCTAGGGTTTTCATCAACTCTTGATTTGTCTTTGCTTTTGTAATATTGAATTCCACCGATTGTGCCAGGCATAAACAAATACTGCCAAGTGCCTTTCTATCTAAAATATCTCAATTCTCATCAGACATTACTGAGGGTTTCTTGGTTTTCCCTTCCAATGGCCTCCATAAATCCTTCTAATAGAGGTAGTCCTCCATCTGCATCTTCCATAATTGATAGTTTTTCCCATTGAACTTCTCAACAAGGAAAACTTTAGTGGTGAATCTTCGCCAATTGGCGAATATTTGAAATCGGGACCTCTAAAAATGGCGAATAATACAAGCTAGAAAGGATGCCAAATCACCAGGTTTTTACAAAAAAATAAATTTGTTTCGATTAATTCGCCAATGCATTTATTTTTAAACGACGCTTCATCAAAACTGATTTGCTAGTAGTTTATACTGTAAATACAAATATTACTTATATTCACCAGTAATTTTATATTCTTACAATTAATTTTTGGGAAATATCGCCACTAATAATAGTTTACCGTTTCATTTTAGGGATATTTTAGCCTTGAATAGGTTTATTATTTATTTCCATCGATTATCTTTCTAATTGAATGCCTGCAAGTGAATTCTATGACTTTATTTGCACATGCATTTTAAAAAGGTTGTTGAGGCCCAAAACAAAATTTGTTTTGGGCCACACGATTAGATTTGATCATGTGGCCCAGAACAAATTTCAGGACTCAACAACCTTTTTAAAAGGCATGTGCATATAAAGTCATGGAATTCACTAAGTCGCGGAATTCACTAAGTGCATATAAAATCGTTGTATCGACAGGACATCCCTAAGTGTCCCACCGATGATGTTCACTCTCGTCGATATTCACTCATGGAATGAACTTGCATTGCAGCCATCTAATTTAAAAAGCTAATCGATGGTAGAATTTTCAAGTTTCATTTAGTCTTAATTTTCATGTGAGATTTTTTAAAAACACTTCATTTGTGTGTGCTCCAATGTGTTTTCAATAGTGAATTTATGCTTGGTGGCGAGGGGCTCTGCCCCTCGACCCCGCCTGTATCGCGACAGGAGCGCATCGGGTCCGTTGTCCCCGGACCCCGTGAGGGGGCGTTTCCCCCTCGACCCCCACAAGGGGGATCTTCCCCCTTGACCCCTGCAAGGGGCACTGCCCCTTGACCCCGCCGGTGGCTCCCGCCCTTGGGACCCTACTTCAATATTAAAAAAAATAAAAAATGGGGAAACTGCGCCGACCAACTATGCAAATTTCTAAAGGAGAGATTCGCCATTGTAATTAATCATTTTACTGATTATTCACTAGGATTCGCCAGTGTGATTTTTTTTTTTTACCAATTATTCATTAAGATTCACCAGGATTTTACAAATTTTTGAGTAATGTGCATAAGATTCGCCAACGAAAATTAATATTTTTTTCAAATAAAAGGAAAGATTCGCTAGGATTTTACACCTTTGCTGAGGGGGGGGTTTCTTAAATTTATCCCTACTTCCCAACCTTCAACTTACCCTAATCTACCATTTCTCCCACTCAACCTAAATGAAATGGAGGATGAATGGGAAATAATGTAAATGATGTTACCTTTGATGTCTTGTGAGATAAATCTGCAATCTAACATGTAGTGGTTGTAAAGAATGTAGATCTTGGATCCTTGAATGTGATTTGAACAATGGTTGCAAGTAGATCTTCAATGCTACATCCACTTCTTTAGCTCAACAACATGAATGAATGCATTAAACCCTTGACATGATGGTATGACTTTGAATTGCTGCAATAAACTCTTGAAATTTTCCTTGAAATGACTTAAGAATTCTCTTTCTCTGCTCTATAATGCTCTTGCTCTTGATCTCATGAATTCACAGAAGTTTGCTAGGATGAACAATGTGAATTAACCCCTTATTTATACTAAATTAGGAGACTAACCCCAAAATTCAAACAATTAAGGCCGACACCATATCTGGAAAGAAACAATGTTTAAACAAAGCCTATGTTTTATTAAAATTAAGGGAGAGGGGGGTGGTTACCCCTTTGGTCACAGGCGTATGGCGGACAAGAGGCCAACCATAGGTTGCCCTCCATTTCCTATATTTTTTTTAATTTTTCAATTCATTTAAATTTTATTTGTAGTTTAAATTATATTCATATGTATATAATAACAATATCAATATTTATAATGTATAGAATTATTATATTTTAAAAATTTGTATGCTATTTAGTTTCAAATATTTTTATTTTACAATTCATATTATAACTTAGATTTGAAACTTATACATTTTTTTAATATATGTACATAGAGTACATTTGAATTCTATAATAAGTCATATAAGTCTTTATGTAGCAATTTATTGTTTTCCCTCTTTCTACAATTCAAGACAACTGAAATTTATTTTCTTCTTTTCTTAGATAAATAAATAAAGCAACCCCTTAAAGTCTTTATAACCTTAAGTTGCATGAGTAGTGAGAAATAGTCTTTCCTGCTTCAATTTTGAATATAATAGTTCCTCAAAACTTGTAATATTTCATTTAATCTACAAGCATAGACTATTCGAATTGACCGATTCAATCCATAACTCCCATGAAACACCTACAAGCAATTACCTATCACAATAGAGAAGATCGAAAGTGAGATTGTGCTCAATAACCTAATAATTATTATTGATGCAAATAACCTAGATGATTTACAAATGAATGTGCATGTTTATATAAGCAGAGCACAAGCAAACCATACGGATTAACAAGATAGAGACAAGTGTGATAATCTCATGCAATGAGACAACTTGTCCTAAATTCAATCCAATCTAATAATAAGTATCAAACTAAAGATTAAGTAGAAACTCTTAAGTTTAGCTTAAGTGAACTAAAGTAAAGAAGCCTCTAATAATTAATTGATAATTAATTAATTATCAGATAATGACTTATTTACTCCAACATAGATAATCATTTTTTGTGCTTTTGTAAAAATCACATTAGAGCTTAATGGCTAAAATTGATGTCATTCACCAGACCCAGGAGAAGACCATGTAGTTTTTGAGGGTTATCACTGACTATAGCAAAGAAATAGTGAAAAGTAAGACTCTCACTCTTCAGGTGTTCCAGGATGAGATAAGAAAGAGCTAGGGGAAATGGCTTGTAGATGGGGAGAATGATGGTAATGTGCAAAAGAAAAAGGGTAAGAAGGTGAACACCTCGGCTTATGATGCTATCGAGGATACCTAAGCCAGTCTTTAGGGGCCTGTGACTTTCGAGAAGAAGCTCGAGCTCATGTCCCAGGAGTGGAACATGATCACTAGTCTCAAGCTTTTAGGAGACCTGTAGGTGTCTAGTTTTTTGTGTTGATCACGGTGGACTGTGGTTTCTTTTTGTTATCTTCTTGCTAGTTGAATTGTTTAAGCTCTATTTTTTGTTTACTTTTTGGAATTCTCACTACTCGTGAGTCACTGGTTCACCTCTATTGCTAGTTTGTAATGGGTACTAGCCCTTCCAATTTTAATATAATCAAAAAAATCACATTAAAGAAATAACCTTTTTTGTATCTTCTTTTTAAAAGAAATTTTCTTAACTATCTTGCACAATGAGATAAAAATTTATTTTCTTTCCTTAAATGATTGCATAGTTCATGCTTGTAACAACAAATCAACACTATATTACAACTCTAAATCTTTACAAATGAACTATAATATTTGAGGCATAAAATATATTATGAGACAAAGTCGTATGTCTTGAATCCGCAAAAAGAACATTTGTTTGTTTTCCAGAAGACTTGAACAACTCCAAACCATCTTCAAACCATCTTCATTCTTCATTCAAGAACCTGAAAATACATAATAGAGGGGGGGGAACAAACCAATGGGTTCTCCACCCATCCGTAGGGTTGTGAGACAACCCACCCTTGAGAATGGGGAAATTATTTAGCCACTTGGAAGACTCAACATGTGGCATAAAACACTTAACACAATACACTTCACATGTACTCACAAAAGACTCTTACATTAGACCATTCCCAATCCCACAAAGACACTTGTCTAACACATTGGTTTACCACACAAGAAAATCACATAGGGGGAGTAGGGGCTCAACCAAACATGAGAAATATATATATATAAACTTCATAATCACATCCCCACAATATTACTCCACATGATCTCCACACCATCACCACCACAACACCATATAAATGACACAAAAACCACAACCAAATCCAAACCCTTATTCCTCGCAACAACATATTTGCAAGTATACAAAGGGGATACTCATATCCCATAAATGCAAGGGTACTCATACCCTGGTAATGGCCATTACCTGAATGGGATACTCTTATCCCAAAATGAAAAACCCTTGTGAGGGAGCTACTCCCACTCAAACCCCTACACATGGGGGACCAAAGCTCCTCTATACAAGAGGGGGTCACCTCCCCTAAGAAATAATACACAAAAATGATACAATACATACAACAAGACCTATCACATAAAAACAAAACCCCAAAACAAAACCCTCAAATCAATTCACCTTTTCAAGATGCACAACATATTACTATGAATTATCAAAGAAGAAAATTACCTCCAAATGCTATAACCCCAATAATGGTAGACTATAACAGATGGATGGCTCCTCCTCTCTCCAACAATCTCCTCCTTCCTTCTCCCAATATTTCCATAAAAGAAA
Source organism: Sequoiadendron giganteum (assembly GCA_007115665.2). Lineage (NCBI taxonomy): Eukaryota > Viridiplantae > Streptophyta > Pinopsida > Cupressales > Cupressaceae > Sequoiadendron > Sequoiadendron giganteum. The sequence goes on along the minus strand of CM021110.1, from coordinate 432,191,486 downwards.
CAATTCAAGATCCCAAAAGAGAAAAAAACAAAATAAGCATGGTAACCCTCTCCTCTCCACAAGGAAGAGATTTTAAAGAAAAGGGTTAAATAACTCCCTCACATAGCCACCTCAACCACTTAACCACCCTCCATTTTTGTAACTTTTATGTGGGGACAAAAGCAAGGGTAAAAAACTTTTTAAAAGAGTCCAAATAGAAAAAAGAACCTTCCCACCTATACCTGTAGGTCCTAGGCCAACTTCTAGCACACAAAACACACCCTAGACCCCTCTAAACACACTTTAAAATTAACTTTTCTAAAATTTGAAATTCAAAACACAAAAAAAATAATCACATAATACATGATGTGCTCCATACATGAAAAACACATAACTCAACATAAAAATAAATAACCCATAGGATCCTATGCCAAGGTCCTACTTTTCACAACTTAAAGTGGCTAAGTGAATCCCCTAATTTTCATTGACATTAAAAATCCATGTACACTCAATGAAAGGTGTAACAATATAATATACATATATCGATATAAATCCAAAATAAATACATTAAATTTGCATATCATCTCAAATCAACTAATCAACATAAAATATCATATATGGTTCATCATATCAAAATGTATTAACCAAATGACCATATCAAAGATTATTACATGAACAATACAAACATGACATGTCCATAATTATCTCAATACCATCCATAGTAAATAATTTTACATTATCCAAGTAATCATCCCAACAACCCTCATAACTAAATATACATCTGATATACATTTAATGCCACTACTAGCAATAAATTAATCATTAACTCATCATGGCTAAATATCTTGTTCAACACATACTTGCATAATGAATCAAAAGAACACATTTTATTATCATAGATATATCGTGATAAACATTACATAGATAAAATTATTCAATTAACCTTATCCAATAATAGTCAAGCATATGAACATCATTGATGTATAGGAACATCCATCGGTCATAAGCTTAGGCATGGTAACCACACATAGAGACACCTAAAATATTGGACAAGAATCATCAAAGACATAGATTCAATAGGATCACAAAAGGGCATGGTCTCACAGGCAACACATGGCTAGTTTTCAATGAATTCTACAAGTTCGCAAGCTCTTTGTGGTGGGTCTATTTTTAAGTCGTGGAACTAAAAAAGGTTGAAATGTGGTGTCTTGATGACATCACTCACCTTTATTAAGGATCTTTTATTAGTGAGACCATCCTAATGAGGTGTAAAGGAGAGTTGACTTAGTGGAAGGTTCATATTGGTCAAGAATTTTTAAAGCATATCAAAAAATTCAAACTTGGTCAACGTTGTTCTATCATCAATCTCATCCTACCTAGGAAAATCAATGACCCACATTCAAACTAGAGAAAAATATATTTTCAAAGCCTAAGAAAGGAAGTAATTCTTTGCACCACCTTCATGATCAATTTCTCAATCTTGAGGTAGAAAAGCGATGATGTGAACACATTACTTTACTTTGTCAAGGATGATTTCATCTACTCTCATTGCTCACCAAAATTTCACATTTCAGAATTGTCATTAATGTTACATTGGAATTGTAGCTGCTAGATCAAATTGGTAGAGCTATAAGAACTATTTTTAAATGTATTTCTTCTCATTCTACATCAATGGTAGAAGCAATGCCTATGCCTCTTTATTCTTTTGGAAACCCCTTCTATTAAAATTCCATTCATGATCAGGTTTTGTTGTGGTCTCACAGAGATTTTTGTTCTGCACTTATAGATTCATCAATGAGGAAGCATGGCATGTATGTCGGGGATGTTTTGGTAGGAGTTTAGCTCAATATTTAAGGGCCATGATGTATGTACCTAATCTAGCTGGATTTTCTTTCGAGTTCTAATTCTAATTGAGTTAGGGTTTTACGCTTGGTCATCTTACTTATTCCTAAACTATAAAGGTAGGTATTGTACTCATTGTAAAGGTTATTCTCATTCTTCCCTAGGATTTTCCCAAAAACAAAATTGGTACACTTCTGCACTCTACATTTCTACAACTATAAACTAACTTTCAAACCTTTGTATTAATGAAAATTGACCATTTTATGTCTTCTTTCCTGGAATGTGTTATGTGAATATATTTATTACCTTCATATTTAAGTGTTATTTTTTTTAGCTTCCATATAGATATGCAGTGTTATTTAAGTTTATAGTTTTTGTTCTGTGAATTTTTCTTTCCTTTCAAAATTTGAACAAAACCTAACTTTCATGTTACCTCTGTAATTTGATAGAATAAAGAATTGTGTAAGTATTTTGGCCTATTTTCATTGATGTATTGTGTTGTTTCAAGTGGGAAGAAATATTTCTAGTCTTGGTGTTATCACATCCCCTTTACCTTTTAATGCATTCTTTCTCTCCATTTTCCTCTGTGAGCTGTTAGAGTATGGTAGCGGTAGTATTTCATGTGCTAGGTTGGACCAACACATATGCACTTAGATTAGAAGAGGAAGTTGATCTTCTCCAAATACTTGACCTCATTTTATAAGGTCCCATACCTTATATCATTTTCATTATTTCATTGGAATTTTATCCTATGTTCAGTAGGATGCAATTTCTTGTGACAACACTTATAAAGCCAAAGATATGAGATAGATTAGATATGATCTTGACATGTTTCTTAATCTTGTATAATGAGAAAAATACCTCAAAATTATTAAATGACCTAGAACACAAGCATTAAATTATATATCATATTTAATTGTACCAATCATATTTTATATTTACCATATCCATAGGTTGTGCACCCTCTTCTGTAGGACATGTTTGTACATTCTCAACTACTAGATGTGTCACATGCTATAAAAGAAAATGAATTTAAAAAATGTATTAGCTCAAATTATATATATATTCAATTTGAAATTTAAAATTATAGTTATATATTCACTATATATAATTTATAATTGAATTTAAATATAATAAAAAAATTAAATTACCATTTGATTTGGAGCCTGCTCCGCATGCCCTCTAAGAGGTGTAACTATGTCTAGGTCAGGGCTGAAATTCGCACTAGTTAACAAATTCCTACAAGATCAAAATTAAAGCATGTAACATACTTGAATTAGGTAAATATATATTCAAGTTTGCACATTTTATGATAAAATTTATTTAAACAACCTGAAAATCAGAGGCCTCAAGAGTAATCGCAACATCTAATGTTTGCACAATGCCCATTCTCATTGTGGTATCAACCTAGACATACATGTAGACATGTAACACAAGCTTATAATATTTACAAGTGTACATGCACATTTCATATATAGTGAATTAAAAATTTATAATTGTAACTATACTAATGTAAGTTAAACAATTTACAATATAAATACATACCTGCCCCTGGTCTATGACGACTGATAGTGGGGGAGTGCTCGACAACCCCTCGGGTGGAATCAACGTGGAAGCCGATTGACTCGCCTAAACCAAAATAAATATTTCAAACATATATGTTATTCAATTATAAATTTAAAACTTGAAAGTTAAAAATTATTTCATTTATACTTTAAAAAATTGATATCAAAATACCCCATAAGGGTTGCCAATTAGGACTGGTGTCGATGTATGTACTCGTGGAACAGATGATTGCCCCATCGTTACTATCATTTGTACACCAAACAATTTGATTGTTAAAATGTATTACAAACTAAATACTTTGATATATACATTCATCAAAATTCTTATACAATGAACGTGTAGATGCATAGTTATACTTTTCTAGCAGTGTCCTCAGGATGTTCGCCTCTTGTAAGAAACTCTACAAATGAACCAATGTGACCAAATGAATCACCAGAATCTCCACGTCCACCCAAACTAGGTGTGGTCTGATCAGGTCCATAGCATACTTGATGGAAACTAGTGCATACATGTGGGATGGGCCTCGACACTCTTGGAGTGGTACTCGGACCAACTCCATAAAGCACTCCTCCATCATCATCATCTCTATGCTCCCCACTCGCTATCACAGAAGCATGTTGATCAAGGTCTCCTGTGAGTGTACTAAGGGAACCTAATATCAAGACCATAGATCAATGATGCACAGGTGCAGGAATGGGAGGACCAGGAGCAACAACAAGTGGTTGCGTGTGCACAGGGTGTTGGGGATCAACCCTTGCCCCTAACCTATGTTGTGGCATGTCACCACCAACACCCTAAAATGATTTAAAATCAAAATAATTGGGCTTTTTCCCCATAACAAACTCTACATACAATTTCCTCAAAATATACAATGGGCACTCCCAATTAACATGAGGGGGACTATGAAAAACCATATACCATCAATCCCAAAAATGTGGACTCATGTCTGGATGTATGCACCGCCTCATGGATATTCTAGATTTTTTCGCAGGAATGGGCTGTCGAGTAACGGAGTCGAGAAAATAGGGGGCTAGGTGGGCTTTCGTTATTTTAAGGTCTAATATTTGTTTATAAGAGAGACCGTTAGCATAAAATTGTCTCATTTGTTCTTTGTCTCGTCTATGCCTATCTAGATCAGAATCAATGGTCCTGATGGCATCCACAACATTTTGCATAGCAGATACAAAACATCTAACATGTAGTGGAATCAATGCTTGACTCTACATAACATTGATTTGATTTTGTATATTTGCAACCTGATCATTTATGCGTGCTCGTAAGCGAGCCTCATCATATGCAACAGGTTGTGGAGGTGGCATATTAGGTGGAGGCAGAGGGGGAGAGGGAGGGGGAGGTGGATTGATGATATCATCACTGTTAAAATCATCCATGATATGAGATATAAGTGTGCACTTGCATTAAATTATACTAAATTAACATACAAACTTGAAAAATTACAAGAAATAGTTAAATTTGAAACACACATGCAAATTTGTTTAAATATGATGTGCATACATATATTAAGATCATATAAAATTGAAACACACTCCTACATTGATTGAACTTGATCAAGTAAACTATGTACATACATTTTTTTAAAAAAATACCATGCATTTAGCATATACACATTTAACATGTGGGTATGTGCAGGATCATGATGGGCCAAAAAGTGGCAATATCTAAGTGATATGAAGGCCCATGTGGCTGATGACTTTTTTTTTACCCAAAATTGATGAAACGAAAAGGGTTTTTAAAGGAGATTCTCAGATTCCCACCAGTATAAATTATGCTTTACTTTGAATTTAATAAATAATTATTCATTCATTTTCTATTTGAATTATGACTAAAGTCCTGGTTGATATGCTGATTGAAAAACATCTATAGCTTTCAAACGATATCACATTTTTTGAATCCGAAACATGCATCACATTCTATGCTTCGCATACTATAGGATTAAAAAAAAATGAATTTCATGAAGTTTTGACCAAGTTAAGGTGGTTAGACATAAGAGTTTTTATATTTAAAAAAAAAAAAAAAATTAAAAAATCATAACTAATTATTTACTTTGAAAAAAATTGCAAAAAAATATGCATCACATTGGGACATGAGTCCCCTACTTATATCTAAAATATTATAAAAAAATATTATCATTTTATTGTGGTTAGGTTGGTTAGACAGACACCTACTTCTTATTTTTTCCCTAAAATTTAAGTACTACTGCATTGAAATTTCAAATTTTCACCAAATAGATTTAAAAAATAAATAAATAAACCTAGTAGTTTTGAAACTACATTCAATTTGATATAGATTCTATTCTTACATTTTTTGAAATAGTATAGATAACTTATTCATTTTTTTACGTCAAGTTTCCTAACTCTGATTTTCTGAATTTTATTGCCACTTAAGGGCCTGTTTTTTCCATGATGACCCTGCACATACCCATGTACATGTACATTTAAAATAAAAAATACCATGCATAATTTGCATGTACATATAGACCATTAAAGTAAACTATGTACGTACATAAAAATTTCAAAATATAAGAACTATGTGAAATTTTAATACGTGTACATAGTAAACAATAACCTTGAAACATTCACAAAAAGCTCATTTTATGTCTAATGCATGTATATATATATATATATATATATATATATTAAAAATTTCCATCATGATCGGACTAGATAGTCATAAAATATATACTATTATAAATTCCTCATTATAAGTTCATAAATTCCACAAAATTCATAAATTCATAACTATTTAAGATCATTGTCTTAATTTAAAAACTATAGTTTGGTCTCTACTACATCTCTTGTGTTTTCCTTTTCGGAATCAGAAGTTCTCCTCTCCTCTAGCCATTGTCGATGCTCATCTAAGATCCCATCCATAGCCCTGACACCATCAACAATGGTTTGCATCCTAGAAGCAATCATCCTCATAGGTGGTTGGAAAAATTCTTCATTTTCAATAATGTTGATTTGATCTTGGATGGTTCTAACATTGGAATTGATTCGTGCTTACAAATGAGCATCGTTGATTTCAGGTGGTGGAGGTGGGGGGTTATGAGGTGGTGTGGGTGGAGATGGAGGTGAAGGTGGTGGATATGGATGGCGCGCAGGTGGATTGCAAATATTATTGAATCGATCCATGTGATCTCTAGAAGATATGAGTGAACCTGCATTAGATTTGTAATTTCAAAATGTAAGATACATGTTTAGGATTTATACCCTTAAACCATTCAATATAAATGGCCTAATTCAATACATATGATAAAATAAGTAAGCCTCATTTATGTCTAAGGCATGTTACTTGAACGAAAATACAATTAACTATTAATATAAGACAATTTATGAATGTTGTAGGGTTTACGGTTTAGAGTTTAACATAGATCCCCTTAAGCCATCCTATCACCCTAAACCATAAATTAATAAACCTAGATCATGATTTATCTCATTCATATTATAATCTTGCATGATCTTATTATAAACCTTGAAACTTAGGGTGAAGTTAGTGAAGAACATTTTCTTGTGGAATAGTTGATTGAGATAGGTCTATAGGATAGGATTCATGGGAGTACCCTATATATTTTCTTGTGGAACAGTTGATTGAACGATTTAGGGTGATAAGATGGATTAAGGGGATATATGTCGAGTGAGGTCCTAGGAAAAAATAACATGGCTTAAGGGAATCAAATTTGGTGGAGTTGCCTAAGGCAACCAAATTTGATTTTAAGGTCCTAAGACAAAATGAATCCTTTAGTGAAGAACATTTTCTTGTGGAACAGTTGATTGAGATAGGTCTTGTTTCAAATATCATTCATATTATAATCTTGCACAATCTTGTTATTGTTAAATTTGGTTGCCTTGGGCAACTTCACCAAATTTTAAGAACTTCTTTGATCCCATTAAGAAATGTCATATTAGGACCCCTTAAGATGTCGATTTATGATTTAGGGTGATAGGATGGCTTAAGGAAATCTATGTCTAGTGAGGTCCTAGGACAAAAATGACATGGCTCAAGTGAATAAAATTTGGTGACGTTGCCCAAGGCAACCAAATTTCATTAAGGGCCTAGGAAAAAATGATGTATTTAGCCTGTTTAGGGTTTAGAGTTTTGAGTCTAGGGTTTACGGTAATACAATGGCTTAAGGGGATCTTTGTAGTAAGGTTCTATGAAAAAATGGGATGGCTTAAGGGAATCAAATTTGGTGGAGTTGCCTAAGGCAACCAAATTTGATTTTAAGGTCCTAAGACAAAATGAATGCTTTAGTGAAGAACATTTTCTTGTGGAACAGTTGATTGATATAGGTCTTGTTTCAAATATCATTCATATTATAATCTTGCACAATCTTGTTATTGTTAAATTTGGTTGCCTTGGGCAACTTCACCAAATTTTAAAAACTTCTTTGATCCCATTAAGAAATGTCATATTAGGACCCCTTAAGACATTGATTTATGATTTAGGGTGATAGGATGCCTTAAGGAGATCTATGTCTAGTGAGGTCCTAGGACAAAATGACATGGATCAAGTGAATAAAATTTGGTGAAAAAATGATGTCTTTAGCCTGTTTAGGGTTTAGAGTTTTCAGTTTAGGGTTTACGGTAATACGATGGCTTAAGGGGATCTTTGTAGTAAGGTTCTACGACAAAATGACATGGCTTAAGGGAATCAAATTTGGCTTAAGGGGATCTTTGTAGTAAGGTTCTACAACAAAATGACATGGCTTAAGGGAATCAAATTTGGTGGAGTTCCCTAAGGCAACCAAATTTGATCATAAGGTCCTAAGACAAAATGGATGCTTTAGTGTTGAGGGTTTAGATTTTAGAGTTCAGGGCTTAGGGTTTAGCAAACTTAGGGTGAAGTTTGGGTGGCCCTTGGAATAATGGACTTGCAAGTTAGTGCCTAGTTTATGAATATTTTTTATTTTATGAATAGATTGACTATTTTCGTAATAGAAACACATAATTATGTGTGATTAAGATTGAGTTTGATGTATATTTTAACTGGATGTTTTTTTAATTGAATATAAGATTATTTTATTTAATATTTTTTTCATTAATATTAAACTCACTTAAATGAATTTTATGATATAAAACATGTATAATATAAAATTAGTTAATGTTGAATTGAAAGTAATTTATTTTAGATTGTTTGTAATTGAAAGAACCTAACAGAACTTAGAAAACAAAAATATTTAGATTATTTAGTGTCTAGGTAATTAGTGCAAATATTTAAATCCTAGACCAATCCTCTAAGTACATATATATGGTAAATCCTTAACCATGGATGTAATCATTAAAATTTTAAATTTTAAATTCAAAAATTTCCATCCCTTACACATTTAATAATACATTATGAGCCAACTAAACTTGCTTAGTATTCAAAGGCACTCAATTGTCTTTATTTTATCATTTAATTACACTTGATCATTATTCAGAAATCATTTAAATTTTTGAAAGCACTATGCTAGGAACACTTCAATAGGAGAACCTAAATTTAATCTAATTATGCATCACCATTTCCAAGTTTGAATACTATTCTCCTCAATCATTCCCATAATCATGAACTTGATCTTATCATGAGGGCTAACCTATGAGAACATGACAATTGAGATCCAACACTCACCCCTAGGTGTTTTAAAATGTTAGAGTAAAGGTTTTAACTTAATTATATTAATTAAGTTACCTTTATTCCTCTCTTCAAATTTCACTTTAGTTTGTATTAAGTGACATTTAATAATTATATTAACAATTAAATGTTTTCCTATTAGGGTTTCTTTTAGGTTTTGCATGATCTCCTTCTTAAGGATTGATCCATTGTATTTTCATTAATTCTTTTTTGTTCTGATAAGATAATCTCTCCATTTTTCAGAGCTTCAAACACTTGTTTGTTTTTTCCATCCATTCTCTTCCTTGTGACAGGTATCCATTTGCATGCAAGTATTCTTGGACTCTGAAGTTGGTTTTGACAACTTCTACATGGTATCAAAGCTTTCTTGCTGCATGCCTATTCTTGTTTGAAGAATTTGGAGCTACAAGGGTTGGATCAGGCATTCACAATTTTGGGGTTTGCTTTTTTGATCTAGGGAATCACCTGCAATTTCAAATCATTTTGAGTCCAAACGGACCTTGCCATTGAGTCCACAGCAATCCAAAACCCCTAAATCAATTGTTCATTCATCCAGTTTGGACAAGTTGATTTGAGAGGCAAAAAAATTTTACCCGTACGGCCATCCGTCTACACCTTGGTAAAAAAAAAATCTGAATTTATTTTGTCAGAAATTTTTTTTAAAAATATTGTAAATTTTTTTATTTTTTTTAAAAACAAAATTCAGAACAAAAAAATCCTTTTAAAGGCTTCCTCAGGCCTTGGTACAGGGTACCCGTAGGTACTTGTGTACACAGGCCTGCTGGCCCTTAAGTACAAAAACAAAATTCAAAACAAAAAAAAAAGCCTTTTAAAGGCTTTCTCAAGCCTTGGTACAGGGTACCCGCAGGTACTTGTGTGCACAGGCCTGCGGGCCCTTAAGTATGTCAGGTGGCATACTATCAGCTACCGGCGGCTTTACTACCGACTAGCAGTCTGACAATACCATTGACGGCGGTACACAGGTCGTCGACCTAGGCCCATTTTTTTTTATTGTTTTTTTAGTTAAAAAAACAATTTTTTTTTGTAATAAGCCCACCTATGCATGTGCGGCGATGGCCATTTAGCCATCAAATTAAGGCCCAAATTTTTGCTACGACGGTTGTATGACCGTCAAATTTAATCCATCACTAGTTTTTTTCCCCTTTGGAGCTGTTTTCGTCCAGAGGCTATAACTTGGGCATAAGATATCGGTTTTTGGCAAACGAGATATCATCGAAAAGCTAGTTCTATCAAATTTCCATTGGTTTGGGTCTCATCGCTTCATTTTTCTGTTGGTGCATTCTATGGCTAGTTGAAGTCAAAGGAGTTGTTTTCAGTCCCGAGCTTGTAACTTCTGACCAGTTTATCCATTTTTCGTGATCTCAGCCGCGTTGGAACCATATTTCAGAGCTCTTTAGTTCCATCCATGAAAGTTTTCCAGATTTCACTCTGGGTATATTTAATTCAATTTTTTGTGTTTTCACACTCTGGTGAATTACTTGGACATATTAGTTCTTGGGAACTTCTCGTTTGCGTGGGTTGCTTTGTTTTTTGGCTGTTCTTCATGTATTTCCAAGTTTTTGTCCTTTGTGGGCATTTTGAGCATCATTTGTAAGCAATCTTCTATGTAAACGCACTAAGATAAAGTGCCACACTATTGTACATGTATTTTGGGGATTTTGCACATAAGGTTGTGCCATATTTTATACTTGCACTGTTTTATAAAGTGTCATGGGGGGTTGTGTAGTGCCTTTTTTTTTTCCATCACACCTTTGTTCGGTGAGTGTCCCTGCACAACGACAGTGGATCCATATGATTCTAGCCTAATGCATGTGTGCTTTGTTTTGCACACCACTTTTTCAATTGCAAGTGCTTTCTTGTGCACTTTCAGATGTTGTTTCTTCTCCTTCATGCACTACAGGGTGTTACACAACATTTTAGTGGATTTGTCAGGCTCTCCCAGTTCAGCATTATGGGGGGTATTATACTGTCCGTGTTAATGCTTCCTTGGTTTCACCTTGGAAGGAATCTTCCATTCTCAGTTGATCAGTTTTTTTCAAACTATTGGTACTTGTGCCATCTGTATCTTCGTTCTAGGTGTTTTCCTTTGTTTGCCATCTGATTCGAGTAGTGTCGTTTGGGGCACTCATGCAGATTGTTGTCTTCTTGATCTTGATCATCCTATCTTTAGAGGAGGTTCTTCAACACCATAGCAGTCATCTTTTGACAGCTGTTTGCAGCTTCTTCTTCTTTAGTGATGTTATTCATGGCTTTCAGCATCTCTTTTTGGAGTAGAGTTTTTCCCATGAGGTTTTCTCTATTTCTCCACTTTACAAAGAGTTGGTTGTATTTGGGTCCCTGATCAGGCCTAGTTGTCGGGACCCATGTTTAATTTCATGCATTGTAGTTACCTTTTCTTTCTTGCACATGTTTGTAGTTGCACTCTTGCTCATCTTAAGGGGGGTGTTAGAGTAAATATTTTAACTTAATTATGTTAATTAAGTTCCTTTATTCATCTCTTAAGATTTCACTTTAGTTTGCATTAAGTGACATTTAATAATTATATTAATTATTAAATGTTTTCCTATTAGGGTTTCTTTTAGGTTTTGCATGATCTCCTTCTTAAGGATTGATCCATTGTATTTTCATTAATTTTTTTGTTCTAATAAGATAATCTCTCCATTTTTCAGAGCTTCAAACCCTTGTTTGTTTTTTCCATCCATTCTCTTCCTTGTGACAGGTATCCATTTGCATGCAGGTATTCTTGGACTCTGAACTTGGTTTTGACAACTTCTACATAAAATGCCACTACTTAATAACTTAAATCTTCATTTCTAATAGAACTAATTTCTATGTGTCAAGTAACCCTCTCATTTACTTTCACAAAAAATCAATATTATGCATATGCCCTAAACTCTATTCTTTAAATTAATTTATATATTTCTTACCATTATTTTTCTCAAAAATGTATTTAAAAGCTATATTTTTCTTCAAAATAGATTATAACTTAAATCTTAATTTCTAATAATTAGTTGTTCAAAATCCTCATTTTTCTCTAATAGAATAGACATCTATATTTTTTAAAGAGAGTTGATTTATTTACCATCCCTAATTTAATTTACATTTCATCAAAATACCACATTTCTTCTTAAGTAGTTCAACTTCAATTCAAGAACCCTAGATCCCTAGATGAAGCTAGATTTTGAATTTAATCCTCACTTAAGGTTTTGAATAGACCCTAGATGAAGCTAGATTTTGAATTTAGCGTGTGTTTTTATTTTTATTTCATATTTTTAATAGATTGATTATTTGACCTAAAATTAATTATCAAAATTCATATAAAAGATAGTTCTAAATGAAAATTCATATAGCAATAATGTACTCATTTCACAAAAAATGGAAAGTTTTTCTAATCTAATTATAATTTAACTTTGAAACTAAAATTTAACATATCATTTTATCCATACAATGCAAATCAAATTTAAAACATTTAAGCAATGCAAAAGAATTTTCTTGAGCTCAAATATTAGGGTTTTCAAAATCAAAATGATTTGTTTGATTTCAATTTAGGGTTTCAATTTTTTTTTTTGTTTCAATTCAATTCAGGGTTTCAATTTCTAAGCAATTAGGGTTTTTAATACATTTTTTTAGTTTCAATTCAAACTAGACTTTTGAAATTCTTTTTTTTTTCTTTGATTTGAATTCGAGATTTCGAAAAGCTTGATTAGAGTTTCTAAATGCAAAATTTTAATTTATTTCAATTTTTAGGGTTTTGAAATGCAATTTTTTTGTTTCGTTTCAATTAGGGTTTTCAAATTCTTTTTTTTTGTTTCATCAAACAATTCAAGTTTCAAAAGTTAAATTTTGTTTCTAAAATACAATTCAACTTTTATTTTTTTGTTTCTACTGAAAATCTTCACAATTTGACATATTTTTTTAATCTATTTGTACAATTTCTCATTTCTAAAATAACACAAAATAAAATACTTTAAATGTAAATAAAAATTGAAATAGACATTATTATATTGCTATCAGGATTCAACTGTGTAATTTTTGAGTCAAACTCATTGACCCATGTTTCATGAGTAGTGGTTCACAAGAACCCATCTCTCATGATAATGAATGGTCCACTTAGCACTCATTGCATCTAGGTGATGCTCACATAGGTGAAGCATTGGTCTGTCCCAAGAGCATCACCTAGATGCAATGAGTGCTAATTGGACCATTCATTATCATGAGAGATGGGTTCTTGTGAACCACTACTCATGAAACATGGGTCAATGATTTTGACTCAAAAATTGCGCAGTTGAATCCTGATATCTAATATCATAATTTGACATGGTGTGGAAGAAACCTCCTACTTATGAAATAAACATGCTAAAAATAGTAAATTTATCAATAATTTCAATTTAGAATGAAAAAATGCAAAAAATGGGGGAGAGTACAGGTACCTGGAGGTCTTCTGGGGGTCGTTGTCGCTTGAAATCGAGATCCCGTGTATGCAGGTAAAAATGAAGATTTCTTCATTTAAAAAAAATAAATAGTGTTGCGAAACGGGATCCCGATTTGTAAAAAACAAGATCCCATTTTTTACAAATCAGGATCCTGTTTCCTCTCCGTCGGTTCGGGACCCTTTGGCAAACAAGATCCTATTTTTCAAAAAGCGGGATCCGTTTTGTGATTCAAGCTTGGGATCCCAAACTAAAACAATATCTCGATTTTTAAAAATTGGGATCTCATTTTTGCTTAGCCGATTTCATTTTTTCGGCTAAGGCAAAAACTTTCGCGTTTCGTGGACCCAAATTTGTGCATTTACCCATATCACCTAGATAGGTAAAACACCTATTTACATCAACATACAACCTTCCATCTTCTAATGAGGGACATGATTGTGATGCTTGATGACTTTTATATAGGATATTTATATTTTCTCATATGGGGTGATACTGTGCATTTAGAGAAGAGGAGGATGTATGATGATATACTAGATGACCAAAATTATTATGTCGACCACACTATGCCTAAGGATGAAATTAGACATTGTAATGATGAAAAAAGGTCCCCTTAACTTGGCCTTGATTTATTGTTGTAATATGCTTAACATATTCACATTAGGTCTTGGGCCCTTGTGAACTAATGGATTTAAAATGGTACCTTGCTAAAGTGTTGTAACACATTTTCACACTCTTCTAAGGTTTTATTAACTAACTCAACCTAATAAACCTCTTTTTAATTAAAATTACATTAATCTTGCCTTGTTTAAAGTGTTGTAACACACTTTCACACTTTTTTATGCTTTTCATAAATAATTTGGCTTTCTCATGCTTTAATTGGCCCTATTTTGCATCCACAAGCCTCATTTAATGCATCTTTTTGAGGATAATCCCGACACCAATCATTCACCAATCATAATTCAAGTATTTTTGGCTTGTGTGGCCTAAATTTAGGGATTTGGGACTCATTCCTCACCTTGCACAAATGGGTCCCACCTGGATCTTTTGGTCTTGAATCGGTTTTTACACATTTCTAAGAACTTTTGGTTTTTGGTCCATTTATTATGTTTGATGGGACTCATTCGCCACCTTGGGAAAATGAGTCCCATGTGGCCCAAAATCAAATTTAATTCAAATTTTTGGCGAGATTTTATTCTGTTAGATCTGATGCTAGCTTGTAGTGTTGTAATTTTGAGAATTCTTGCATAATTGGGTATAAATACAAGGATTTTTCACTCATATTCTCACCTAGCATTCAAGAGATTTCACAAGATAATTTCAAGCATTCACAAGAGTATTCAAGATCATTCAAGGGAAGATTGTCAAGCATTTTAGAGCACTATTCGAGCATCAATCATCATGTCAAATATTTTATCCATTAAATACTTGTTATTGTGCTAACAATTGTGATGTAGGGTTTATGATTCAAGAAACTATTTTATTCAAGATCAACATCATACAAGCAAGAGTCAGAACCACATCTATTGCAACCATTTCAAGCATATTTGCAGCACTTTATTTCTAGGTTTTGGTGATTTGCAACATTGTTCTTTGTTCATTCATCATTCTCCATTCCTATTTTCTTTCATTTCAAGATTTAATTAGGGGTTGGACCAAGGCAAACCCCTATCCACTAACCCAAAAACATTTTCCCCTCTCCTTTGTGTGTGATTTGCAGGTCTAGGTTGCAAATTTCCTAAGGATAAAGATTGGAGAAAATTTGAAAATCATTCAAAGTTGTCAAATTTGTCAAATTTGTCATCAAGTCTTGAAGAACATTAGAGAAGATCTACAAGTGGAAAATTGAAGATTCGGATCCAAAAACCAGTTAGGAAGGATAGAGCAGACATAGAAGAGTAGGATCAACCTTTGAAGTTGTAGAAAATCCCAATTGGACTAATTTAGTGCCACTTCTGGTGAATGAGTCCCAGTTCCAATCATTTTTTAGGTTATTACAGATTCTGATACCCTTTTGGCAGATTCTAGTTCCTGCATAGTTTCCTAGAAATAGGATTGATTTTTCCATCTTAGCGAATGAGTCCCAGCCAATAGTAAAAGTAGATTTTTTAGTGATTCAAACCTCCATTCAGCCTTCTCTAGATTCCCAGGTGCACACATTCGGTTTTACAATTTTATGTATTGTTTCATTCACTTTTCTAGACTATTTAGTGTTATTTTGCATTTAATTAGGGTTTTGCATTTCATTGTCTTTTCCAAGTTTAGAGTTGGTGGTGAACCCCTCATTAGATCATATTTAGCCTCTAGGAAAACCCTATTACAATATTTCTTTCTCTTTTCCATTGAGATCTTTAGGGTTACCCTTGAATGAAATTGGATGTGTGGGTGTGCTCTATGTCCTAAAGCATATGATAACATCCATCCCATAAGTTCATCATTTCACACATATATACATGTCATGGCTACTACATGTCGATGTAACTATCTCCTTTATTGGTTGTATTCTAATTGAGACCATTTCACTCCTGGTGATGCCCAATGGTCAAGGCACACACATGCATAGGGGCCTCGTACATTCCATCCATGCAATGGAGGGTCAACACACTAACTTCACCTAGGGGTGGATCATGCTTGTCCATCTCGACCATGACTTGGGTTATTACGTGCATTATGAGGCACATAGCTTGATGACCTACAGCCTCCTCCAAGTGTAGGAATTTGAGCATATTACATGTAAGTGGCCCATAGGGTTCTCAATTGAGCCAATATGGATCTAACCTCGAACACATGCCAACTACCCCTTGCGGATACCATGGAATTTTGGTGATTTATTATATTGGCAAGTAGTTTTTGATAATTTATGTGTTGTAGAAGTAGTGTGAAGATCATACATGAGATTATAGTTGTAGATGGGTCATCCTCAACAGTAGGTGAGTATTCAAGACCAACTCCTTAGCAATCACCATAAGTACATCACGATGTCATTATATATGATTGAGTGACTCAAAAATTTAGTCATGTGTAGAGAGTCCCTATCGCCCAACTAAAATATATTTGATCAACTTGTAGCATCATCAAACTTGAAGACATACCCTGACCCACCACCATTAATGTTGCAGTATGAAACCCCAATGGCAAGGAGCGAGATTTAGCCCTCATGTTTAGAGCTGATATTGTGGGAGTTAGCATTGTGTATTTTTTATGGTGAAGCACCACTCATCCAGCCCTTGTGATTCTTATAGACCATCCCACTAGTGCCCTAAGGTACTAGGCACATCAAGGGGAGGAGTCTAAGAAGGAGGAGGTAGATGAAAATGAGGGTGGTGGTTATAATGGGGAGGAGTAACCAACATTAATAGTAGAATGGTGTTGAGGGTAGCAAGAGCAGGATAGTGGTACTGCTAAGGGGAGGCCTAGGCCTCGACCTTGTGATGCAAGAGCATCCTTGGTTATAAAGCAATCTTGTATCAGCCAAAACCATTTTTTTTCTTGCATTTCATTCAGTAGCAGTTTCAACATTTCATTCTACATTCCATTGTATTGACATTCTTTAGATTGCAAATTAGGATATAGCATCTACAAGAATTCATCTACATCATATCCAGATTTCATATCATTTGCATTTGTTTGCAGAAATTTATCTCTCAGAATTTCACCATAATCCATAGTCAAAGTATTTGGGGCCAACTTGGTCTAGAATATATAGTACAAACCTATTCTGGAGCGTGTAGAGCTTAATGGGACATCATACAAGAATTTTAGGTCCAAGGGGATCTTTCTTGGAGATCTACAATACATTCCATCTCACAAAATATTGTCTCTCATTTTTTGAGGTTGACCTACACGCTTGATCATTCATCGGGTTTTGTAAACCCTTAAGACCAATGTAGACCTTTATTGGAGCTAGAGAATCATATTTAAGATCAATTATAATTCATTAGGAAGGCAATTAGTTAAGATTTCATGACTAAAATTTTAAGAAGTTCACATTACCCCATTGTGGGATTATAATAAGGCTCCTGGCTAGTTGTAATGTGGAATACACTTGTGGAAGGCCTGTGAGCCCTGGTTACTCGCCCTTGAGGCACATGAATCATGTAAGATTTCCAATTCAATAAATATCTATATTTGTAGAGAGTTTTCTTACGTTTTTTAATTGTTTTGACTCCAAGTTGCATGGCTGGAAAGTCCTTCCTAGACCTTCCATTCATGACTACACCACCTTTCCTAGCATAAGAACTCCCTACCATATTTGAGAGATTGATTTTCCATTATCATGGGAGTCAAGAATAATTACTTCTATAATGCCCCCAATGCCACATGCGACCCCTGGTGTATTTAGTTAGTACACAGACATGGCTCAACTTTGTAGGCTAAGTTGTAGTAGAGATTGTCCCCAATGTACAACCTCAATAGCTAGTGTGGGCTAGCTATTGGCCACAACATAATATAGGGTGACATATGAAGATATTCAAGCATGTGGCATGATTGAGAGCTGAATATGAGAAGATATTGATGGTGCTCAGTCGAGTGGCAACTCAAAGGGATTAGGCATTGATCAATCTTTAGGCGGAAAGAGCGAGACCAATAGCCATAGTTGACCAACCTTGTGTGGCTTCCCTAGATAGGAGGAGGTAGATATTTTTTGAGCCAAGAGAGATCAATTGTAGCAACTATATATAGAGGCATGGGTGGAGGTGGTGGAGCTCAATGGTGAGAGTAGAGGCCTATAGGCAGGGAGTGGCTCCAGGAGCTACTCATGTTCTACTACCTCATATCAATAGACACTACATGACCCAAGAGATCTAATAGGAATAGGCATGTAGGTTGAGATATGTATTATTTTGTACTATAATGACACCACATATTGTTATATTGGTGATTTTTCTTTTATATCGAGACAACTATATATGTATGAGAAATTTGAGTTTTTCATTGACATAAATGTGTTTATAAGATGAATTAATTAAACTAAGTGTGTGTGTTAAACCCTCAATGAGTAGGATGTACAAATAGGAGAATAAATTGTTTGATTCATTGTAAGGAGTGCTCAACTCAAGGTGGCAGCAAGGTTCCACTAAGTGTAAAATGAGGAATTTCACACAACCTTGAAGAGTTCAACTACCTCTTCAAGTGACACATCACCATATAAGGTGGCTTAATACATAAGTTAAACTAAATAATTAAATAATAACTATTTTACTCTAACACCCACCTTTAAGGTCAGCTTAGGTGTGTACATAGATGGATGAATCCCAACAACTAGGCCTGATGAGGTACCCATGTATAATGAAACTCTCCCAAAAATGTGTAGAAAGATAGAAAACCCTATTGGAAAAAGCTACCCTCTAAAATGGAGATAATAACAAGAAACTTCAATGATGAGAGATTATGAAGGCTCCCAAAATATGATGAACCACTCCTTGTGTTAGTATACTAGAAAGAATCTCTAGATTCTCTTGATGAAGCACCTCTAAATTTTGATGCAACAGGAGATAGTGTAGGAAATGAACTGTCCATACTGGAATTGGAATAATGAATTGGTGAGTATGAATCTAATGGAACAAAGTGTAAAAATTTATAAACATGAGAGAGTTGATAAATATTACCCATTGTAATAATATTTTTTCTATAAGAGTCTCAAATTGTCACTAAATTTGATGTAAAATCAACTAGCTTTCTAGATTTCGTAAGTTGATAAATGGAAAGAATGTTGTTTTCCAATTCAGGAACAAACAAGGCATTAGGAATACTCTGATTGCATACCTCAAATGTACCTTGACCACAAACACATATGAAACTGTTATTAGCTACTTGTACTTTCTTACATCATAAGGATAAAAAGACATGTTCACTTCTGGATAAGGAGACATGGTGTGATGCTCTTGAATCAATAACCCATTTATCAATCTTTGAACCTATAGTAGCCATTAGTAATTTTCCTTTAGATGTTAAACTAGATGAAGATTATTTTTTGGAGATAGGAACTCCTTGTTGCTCAAGTAGATGCTCAAGGTGATATATCCTTTTCTTCATACATTTGTCTCCAATATGCCTAGCTTTCTTGCAAAAAACACACTGCATTTTTTATGTTTTACCAATTTTTATTTCTTTGTCCTTTTGTTTTGTTGCAATAAGCACTTGTAGCTTTGAATGTTGCATTGTACCCATCTAAATCAATTTGTCTTGCTCCTTTTATGAGAGAAACAACAAAATTTGAGAGTGATGGTGATGAGCCCAGTTTTTGGCATATTTTAGACTATGTTTTCAGACATTTCTATATCTTTTATTATGTTGAGAAGATATTTAGTAGTAATTATGCGAGTGATACATAGACTTTATGCTTAATATAACAATTTTATTATGATAAGTCTTTCCATGGTTATTGTTTAAATGTTTTATTAGTTTGATAGAAGATTTGTGCCTTGTAACTTTTTGTGATGACATGCCTTTCCTGCAGCCACTACTATTAACCTCCCTGTAGCCATATCCAAAATTTTGTTTATTCCAAAGTAATACCTAATGAATGAATGAATGAATGGAATGATGGATCATCTTAATGAGTTAAATGTGTTGATCTAATCCTTTGTCACAGGTATAGCTATTAGTTATTTGCAGGTACCAAGTCTCAAGGAGAATATTTAGCCTCCACTAGATTGTTGAAAGACTGATTCAAGGAGAACTGATTCAGCAGCAAAGAATAAGGAAATAGCTTCAAGTTATCTGCCATGCAAGGGAAGTGTTTCAGGAATCCAGCAGGGCATCTTGATGGCACATAAATCTAGGATGGTGGTGTTTTACATCTTCAAACTGATTTGACTCTGTCCTTCCTTTTTCTATCTACTTCTTCATTAGGTTGATCATGATGTAATAAAGACTTCCCATTTTATGAGGGAAAGGTTAGTTAGTCATTAGGTTCAGGTTTGAATAAATAGCCCATTCTCCTTCAGAGAAAGGGCTGGAAGATTGCCATTGTAATAAGTTTTAGTTTTTCAGAAATATAGTTGCGATATTGTGAGCCATATACTTGTTTGTTTCAACTCAATAAAAGCATTCATGGAATTTACAGTCTAATCTGTTGTGTATCTTTGACACTACCTAAGGGGGGCCACTTAGGGAGTTGTCTATATTTTTCATTTCTGCAATTAGAATAGTTGCACTTCATTTCATAGAACTTTAGTGTGACTGTTCCTATAGCTGACAGAATTACAGAGCTGTCAACTGTTCCTGCAGCCACTAGGGACAAAGTACTTCATGTCTTTAAAGCTGGATTTAGTTTTCATTCTGAGCAGATTTAGTCAGTTAGAATTTATTTCCAGCAATTCCAATTCCAGCTTAACATTTTTAGTAGATAATACATGTCTGAAATAGGTGGTTAGTGCATATACTTTGTAGACCCATTTCAAGTCTTACGTCCATGGGTTGATAATCAAATGATGTCCTTTAAGTAGATTATGACTGCAGTTGTGATGCCTAATCCCTGAGTAGCAGAATTTATGTTCCTATTTATTAACCTAATTAAAGGATACTACATTTTTGGCGTCATTGCTAGGGATGGTGTCAAACTAAAAATCTGTTGCAGACATGCTAGTAGAAAGTTTGAAATTTCATTCCTAGTATTTAGATTAAAATTTAGCATTCCATCATTTTTCCATAGTTTAGATTTACTTTTTTCTATATGCTTAGAAGAAGAGACCAATTTGGAAGATTCCTTCCTTGAAGATTAGATATCCAAGAAATTGACCCAGAATTTGTCTAAGAAAAACCATATTTGGATGTTGGTCAGGACTTAGTTACCTCATCTTCTTCCTCAGAGTTAATTTTTAACTTGTTTGATGAGCCTGGTGACCTTGATCCACTCATCAAGCAATTAAATAATCTGTACACTTCTAGTAATTATGACCCACATAATAACCCGCTTGCCCTTGTAGTTTATCAGCCAGGAGCTAACCCAGGAACACCACCAAGGATGGCAAGACCTACCTTTCCATTTCCAGTCCCTAAACTACATGACAATAATAACCTCAAGAATATCCCTGCCTCATTACTCCCAAAATTCTATGGACTTATTATAGAAGACCCTCATACCTTCTTATTTGAGTTTGACAGCCTATATAGGATTTATGACTACACTACTAAGGCACATAAGATGAAATTGTTTCCCTCTACCTTAAAGCAGTCAGCCTTAAGATGGTTCATGGGATTAGGTGGCAATGCAATGACCACTTGGGATGAATTAAAAGAGTTATTCTTGGGAAAGTATAAAGAATATTGTAGGGGGGAATGATATGAGAGGAGATGACATCTTCAAGATGTCATAGAAAGAGGATGAAACCTTGGAAGATTATGTGTCCAGGTTTTTGTTCAATGTGCAGAAAAACACTCACCATCAGTTGAATTAGGAGTCTAAAAAAATTCTCTTCCTAAGAGGAGTTAATGATACTTGCATGGAAGCACTTGACCTCATGGCCGAAGGAGATATCACCCAAAGCGATTGAGATGACATCAAGAAAATCTATCTCAATTACTTTGAGAAAATGTGAAGAAAGGTAGAGGGTTCAGACCCTCTATTGCAAATGGAAATGGCTTAAGCGTGTCTAAGGGGCAGATTTCTAATCTCTTGTCTAACTTCAAGCAAGATATTATCAATGATGTAGCTACTCAACTGGACACTATGCAAGCTAGGAGGAAGAAAGATGAAGTTGAGGCAATGCTAGCTGAATATTGCCCTCACTGTAGACAAAGGAAGAAGGATTGCAGATGCAAGGCGGTGGCTAATTTGGAGGTGCAACATCTTCCCACTGAGTTCAAAACAATAGAAAGGGATGAAGAAGTGTTCTTTGTTGCTCAATGCAGGCCATGGGCCCCAAGACAAGGTATGCCTCAGGACCCTTTGCAAAATTTTTGTTCATATAATAATTATTGGCAGAATCAATACCCTCCAAATTATGGAAAATATTCCCAACCTCAATGGAATAATCCTTGGCCAAATGCTCAGAAAAATTGGTGGCAACCCCCACAAGGGAATTGGCAGTCACCACAGTAAAATAAGTGGCAGCCTCCACAAGGTAATTGGCAGTAGTCTAACCAATGGAGAGGAGGCCAGCAATGGTCAAATCAACTCATTGGTTTCTTGTAGCAACCCCAGTAGCAGTCAATCATGCCACCTCTTGCAGCTACTCAAAGCCAAAATCCTAAGCCAACTCAGTTACCTGCTCAAGCAACACCTAATCCAAATAATCAGCCTCACTAACAGCAACAAGTTTATTACACTGGCCCCAATCAGCAACCTGCTTATTCTCTCAACTTGAGTAATATCAACTTATGGTCAGGGACAGTGTTACCTACACCTTCTCCTCCCATAATCACAGAATTGCCATCTAAGGAGAATGAGCAAGAAAATATTAATTACCAAGTTCAATCCAATGAGCCCATGCAACATCCATCATTGCCTAAAGTATCCAATAAGCCTTCACCTCCTTTTCCACAAAGGTTGGAGGGTGAAGTTGTTCAAAAGCAAGAAAATCCTACCTTTGACATTCTTGACTAGCTAAAGCACATATATGTAAAAATTCCTTTGTTCCAAGCAATTAAGGAAGTACCTATCTATAGAAAGGCTATTGAGGAAGCATGTTTAAAGAAGCCAGGTAGGAAAAATAAAGACCCTCAAACTGTTCATGTCTTAGGTCAACTCTCTGATTTGATTCTAAGGAAGCTTACCATCCCAAAATATTCAGACCCTAGAAGCCCTATTGTGGAAATCATTATTAATGGGGTTCAAATTAAAAATGCTTTAGTAGATCTTGGAGTAGCTATCAATGTCATGACAAAGGACCTTGTACTAAAGTTAAGTATTTTAGATCTAAGGCCTACACCTACAATCTTGCAGCTCGCTGATAGTTCAACTGTCAAACCTAATGGAGTAGTTGAAGACCTTGTAGTCACCCTAGATTCATGGGAATATCTTGCTGATTTTATGATTTTATCTCCAAAAGCATCACTAGGAGGATATCCTGTAATTCTAGGAAGGCCTTGGTTAGCCACCGCAGATGTTTATTTAGGATGTAGGTCTGGTAACATGACTATCTCTAATGGGTATAGCACCAAAAAGCTCACCCTTTATGCTCCAACCCAGCTTCAACTTGACTTAGGACAGGCAGTTTGGCCGAATTTGGGAGAAGATGTGGAAGAAATGAATTATGTGGCAAACTTGATGATGATTAGCAGAGAACCCTTTATTGAGAAATATGAAGATGAAGAAATATTGTCTAATATCCTTCAGAACAACTATGGTATTGAGTACCCCCTCTGTGAAAAAATTTCATGTTCATTGCAGACAATTCTACCCCCACCTACTTCAGCTCATTATCCTGCAGCAGCTGACTACTTGCACACCTTATTATCCCATGAAGTGGAAATTCCTTTTCTGTCTGAAGTATCTATGCTTGAATTTACTTCCCAAGTGGAAGTGGTTGCAGGAAAAACCTTGAATATCAATAATAAACTTACCAGTCAGCAGCGAGAGTCAATGGTCCAAATGCTTACTACCCATAAACCATATTTTTCTTGGGATTATGGTGACATGAAAGGACTTGATCCAAAGCTATGTACACACCAAATTTTCATCAATAGTGAGTTCAAACCTATTAGATAGCCCCAGAGGAGAATTAATCCAGCCCTAAGAGAAATTGTTAAAGAGGAATTGCAAAAGATGTTGAATGTTGGCTTTATCTACCCAATCTCAGATAGCTAGTGGGTTTCTCCACTGGTTATCATCCCTAGAAAAGGAGGAAAATGGAAAGTGTGTGTGGATTACAGGGAGCTCAACTCGGCAACTAAGAAATATTATTTTCCTCTGCCTTTTATTGATCAAGTCCTAGATAACTTATCAAGGAAAAAGTACTTCTCCTTCCTTGATGGTTTCAGTGGATATAATCAGATAAAGATTGCTCCGAAGGACTAGGAAAAGAATATTTCACATGCCCCTAGGAACATTTTCCTATTCATTTCTGCCTTTTGATCTTTGTAATGCACCTGCAACTTTCCAAAGAGCTGTGATTAGTATTTTCTCATATATTTCATATGATTGTATGGAAATATACATGGATGACTTTACTGTTTATGGTGCAAAATTTGAGGAAGCCCAAGACAATTTGAAAAATAAATTGCAAAGGTGTGAAGACCATAATTTGTCACTCAATAGTCAGAAGTGCTTCATGATGATGCAAGAAGGAATAGTGCTTGGCCACTATATTTTTGTTGTAGGAATATAGGTAGATCCCTCTAAAATTGAATTCATCTCTAGTCTACCCTTCCCTACCAAGAAAAAGGAACTCAGAAGCTTTCTAGGGCATGTTGGCTACTATAGAAGATTTATTAAAGATTTCAGTCAAACAGTAGGGCCCCTATATAGTTTACTAAAGAAAGATGCAGAGTTTGCCTAGACAGCAAAATGTGAAAAAGCATTCCTTGATCTGAAGATTGCCCTTACTCAAGCACCAGTCTTGAAAGGGCCTGATTGGTCACTTTCATTCCAAATTCATACGGATGCATCAGATTATGCTATTGGTGTTGTTCTAGGACAAAAGGTTGGTTCAACTGAGCATGCACTTTATTAAATTAGCAAGAACTTGCAAGGAGCCGAATTCAACTACACTGTTATAGAAAAAGAAATGTTAGCAATCATCTATGCCCTCAACAAGTTCATGAATTATATCACAGGCTATCAAATATTTGTCCATACTGATCATGCAACAATCAGGTATCTCATGAACAAAAGCTCAATCACAGGGAGACTGGGTAGGTGGTTGTTGCTGATGCAAGAATTTGATATTACAATTGTGGACAAACCGGGTAAATCCAATGTAGTTTCTGATTTCCTATCTCAAATTCAATGATAAGATGATTCTGCGCTCATAGAGGATTCCTTCCCTGATGAATATTTGTTTGCCATCAAATTCATTCACCCATGGTATGCAGATATAGCAAATTATTTGGCCGCAGGAAGAACTCCTCCTCACCTCTCACCTAAGGAAAATAGATTGTTAGTAGAGAAAAGCTTTAACTTCTCTTGGATTGCAGATTGCATGTTTTATACAGGACCTGACCAAGTAATGAGGAGATGTGTGAGAGAGGAAGACACTCATGACATACTCCATGCAATCCATGATGAGCCTTGTGGTGGACATTTTGTTGCTAAGAGAACAACCATGCAAATCTTAAATACTGGATATTATTGACCAACATTACATAGAGATGCAACCAGGTATACTAGGAGGTGTGATAGATGTCAAAGGATGGGGAGGCCAACAAGATCAGATGAAATTCCTTTGTTTCCACAAGTTATTGTTACACCTTTTGATAAATGGGGATTGGACTTTGTAGGCCCAATTGATTTACCTTCAAATGGTAAGTCTTAGATTTTTGTATGCACAGATTATGCAACAAAATGGGTAGAGGCTAGACCTATGAAGCATGCTAGAGACAATAAAGTAGCAGAGTTCCTCTATGAAGAAATATTTACTAGATTTGGTGTTCCTAGAGAAATAATGACAGACCAAGGAGCACAATTTACTTCTACTATTATTATAGCCTTAGTAAATGAATACAACATAAGGCATAGGAAGTCAACTCCTTATCATCCACAGGCTAATGGCCAAGTAGAAATTACTAACCGGAATATAGAGGCCATTCTGACAAAAATTGTGGATCTACATAGGAAGGATTGGGTTGCAAGGTTACCAGAGGCTATATGGGCTTATAGAACTACATGGAAAACTACAATAGGTTTTAAACCTTTTGAAATGGTATATGGTAAGAAAGTTATGATGCCAATAGAGTTTGAACACAAAACTCTCAGAACAAATTTGGAATTAAATATGGAGCTAACAATTGCACAGACATAACGAATCATGTAGCTCAATGCCCTGGATGAGCTCAAGAAGAGTGCCCTGCAGCATATTGAAATAATACAGAATCAACGAATTAAATGGCATGATAAGTACATCAAGGAGAATAAATTCCAAGCAGAAGATTGGGCTCTGCTTTATGATTCAAGATACAAAGATAGTAAAGGGAAACTGCAAACCAGTTGATTGGGACCATACGAAGTAGCAGAGGTATTTGATAATGGTGCAGTACAGTTGACCACAATTGATGATGTCAGGTTCAAATTATTGGTCAATGGGCATTGACTGAAGCTTTACCAAAAGCCCATTGAGAAGGAAGAGTTCCTGAAGCAATTCCAACTAGCGTAGGAATCTATTGATCTTGCAGCCGAAGGAGTTGAGTCTCAGCTCGATTCCCTAAGCCATGCATGAAAGTGCATAAAAATATCATAATAAAGGGGTCATCCTTTTGGATCCCCATTCCATCCCATCATTCCATCCACTATCTATATCATCTCTTTTTTTGCCACCTCATCCACCTGTCAGACATCACCATATCCACGTTTCTAAATATCACCTTTTGTAATAAAGAAGATGGAGTCACATCAACTACTTGCGGGTGACTCATTACAGGTAAGCTCCACTTAACTCAAAGATTGATTAGTTATTTCATTTATTACGTTTAATTAGGTATTCAGTAAGGCAAACAGATTTCCTATATTGTTGTAATATCCTTTAGTCTTTTCCGTACGATTAGTTCACTTTTCCCAATTCATAACTTATAACCATGTCATTACTTCCGCCGCCACAAAGCCTTGTCACATCACGTTTTACTGTCATTTTGGCTTAAGCTCCGTATTTTTGAACATTTGCAATAAATAAGCAAACCTTCATTACTTCCTGCAATTATGACTAGGCATGTCTTTCGCTCCTTCCTGTCAATCTTTTTATGTCTACACTTTGAGTTAAAATGTTTGTGATTCTTCCTTCCATTTTCTACATCTTTTGAAAGAAGTTCAAAAATTTTGGTTGAGGGGAGAGCAAAGAAGTTGTTTTGAGTTGCAGGAAGTTAAATTTGAGCATGAAATTGAATAAAACTAGGCTGAATTGTTGCCTGAAGAGAGAAGTTGCGAAGACAAGTGTGAAAATGGGAGGCCAGCCCATTAGGCATGAGCCAACAGACCACAATGTCTTGTTGCAAGATGTTCAACATTTCCATCATTCTGATAGTACAGGTGGCTCAACTATTTTCTCAAATTGGACAAGTTTGATGAAGACATTGTTGAGGAGTTCACAAGGACATTTCATAATGGAAAGGCTAAGGTCAGGGGAGTAAGAATTAATGCTTCAATAGATAGAATTGCAGAAATAACAGGGTTACCCCAAGCTGGTGAACTATTTCCTCAAGGAAGGGATGCACGAAGTGCTAGGGCATAGTTTACTCGGCCTGGTGATCCTCCTCTACATGTGGATAAACAAGGAACCCAACGTATGATTTTTTCGCGGGATTGGATTCCACGGGCAGGTTATATAATCAAATACTTTACATGTGAAGGTCAGTTTTATGTTTTGCATTCTCATCATTTTAAGCTATTAT
Organism: Sequoiadendron giganteum; assembly: GCA_007115665.2. Lineage (NCBI taxonomy): Eukaryota > Viridiplantae > Streptophyta > Pinopsida > Cupressales > Cupressaceae > Sequoiadendron > Sequoiadendron giganteum. The sequence goes on along the minus strand of CM021110.1, from coordinate 432,163,533 downwards.
CTCATTTGTGTTATGGGTTATTAATGAACATACCATACTTCCTATATAATTTGCTCTCCAATAGTGTTGTCGAATTTAAAAAGGGAAGAGTTAATTTTGTCTCCCACCATTGCCTCATCAAATCGCTTGTTGAAAAATCCGTTAGGGATGTGTCACCAATGACTTGGGAGGAGTTTGTTGCTAATTTTAATCCAAGGGTTCAAAATATAAGACCTAGGGGTCAGCCTCTCACCGTTAAACAGCAAACCTCTCAGTAAAAATCTAAAGCCTTTGCTACCGCATCTCCTATTCCTGAATCATCTAACTCACAAGATGAGGTCCCTCTTTCTGAAAGATTTTCTAAAGAGCTAATGCAAACCCCTGTTCTTAACCTAGGGACTTCCTCTAAAAATAAAAAGGGAAAGTCACCAATGATAACACCCCAGCAATAGACCCCTACACCTACTCCTAAATCTGTTAAGAGGAAGCAAACAGAAGAATCTCCTAATCCTACAGCTAAGAACCCAAAGAAACCTAAAGCAGCCCCCACTCCCTTATGGAGAAGCTCCAGGATTCAGAACCAGGCAGCTCAACATTCACTCAATATCTCTCAGTCTTCACAATCATCCTCAGACCCTTCTAGTCCTGCACTTGAGGAAGAGGAACCATCTATTGATAAGATTGGGCATGTTTCAGAAGGGGTTGGCCTAGATGAGCTAGCGGTTGTGGCAGAACAGTTGCACGAAGAGGTAGTGTACTTTGGGGAGGAATGGGAATCAGTTATAGTTCAATCAAAAGAAATAAGTGAATATAATGAAGGGATTGATGAATCACCGGCTGCTGGAGGAAATACACCGGCACATTTTATGTCGCAGGAACAACAAGAGAGCTGGTAGCTAGAGGATGAAATGGAACAAGAGATTTTAGGGCAATTATCTGCCAAAGACAAAAGGGAGACACCAGGGCATAAAAATTTTGAGGCACCTGAAGAAATTCAAAGACCACCTATAGCAACTTATAATCATAAGCATTCTCTCCATGTTACAATTTTTGATGCAGGCTTGACATGCTATACATAACTTCAAAACCAACAAACTACCCATGAATTGGAAATTGAAAGATTGAGGAGAGTAATCTAGAATAAGGATATAAAAATTGCTGATCTAACAGACACACTCAATCAGGTAGTTCAGCTTGTTCCACAAATTGTGCAATGTAGATCTCCTTCACCTATTTATGCAATGTACTTAAAAGAGTTATATTTGAACTTTCAATTAATAAGGATCTGGCAAGGTCATAATCCTTCCTTGAATACTCCAGAGGAATTTTATGATGCATACGGGGACTCACCGCAGCATGTTAGACATCTTTTGTGTGAGTTTTATTTACACAGCTTGGTTGTGCCTCATGATACAAAATGGAATCCTCTGTGCTATGTTGGGGACATACACATTAGTGCTCTAATCTCCTAGATCATAAATGAAATAAGCAGGGGAGAATAGTTTGATGGTTACAAACATGATGAGGTCAACATGCCACTTGCTATGAGTAATGAATCTAAGAAGGGGATGAGTATTTACTTTGACTGGAAGAAGCTATAGGTGGATGAAAGGGCTGGGCCGATGATTGAGCCCTTGAGACAAGAGGTGTTTTCCCAATACTCCAAAATTGTGAATGATGACCTCGATATTGCTACACAACACAACCAAACAAGAAGGGCAAAACCGCATACCCCCAAAAACCTGTATGCAGCTACTCGTAGAGCAGAGAGGTATATGAGGAGCACTAGAACAAAGAAAGAGAATTGGTTGCCACTAATCATGCAGCCACCCATTCTCTTATGGTCGTTGCTAGCCATGCAAGGAGAAAATATCACTTATAGCAGGAATTCAGAGGATAGCAGATGGCAATGACTAGAGTCTATGCGGGCTCACTTTTGGAGTTTTCAACACGGCGAATGTGGATAGCAATAGAATGTTGATTTGAGAGAATATGCTCGAAGGAAAAATGCCAGAATTGCTGATGGGACCAGCAAGTAGTCGGTTGAGGGGAATGATGAGCCTAGTTTTTGGCATATTTTAGACTATGTTTTTAAACATTTCTATATCTTTTATTATGCTGAGAAGACATTTAGTAGTAATTACGGGAGTAATACATAGACTTTATGCTTAATAGAACAAGTTTATTATGATAAGTCTTTCCATGGTTATTGTTTAAATGTTTTATTAGTTTGATAGAATATGTGCACCTTGTAACTTTTTGTGATGACATGCCTTTCCTGCAGCCACTACTGTTAACCTCCCTACAGCCATATCCGAAATTTTGTTTGTTCCAAACTAATACCTAATGAATGAATGAATGGAATGATGGATCATCTTAATGAGTTAAATGTGTTGAGCTGATCCTTTGTCATAAGGAGAAGATTTAGCCTCCACTAGATTGCTGAAAGACTGATTCAAGGAGGACCGATTCAGTAGCAAAGAATAAGGAAACAACTTCAAGTCATCCACCATGCAAGGGAAGTGTTCCAGGAATCCAGCAGGGCATCTTGATGGCACATAAATCTAGGATGGTGGTGCTTTACATCTTCAAACTGATTTGACTTAGTCCTTTCTTTTTCTATCTACTTCTTCATTAGGTTGATCATGATGTAATAATGACTTCCCATTTTATGAGGGAAAGGTTAGTTATTTGTTAGGTTCAAATTTGAATAAATAGCCCATTCTCCTTCAGAGAAAGGGTTGGAAGATTGTCATTGTAATAAGTTTTAGTTTTTTAGAAATACAGTTGCAAGATTGTGAGCCATGTACTTGTTTGTTTCAACTCAATAAAAGCATTCATGGAATTTACAGTCTAATTTGTTGTGTATCTTTGACACTACCTAAGGGGGCCCACTTAGGGAGCTATCTATCTTTTTCATTTCTACAATTAGAATAGTTGCACTTCATTTCATAGAACTTCAATGTGACTATTCTTGCAGTTGACAGAATTACAGAGCTGTCAATTGTTCTTGCAGCCACTAGGGAAAGAGTACTTCTTGTCTTTAAAGCTAGATTTAGTTTTCATTCTGAGCAGATTTAGTCAGTTAGAATTTGTTTCCAGCAATTCCAATTCTAGCTTAACGTTTTCAATAGATAATACATGTCTGAAATAGGTGGTTAGTGCATATACTTTGCAGGCCCTTTCAAGTCTTATGTCCGTGGGTTGACAATCAAATGATGTCCTTTAAGTAGATTATGACTGCCAGCTGTGATGCCTAATCCCTAAGTAGAGGAATTTATGTTCCTAGTTATTAACCTGATTAAAGGATACTATAGATGGCATAGCATAGCGAGCACCAAAGGCATTTTTCATTGCATGGAAAGTGGAAACAAATATTAAATATTAAGGGCCCAGTTTTCACAAGATACTTAGGAGCAATTTTTCATCTTATTTTCAATTCCTCTTTGTTTGATTTGAAACCTTAGAAGATTCAATCTATTGAAGAACTCTTCTATTGTGTTGAAGTCTTGTGGTTTAAGACTTATCAATTCACTTTTCAATTTATGTCCTCTCATGACATATTGCTTACCAAACAAATTTTCTAATATTTCACATGCATCATTAAGTGATGTGGTAGAGTTTATGTTAAAGAGAAGGTCAGTAGAAATAAATGTACATGATGTACCATAGGCTTCATCATTATGATTATCTCACTTTTGTTTAAATTAGTTGCTCCTACAGGTTCAAATTCTAAACCCATAGGTACAAATGCAAACCTAATTTATTAAGTTTTATCTCCATTGATTGCTTCCATTTATATAAGTTTTAAATGGAGTTCAAATAATGTCCATATTGAAAAATAATACACAAGACAACCCCCTCTTGATTATGATTTTTTATGCCCCCTCGAATTTTGGCACTTTATACTTGTTTTAGTACATATAACAATTTCAAAGTAATGAATAGTGACACTTTATAATTGAGTGCAATATCAGTTTATATGAAATGGGCAAGTGATATTCACTCTTACAAAAGAATTATTCAATTTGAGTAGCCAATCAAAAGATAAAATAATCTTTTATGCATACTTTTGCACTTAAAAACTATAAGTTTTCCTTTTACAAAAGGAGACAAATATTTGTATTTAACAACACAATCTACACATTGTCTCAACACTAATTTGTCTGACCTAAAAGAAGCTTTCCAATGACTATTCACAATTGATTTTTCAACTTAATATTTGAAATTTATGACAAAAGAAAGAAAAAAACTTTACAAAACTTTGTTGAACTTTGACAAATCTCTAACATTTAGATTAAATACAAAAATAACATTTATGTAAACTGCTAACTATCAAAGAAAAATGAAACACTAAGTAATGTAGCAAGGAGATAACAAAGCCTGATTTAATGGGCATGTGGAAGATTGTTCAAAATATGCGGTGAGTCAAAGGTAGATGTATTAGAAGTGACACTTAGAAATAAATGCCAAAATGGCTGCACAACAACAAATTAATGATTCCCCTAATTATATTCCACATGTTCAAGAAAAAGCTCAACAAACTAGAATTAGTCTAAGTGAGAATAGAGATGTGACATGTAGATTTGTCGGTGTGCAAATTACTAATGCTCACACCTTTGTTGGAGAAGCCCAATCCATGGAAGACTATGGAGTGACCCAAAATGAAGTTTGCACAGATTTAGAAATCTTTGGCGCTAAAAGTGAAGTCCTTGAGATTTCGATGGAGGGAGTGTCGTACCATCAAAGATGTATGGCGCAGCCTTCTACTTGTGTTAGACGCCTTCGATCATTGTAGCTATATGGATAATAGAGGACCTGGATTACCTTTGCCTCACGCCGCTAATGGACTTTCCTTCTATGTTTCTTGTTCTTCCAGATCGAGCCACTGCAAATGATGTGCAGGCTACACAAGATATGTAGAGGCAGAATTGATTTGATACCATGTCAGAGTTAGCAAGATCTCTAGCTGATTGCTAGCATCAATAAGTCTATGAGATTGAGAAACAAGAACTACAATGCAAGAGTTGAAAATGTTTGATTAGAAGTGTGTTAAATCTTCAATGAGGAGGATGTACAAATAGGAGAATGAGTTTCAGTCGTTGTAGGAGTGCCTAATTCAAGGTGGCAACAAGGTTCCACCAAGTGGTAAATGAGGAATGACACAATCTTGAAGAGTTCAAGTGACATATTGCCACATAAAATAGCTTAATTTACATAAAGTAAAATAAAAAATTAAATAATAATTATTTCTCTAACATAAAGAACCATAAAAGGTCCCTTGACTAAGTTGTACACAATCATACATTGAGCTATCCAACACCATTGAGACTCAACTATAGAGACCTGGGAGATAACAAATCTTAGATTTGTCATCTTTCCAAAAGAGATAAGGTAACTAATTTTATTTGTGTTGTATCATGTCATTTGGACCATCAAGTAGTACCTCAAATTCCCTTTGCTAATTTTTTTTTGACTCCTTAACATAGATTTTTTTTTTTCTAACTCCTTAACTACTTCTATAACAATGTTGGTGTTTTTGACTCCTGAGAAACTAATTTTACTTGTGTTGTATCGTGTCATTTGGACCATCAAATAGTACCTCACATTCCCTTTGCTAAATTTTTTTTTAGGATAACAAGGTACTTTGAGAAACAAAATGATTTAGGGCTAATTTTATAACAAGATACTCTAACTCCTTAACAATGTTCTTATTAAAAATTGTTCTTTTCTTAGCTACTCTAGGGCTCACTTTTTTTCAAATTTATTTTTTGAGACATACCAAATGATAGAGGGATGAACGGTTGATCCTTCTTCTTAATGGAGTTGATAGGTCCTTCTATTATGGAAGGTCCACCTAGATAATCATTGGTATCCACCCTCTTTTTATTAACCTTTCCCAAAACTCTCAAACCTTGAATCGCTCTACGGGTTGGTGCAAGAAGTTGGGTCCATGAAGAGGGGAAGTTTCAGATGAAAAAAAAAATCTCGCGCAAAACGCATACTCGTTATGCATCGCATACGCGATCCTAAATCAGTAATGCGTACGCGTTACGGTTCGGGTTACAAACCTAAAACGCGTACGCGTTTCTAAAGACTATTTATTTTTTTAAATAAGCGACTACAAAAGTCATTTTCACAGCCGACTTTGGAGCGCCAGGACAACAAACAGCAGATCGCGTATGCATTTTGGACAGCCGGAATCTGCTAAATTTTCACTCTCACCTCCTCCAGTCAACACACCTGACCTCAGCGACCTCCAGGTTGGTTGAATTCTACAATATTTTTGCATTATAATTGCTATTTAGTTATTTTTGTTTTATAATTGCTATTGAGTTATTTTTGTTTAGTTTGTTTTAATTTAATATTTAATAGTTTTTAAACTGCATTTAATTAACCGAAAACATCAACGAAACAAACAACATAAAATTTTAAATCGAAAACCTAAATTTGACACATTTAGTTTTGAAATTTAAAACCCTAAACTGTAGGTTCTAAAAATATAATTTACTCAGATCGTTAATCTTTGAACCTAAACCCTAGAAAACGTAAACTAAAACCCTAGAAAACGTAACATAAACTAAAACCCTAGAAAACATAAACTAAAACCTTAGAAAACGTAAACTAAAACCCTAGAAAACATTAACTAAAACCTTAGAAAAAGTAAACTAAAACCCTAGAAAACGTAACGTAAACTAAAACCCTAGAATTTATGTAAACTAAAACCCTAGAAAACGTAACATAAACTAAAACCCTATTTGTAGGTTAAAATTAGGTTAAATCTAGGGTACAATTAGGGTTTGGCTTAAACTTTAATATATATTGTATAGTTAGATTTCAAAATTACAATTAGGGTTATGATTAGGTTTACTTGTTTAATATTAAAGAATTCAATTACTTGCTTCTAGGGTTAAAATTCATTCTAGGGTTAGGGTTCTAAGATAAATATTCGGGTAAGGGTTGAGGTTAAGGTTTGTATTCAACTAGGTTTAGAGTTAGAGTTATATTTTTATTAGGGTTAGGTTTAGGATTATGAAATTATGAATTAAAATTTAAGATGCAGGTTAGGGTTGGAGTTAGAATTACCCCTGTCAATTGATGTAGGGTTCTAGGGTTGGGGTAAAAATTAAATTAAGAGTCTAGGGTTAAATGGTTGTAATTTTGGTGAGAGTTAAACATTCAATCAATATTTAATTAGGTTTATGATTACAAAGTTTATATGCATTTAGGGTTAGTGTTCAACTAAGTTTATGATACCCGATTTAATTACAATTAGGGTTAGAGTTTAAGTTAGAATACATTAGGGTTCAAGTTATAATTAGGGTCTATGGTTCAAGTTATAATTAGCCCATCTATGGTTCAAGTTAGAATTAGTGTGATAAAAATTCTAATATAAGGCAACATATCCCTAGATGAAATCGTATTTTAAAAAATTCTTCATCTATATCGATTAAATTTTTTATCTTAAACTTGAAAAATAAGGATTTAAAAATCATGAATACTAGTGGAACTTTTTAAAACACATAGGGTTTTAGTCTTATTTCTTCAATTTTTGTTTCTCACAATCTTAGTTTTGAAAGAGTTTATTTACAAACTTATATAACAATGGGGTCTTTAGGTGTGATCAACAAAGTTTATTTTTAGTAGAGATAATTGTGAGGTATCACAAGACAATGCATTTCCCTCAATTTGTTATAACAACCATAGACTTTTAGTCATAACATATTGAATTTTCATTTCCTTCACTCTTGATTCAACATAATCTAGGTCGATTGTTACCATTTTGTCAAAGGGGACCGTCCTAGAACAACAACTTATAGATTTTCCTTCATTATTATTACTCAAAATTTAAAAAAATCAAGAAATTAAAATGTATAACTCTAAATTCTATAATTGGTGAAGGATTGGGTTGCAAACTTTCTTGGATTTGACCCTACCGAATTGGTAGTTTGGATTCTTATTTTTTTGCATAATTATTACTTTTAATCACTATAATTTTTATTTATTTGCATCCTTTAAGTTTCATGTAGTATACTGTTTAATAATTTATTATTAAAATAATATTTAATTCTCATACCTTTTATGTCTCTCATATGAACAATATTTTGTGTTCTATGGTAACTCCTATTATCATTTCCCCTTTTCAAATGTACCATGATTCCTATGTTTCTATTATTATATGTTTAAATGTATTCTTAATATGTTTAAATGTATCCTTATAACCAATTTTTTTAATTTCTAGATCTTAATGGTTATTACATTATTCTAATATACATAGACACTAAACCCTACATTCTAAAATATGAACACAAACCCTTACCCAAAACTCAAATTGTAAACCACAAATTTGAAAATTTCAAAACTTGTACAAACTTAAATTATAAACTTTAAAATGTGTACATGCTATGGATTTTTAATGAACATTACTGATTTTTTAATGATAAATTGAATGGTCTTCAAATGAATTGCATTTTGGATTTGTGCACGTTCAATGTGATTTTTAAATAGTTCTTTCAAATTGTCTGCATTATTTAATTAGTTTGTTGATATATATTTTTTAATTGTTTAACATGTGCAGTTGCCATTTGGTTGTACATTCACATGGATCCACTATTTAGCATTGAGGATTTTATGCCTGAACCACATATTCCTGTAGATCCCATAGATCCTAACTCACCACCACCAGAAAACCCCATTCCTCCAAACCCTCCACCTCCTAACCCCTCACCCCCTATAGTAGACCAGGATCAGTTGAGAGAGAGAGCATTAGGGAAAATCTTATAGTCATTCAAGAAAATATAGATCTGATAAAAAATGAGCCTACAATTCCCCCCCATCTCTCACAGTTTGCATCTACGATGCAAATTATTGTCGATTCTGTTCGATCTATTGATGCGGACCTAGATAGGTTCCATTAATGGAGAGACGAGAGGAGACAATTCTATGCAGATGGATTGTCTTATAAAGAAATTAATGACCTTAAAATTACCAAAGAAGCCATGTGCCAGTATTTTTTTAACCCTCAAACTAGCCAACCAATTCCACCCACCAAAAAACGAATTTCAATTTTATGGTGTAGGCACCCCTTGATAGCTGCACATTTTGGGGATAGATGGTGGATGGTGTTTGATACTCCACCACATGGCAATTCTGAGGTGCCCCTATACTTTTTGAGAAAGTTATGGGCAGAGTTTGAGTTGGGTTTAAAACCCAACTATTTTGATATGAGGTCATTTCAGGGAGCTGGGCGTGGCATGCCCCAACATAGATTGGGAGCACGTGTTGATCCTCAACGACGTGCTCCAATTGCTCCTATTGTTCCTCCTGCTTCTCCTGGTGTTCCTGCTGCATTTCAGCAGCAAACCATGCTATCGACATTAGGAGCATTGAGTTCACTTTCAGGACATCTCACTCATCAGACTTCACACGCGGCGGCTGAAGTGGTCAATAGAGAGCATGGAGGCTCCAGCAATAGGAATACTCAGGCATCCACTTCAGGTGACCCACCTGCGTCTGAGACAGAGTCATTTTTGGATTTACTATATTCTGAGCATCATCTTACACAGGTATGTTCATCTTTTGAACTTAATATATTTTTTTGGAATGTGCAAAATTCATGTTTAAATAATAACATCAAATTATATATATAATACAATATTAATTCAATAAGTGTTTGGTGTAGACGCATGATCAGACAATGCCTGAAACTCAAAATGATCATGTCTATATGTCGAGTGTTGTAGATATGGGCTCACCTTTTGGTCAGGTACTTAAACCAATATATATTAAATTTAGTTTGTGTGGATATATATATCTAATTTATTTTGAATGTTTACACATGATGTGTGATTGATATATATTATATCTAGATGCAGGGAGGTCAGATGAGCATGCCTAGTGTTGACCAAGCACATGTTGTGGTGAGCGCTCTTGAGTCATCATCAGCTCAGGTGCGTTCTTTCAAAAAGTTTGTTAAGTTTGAATTAAATACACATCATAGATCTAATTTAATTTTTACATTTACATACACATGCGTGAATGATCTATACAAATTGTTGTACATATATATGCAGGCATTTCATGAGACACCCATTGCAGGTGCACCTGAGACATCGTCAGCATTTATGCATGGGCAATCTCAGGTGCGTGATCTTGAGGTCATATCATTCAAGGTTGTAAACTTTACTAAATATCCTAAACAATTTTTACGGATCTTTATATATATATATATATATATTCGAGGTTTTAACATATTGATTGCTTTATATGAATATGCAGGATATAGTAGATCAGGCATTTGAATCTTCTCAAGTGACAGTTATGCTACCCATTGAACAAAATGTTCCAGTAGATCCACATGATCATATGGTAAATTATTCATGTCTTAAAAATCATTTTTATTGTATTTACTAGATATTTAATTAATTTATTTATTTTTATCCAAAAGTTTATATTTTGTCAGGTTTAAATATGTTTAATTATATCAAAATTTATAAATAAATTTAAATCTAATTTCAAGTTACTTGTACTCTTTTACAGCATGATGTAGGTACATCTAATCGACCTAGAACAAAGAGGAGACTTGATTTGACTGATCATCCTGATAGGTAAATGGTTTTAAATTTTAAATAGACCAGACATCTCTAGTTTTATTTAAACTTTTATGTGTTGAACTTGACATATACATATTTTTGTTTATTTATATCAGATGACTTTAATGTGATAATTATATATATGCAGTCAATTATGATCATGTTATGTTCATTTTGATGATTATATGCACTCATATGTATATGTAGATCTAGATATTTTATCTAATTTTCAAGTAATACATGCACTAGATATAAATTCTTATCTCTACAATCAAATTTCATAAATATATAATTTATCACATGGTTAAAGGTGATAAATTTAAATATTCCTTAAATATTTTAGATTATATTCATAATAAATTAAGAGCTCACGTAATTTTAACTATTTACCAATTCTAGAAAACATTTGAACAATTATATGAAATGTATAATCTATAAAATTGGAATGAGATTTTTAAAATGCTACTAATAAGTTAATTGAAAATCATACAACTATACAACATGATGAAACATATATGTGTGCACATGTATATCCAATTATTTAGCTTATCAATTTTTACGTGAAGACCAAAAATTGATATTTACATAGTCTCTTGATAAAATAATTTTTCAGTGACAATCGCATGGTAGACCGACTTGATGAGAACCTGCAAAAATAATTAATGTAAACTGTAAGTAGTTCTATAATTTTTTTGATTCATTTAAGTAAATATATAGTAAAAGTTACAAAATTGGATCTTATAAATTTCATAAAAATTCAAATGATGTTTTCCATAGGATGGATGAATGGGATGCATGTCATGAACCCTAAGGTATGGCTTAATGGGTCCTATGAGAATGGCTTAAGGGGAATTATGCGAGTGACTTAAGGGATGCAAGATTGTGGAATAAGGGTACATGTAAGAGGATATGACTTAAGGGTCCTAAACCCTTAACCCTAAACCCTAAACCACGTGACCTAAATCCTAGGAGATCAACGCTAAACCATTAATCCATATAAATTTGTTATTCTAAGCATCACATGAACCCTAGAAACCCTAAACCCTAAACCACGTGACCTAAATCCTAGGAGATCAACCCTAAACCATTAATCCATATAAATTTGTTATTCTAAGCATCACATGAACCCTAGAAACCCTAAACCCTAAACCACATGACCTAAATCCTAGGAGATCAACGCTAAACCATTAATCCATATAAATTTGTTATTCTAAGCATCACATGAACCCTAGAAACCCTAAACCCTAAACCACGTGACCTAAATCCTAGGAGATCAACCCTAAACCATTAATCCATATAAATTTGTTATTCTAAGCATCACATGAACCCTAGAAACCCTAAACCCTAAACCACATGACCTAAATCCTAGGAGATCAACGCTAAACCATTAATCCATATAAATTTGTTATTCTAAGCATCACATGAACCCTAGAAACCCTAAACCCTAAACCACGTGACCTAAATCCTAGGAGATCAACCCTAAACCATTAATCCATATAAATTTGTTATTCTAAGCATCACATGAACCCTATAAACCCTAAAACCTAAACCACATGACCTAAATCCTAGGAGATCAACCCTAAACCATTAATCCTTATAAATTTGTTATTCTAAGCATCTCATGAACCCTAGAAACCCTAAACTCTAAACCATGTGACCTAAGGGGATAGATTAAGGGGATGTCTTAAGGGGGGTTGAGAGAGTGACTTAAGGGGATGCAAGAGGATGGATTAAGGATAGATATACAAGGATATGGATTAAGGGGTCCTAATAGAATGAATTAAGGGGAATTAATAGAGAGACTTAAAGGGGATGCAAGCGGATGGATTAATGGCACATACGGGGATGGCTTAAGGGGATATGAAATAAATTATAAACTTTTTATAAAATGACAATGAGTTAAATTTAGTTTTATATTTATACTCTCAACTAAATGTATCTACAAGTATTTATAGTTACCTGTCTGTAGATTCAAATTCCATTGTAATAAGAGTGCATCTCCTCTGTTTTTTGTATCAAGGGAGACCTGAAACAAAAAATGATATAAAACTTTAATAAGGAAATGAATTTAAAGACATATATATATATATCAATTAAATATATACATACAACTAGATATACTTAGCAATATTTATTTACTCTGTTGTACCATCCACATCCTCTCTTTTTTGTAATGCATCTATGATTGTCTCATGATCATCCATTAAAAGTGTCCATAAAACTTTATTAGCAGGCCTCCCGTGATATCTAGCTAGTTTTATATTGGTTGCCAAAATCAAATGTGAATAATGTATAATCTTCTTGTGTCTTTCATAATCTTCAAATGCAGGCAAGCCATTCTTTCTTATCAAATATTTTCGAAGCCAGGTGCCAACAACAACGACTGAACCAGTTGGATACTCAAAGTTATCATCATCCACTCTAGGATGTACCAACTTATATTTTCTCTCAACACATCTAGCCAACCAGTACTCTGTCTCCTCTTCATTCCCCTCGGGTGCAACAACAGCATACACATGTCCTACAAAAATAGATAAAAAATTCAATAAAGAGCACGACTTATATTTAATTCATGTATATAAACATGCATACATATAAAATTCATCTCAATAAATAATGTACCTTCTTGTACAAGATCAGAAACACAGTCATAATCATCTGATGCGAATGCTTGATTATCTTCAATTATTGTTCCATGTTGAACATGTGTCGATGTAGGTGTTAAGGCTCTTTGTTGCCATTGTTCAACCCATTCCATATTTTCACAAGCCTCCCAATCACCTGTAATACAAAATTGACAAATACATGCCAACTCCCTTGTCCATATTGTCCATGTGTTTGCATTCGAACTCTTAAATGAATGCCATTTTGCAGATCCATTAATTGTTTCACAATATTGTCGAGAACAAATATCATTTTCTTCAACTAACCAAAAGAAGCGGTGAATTATTGAGCTCTCACTTACTCTTGTAGATAATTTGGTATTGCACCAATCTACAATTGCATGTGCATCTCTAAATTTTGCAGCATCCTCAAATTTTAGTTGCTCTCTAGCAAGAGCTCTTTTCACACATGCACCTGCTCCATCGTGTTCTCCCTTACCATGACCGGCTTCAAAAAAACTCCATATGTGCTGGATATTATTTTCCTTATGAACTCTACATAACCAATAAAACATCCTAGCATTTTTGAATTGACCCGTGCAATTATCTGACCATATGAGAGTGTTGAACATATTTAGATACAATCTTATCTTTAAATTCTTTAATAAATGCATGCACAGTATTTTTTTCCATAATTAGCTCACAACGTTTTCCAGTTTTTCCATCTTTTAAAGAATACTCAACATTTTTGAATCTTTTTACATCTACTAATTGTTGTCCAAATTCATTTAAACTACTTTCATGCATACATTCACCTAATAATGAAAAGTTAGCACATCTATCACATTCTCTAGAAATACATAATTTTAAATAAAATAAGTTTCCGTTAGAGGGTTCGCAAAACAAACCTGATATAAAATCTTTGATTCTTTCAGGTGGCATATTAATACCACAAATGTCCTACATAATTTGGTTAACATGCAAAGTGCATCGTATATATCGAAAACTATCATAATAATAACGAAATTGTACATGAGTCTTACAACAACAAGAAATTCGTTGCTTATTAATTCTAACATACCAAGGTTTACACTTTTCGAATGATCTTTGACTTATTTTAATATTCAATGGTAAGATTGAAGCATCTAAAATTTTTTTATATAATTCAGTTTGAGTCATATCTAAGAGATGCTTTGGATGAGGTACACGAATTTTGGAACCCACCCTTAATTTTAAGACATCTCTAATGTTAGGTGATACTCTTGTATTATCATGCCAAAATTTATCGATTAAAGATTTAATTTCATTAGTTAATTTCATGTCTGATCTTGGGAGTCTACCACTAAAACTCCAACATTGATTAATTGGATCATTTTCAATATTTTCTATTCTTTTAGCAGCTCTAATCAAAGTTTTGGGATTTACTTTTATACATTTACTAATCCTACTTAACATTCTTTTATTTGAAGTTGCTTTATCAACTAAAGCAGTTGTTATTGCACGACGAGCCGCATTTTTATCTTTAGATCGACTTTTCTTACCTATAAAATCAATAGCATTAGCAACACTAGAAATGACTTGTTCTACTGAATCATCTTTCTTTTTTGGTTTTACAAAAATACCTAATTTTTTCATCACTTTTCTCATTTTCCACATTCTCATCAATTGCACCATGAGTTGACATTGGAATCCTAATTTCTTTCTATAAAAAAACATTTTATATATTTTATTTCCATAAGTTCTAATTTGTCTCCAAGAAACTTTACCATGAAGGTTATCTAACACATCTTTTTCAATTGTAAAAAAAACATTTTCATCTTCATCCATACAAGGGGTTTCATTTTCATTCACACAAGGGGTTTCATTTTCATTCACACAAGGGGTTCCATTTTCATTTTCAAAAGTAAAAAAGATTTCATTCTCATTTTCATCAATATGAGGGATTTGATTAGCATTTGCATTCTCATAAGATATATTTTCATAATTTTTTTGTTTTTGCATTCTTTCAACCCTATAATTATTGATATCATCAATGGTGTATCCAGCTTCATCTAAACAAGCAAAATCAATATTATCAAGACTTGGGTTTGAAAGAATACCTGGAGAGATTGTTTGAATAGGTGCATTTTCCATATCATTGGGAGGTGGATTTGAAGACATACCCGAAGCTGTTTGCATATGTACTGTTTCCATATCATTCAAAGTTGTAGTTGAAGACATAGTTGAGTTTCTCTCCATAATTGTATTTTCTTCTATATTCACCATCTCCACATTTGCATCATCTACATTCATTTCATCATTCATGACTTTCTCTTCAACATTCATTGAAGTAGATGCTTCCAAATTTTTCATTTGACGAATTCTTTCTCTTCTATCTTTTTGTCTTTTTGCCTCCATATCTTTATTTGCTTGAATTTCTTCGGGTGTCATTGACATTCTACACTTTTTTCTTTGTCTTTGTTTTGATCCCATGGTTACAAAACCCTTTTTGATGAAAAAACAAATGATTTACTTGTAACCAATTTTCAAATTTTTATCTCCTTCAAATATTCAAACAACACTTTGTACTATGAAGATCCTTTCTTCTTTGAACTTTGAAGTACACAAAAATATCATGAATACATCCAAAAACTTTTTTTTGAATCTTCTTGTAAATTATTCTTGTACTTGATTCCACTTTAGAAAATTCAACCTGCACTTGACTTTTCAACCAATTTGCAATAGAATATGCCCTGCACAAGACAAATTTGTAATAAAAAATGCAGAAAATCGAACTTGCGGGCTGTACTGCAGAAAAAGAATGTTGCAAGAAAACCGTACTTTATCAGAAAATGTCAAATCAGGATAAACGGATATATTATGAAACGCGTACGCCTTATGAAACGTGTACGCGTTCTTAAAAAGGAACGCGTACGCGTTACCTTTACCCAACGGGTAAAAACATAACGCGTACGCGTTTTGTTCCAATAACGCGTATGCGTTATTAAAAAATTTGTTTCCCAACCCGCCTAGAGACTTGGTTTTAGGTTTGGGAAAGCTTTGGCAATCCGAGCCTTAGCCTTTGACCTGCAACTAAAAAACTAAGGCAGATTGAAGAAGAATGTTCAACTTTAACAATATGGTGGATGAATTTTTTTTCTGAATCAATCTATAAAATTAAAACCCATTACAAAACATGATGTATAGTTTTTATATATATAATTTTTATTAAGATTGGATTATATTTTCTATTTTTTAATTAATTTCAAAGCAAACTAGTCATTAAACTTGAAATATCAGACTTTTTTTGTTTTTTAATAACTTTTTTTTGGTTAAAGTTTTTAGAAAAAAAATTATATGACATCAATCTTTAGACAATTCTTTACACAATGAAAAAAAAAAATTCAAAAAAAGTTTAGTTTAGGTCAAATTATGCTGTCCGTACACGTTGATTTTTAAAAACAACAATTAAGGCCAATAAAAATTAAATAATAAAAAAAATATTCAACAAAAAATTACAAAAAAAATTCCTCATCAATCTTCATGTTGTTAGCTCTCTTTCCCCAAAAGGAATTAGTAAAATACTTTTATTTGATTCAAAAAGTGTTGTCCGTACACGTGCATGGTATGGTAAAAAAACAGGGACTTTTAAAAAGTGGTTTTTATAGATCTTTATCAAAATTTAGTTTCTACAATCTCGGTATTTGAATAATTTACATATTTATAAACTAGATTCAAATCTCTAAATTTCATATTACTGACTTTTTTAAAAATTCATTGTGTAAGTGCCTCAAATTTTCAGTTCAAGTGTGACAAATTCTGAAAAACAGCAAAAACACTTCCACTTTTTGAGCTTTTTGTGGACCCAACTTCTTGCATCAGCCCCTACCTTGGGTCTTTGAAAGATGACAAGTGTCACTACTTTTTTCATCTTCTTTTTAATAAGGCCTATATTTTGTAGGGCCAATCTCCCTATAATGAGGATTGAACTATGTTAAGATAATAATTCTAACATCTTTTTATAATTGAAACGCAACTTTGTATTTTCTAATTTGAGCCTTACTATTTTATCTTTCAATTGTTTTGAGGTAATCATCCCTTCCTTTCCTTGTGGTAAAATTATCTCATAATTTGTCTTCTTTCTCCAAAGATTTATATTCCTCTTATTGATTAGGCCATGTCTATGATTGTGGCCTAATTTGTTGCACATCATGCAAATAGTAGAGTCCTCATGTATGTTACAACTAATTCCTATATATTAAGGATATGATGACAAAAGAAGAAGGACCATTATACAATTTATCATTTATGTATGATATAACTTAAATTAGTAATTTTATATAATTAGTGACTATATTAAAATCTACAAGTTGACTAAGTATTTTAGCTATTCTAATCATCACTTCACCCTCTCAGCAACAATAAATTAGATGCCTCACCCAAATAGGGACCCTATTGATGTTCTCCTTAGATATAAAATTTAGTTTCTATTTTCTTAGGAAGATCCTTATTTTACACAAAAATCAAGGACCTCCCAAGAGGGACCTAAGATTTTGATTGTAAATTGAAAAAAAAAAAGTTTGAAAAAAATATTTTGCTATAAAATATTTTTTATTTATAATGTGTTTATTTTTCAATAATTAATGGATTGGTTAGTAAATGGTTATGTACATTGGTATAAAATAAAAAAACCATTGTCAATCCTGTCCCTATGGAGCTTGTAAAAAACACTAGAGAGAGAGACTACCAAAGAAGTCTACCTAAAAAAATAATATTTTCCAAGGTCATGAGGATGTTTAGGTCTTTATATAAGGTTGAAAGGTACAAATTTTACTTTTAATCATTTCCTTTAGTGAAATCAGAAAGATAAGATTATAGGGAAAAAAATATATTTTTCTCATCATTATATCCAACTTAATTTAATATGTAAAGAAGATATAAGTTATATAAAAAAATATTCATATATTAAGTTGAGTAAATTAAAATGAGCTTTTAAAGTGATAAAAAAAGTATTTCCAAACTATGCATTTCCTATAATTGCAAAAGGAAATAAAAAAGGGAAAAATAATCTCAATTTGATTTATTGAACTTAGGAAATTATGCTTCAAAATAAAATAAACTAGTAGTCGCATCTTGTTGTGCAATGGGTACATGGAAGAGGTGTGGAAGGTCAATTAAGGAGAATTTTGGTCTTTTTTTGCATACATTTGTGTAGTACATGAGCCTTGAGGTCAATTGGTAGAAAATTTAGCAAACATGTTGTTTGTGCAACAAAGGTCTCAATGGAGAGTGATAGCTTCAAATAAACTATGCATTCACTTACAAGGATTCAAACATAAACTGAAACAAAACCTTTGAATCAAGAAGATAAAATCAAACTCCATTACCAATAGACTCGTGTTATTTTTGCAATAATAAGAGGGAAATATAGAAGGGGAAAGAACAAAAAAGAAAGAGGGGCAAGAAGATCGAAATAAAAAGAAAGATAAAGATAGATATGAAAATGGAGATGGAGATGGCAAAGAAGGAGAGTTGAATGGAGAAGGAAAGCAGGATATAAAGAGAGGAGAACTACTACAATGAATAATGCCTCTGCTCCACATAAAAGAAGAAGTTCAAGCTAATGTAAGGAGTCAAGTGGCAATGTGCCATTTCTCAAATTGTTCTCCAAATGATATTCAACAACGTCCTTTTCAATTGTAAAACCAAAATAAGCACAACTAGTAGTTGAACACCACCTATTTTGATTTTTCTTTAAAATAGTTTATATTTTACTGTGTATATATGACCCTGTGTGGTCTGCCCAGCTAATGACTGTAATCCTTTAAAGTTTACGATATCTAATACAAAAAATTTAAAACCAAAATGAAATCACCCTGCAAAGTTTGTGAACCAAGATCCATAAATTTCACCAGTAAAAAATATTTTCCACCTCACCAAACAATTCCATTGATGGGGATTCTGTAGTGTTCTCATCAGTAGCTTCTGAGTATATTTAGAGATGGTTTTGCACAGTCTATTAAGGTTCTATGTGGGCATATATCATTGGCTATGTCTTAGGGCAGCAAACCCCTTAAGCAGAATACAGAAAACTTTGAAACCAGCAAAATTATCTATAGATTCCTTCGAAAGCCCAGGCGCCACCATTAATCAAAATCGAAAAAAACATACGTTCTGCCAATCCTCCTCAGCCAGCCTAAATCAAGCCACTCATCGGATGGCATGATATTTTTCAGAGTATCACACCATATCCATTATGCTTTTCAAAAGATTAATATTTATATAGTACATATATAGATGTGGGCATGCTCAGGATGCTTGTAAAATCTTAAATTTATGTTTATTGGCTATAGATTCTCCATCTATATTGATCACAATCCATGGCTCCATTTTATTATGTTAAAACTAAACTCTCAATTTTGACTTTTTATAAAAGTTTCAACGGAGTGAAGTTGCAGTACCAGTGTCATCATAATATCATGGGCCAGACCACACACTACGTTTTTTTTGGCAAACCAGTAGACTCCCTTCTCTTTAACTTAGGGTGTGGTGCTTTGATGCCTGTTAAATCTTTGTCATTGTAAATAGTTTCAACGTAAAAGGAAGTTTAAATTGACTTCAAATACAATTGATACCATTAAAACTTAAAAATATCATTAACACTGAACAATCTCTCTAACAAATTTATGTACATATTGCAAGCTCACAGAAAATAAAATTTAACGATGATATTTTATAGCTTTATATTCAACAAGAGCCAACAAAAACAATGATTACATTTTCACAAAATTGATAAAATAGTGGTTGTTCAAACTATTCCTTTGTGAAAATTTCTATTGCAGTCACTGATTATTAATCTCCTATTTTAAAAGATTATTTAACTGCTGAAAACTAATTCATAGTTAATATCGAAAAATAACACAACTGCAACTTCACTAATAAAAATACGGAAAGAAATGTGTAACACAATGAACACAATATTTTCGGACAAATTGTCCCAGGAAAAACCCCTAAGGGAAAACCAGTTCTACAGATGAGGAATTATATTAACTTCAGAAAATTAAGAGATACAAAGATTCCTTGCCTCTTACTAGCAGAACTCCGACAATCTCCCAACTTCCCACTGATATTCCCCCGCTGCTATCCCCAACGCTATCACTGCGCCCTTGCTAACACTGCAAGATTGTTTGCTATCACTGCAAACTCACAAACTCATTTGCTAGCACTACAAATGCTTCTACAAAAACTTCTCTATATTCTCCATATGCCCAATGACCCCTTTTTATACTCCTCTCATTGGAAAACCAACGACCAAGATCGATTCTCAATCGACGGCTGAGATAAATAATAACTTACCAACCACAAAAAATTTGGTTGCAAGGTGTCACTAAAAGAAATCAATAATTAAATAATAATTATCACATCTCAACAATAAAATAACTATTATCTAATCCTAGCAAATGGACGAACAACTGTCCAAGCTAACAAACTAACACTCCCTCTTAGCGAGGAAGCTGTTCTGCATGACACCTATCTTATCTCTGAAGAAGATAAATTTTTCCTTCCCCAATGCTTTAGTCAGAATGTCTGCTACCTGCTCCTCTGTAGGTATGTATTGTAGCTGAACAATACCTCGCTGTACACAATCTCTGATGAAGTGATACCTGATATCTATATGTTTAGACCTATCATGAAACACTGGATTCTCAGACAATTTGATGCAACTCTGATTGTCGCAGTGTAACACAGTAGTCTCAACCTTCTGACCAAACAAAGCCACTAGCAACTTCCGAAGCCATATAGCTTCACATGTTGCCATGCTAGCTGCAATGTATTCTGCTTCTGATGAACTCAGAGCCACAAACTTCTGCTTCCTGCTGAACCAAGAAACAACTCTTGATCCTAAACTGAAACAACACCCTGAAGTACTCCTTTTGTCTATTGTACTGCCTGCCCAATCTGCATCAGTATAGCCTATCAACTTGATTCCTTCACCTCAAACATATCTGATCCCATACTCAACTGTACCACACAAATAACGCAACACATGCTTGGCTGCTGTCCAATGCACTCTCTTTGGTTCAACCATGAACTGACTAAGAGAGTTTACTGCAAATGCTATATCCGGCCTGGTGTTGACCAAATACATGAGCGAACCAATTAACTGCCTGTATAAGGTGGGATCTACATCTTTGTCATTAGATGTATCTACCTTCCTCCAATTAGTGATCATAGGTGTAGACATGGCTTTGCAATCCTCCATCTCAAATCTCTTCAAGATTTCAATGCAATATTTCCCTTGACCAAGGAAAATCTCTCCATCTGTCTGCCACACCTCCATGCCTAGAAAATAGTGCATGAGTCCCAAATCCTTCATCTCGAACTCTTCTGCAAGGTCCTTCTTGCAATCCTCTATGAGCCCTAGTGCACCTGTAAGAAACAAGTCATCTACATATAGAACAAGAATGAGAACCTCACCCCCAACCACCAAGTAGTAGAGGTTAGCATCTGCCTCACTCTTCACAAAGCCCATTTCCTGCAAGTATGTATCAATGCGCTCATACCACGCTCTAGGAGCCTGTTTGAGTCCGTACAAGGCTTTCTTCAATCTGCACATGTGGGTCTCTTTGTTGTGTGCTACAAAGCCTTCTGGTTGTTCTATGTATACCTCTTCCTTTAATTCACCATTAAGGAATGCTGTCTTGACATCCATTTGATGGATCTGCCATTCCATCTGCACTGCAAATGAGATTATAGCTCGTATAGAAGTATACCTGGCCACTGGAGCAAATGTCTCCTCATAGTCTATTCCCTCCTTCTGAGAGAACCCCTTGGCCACAAACCTTGCCTTGTATTTCTCGATGCTACCATCTGCACCGTGCTTTATCTTGAAGATCCAGTGTGATCCAACTACTGACCTATCTGTTGGTCTAGGCACTACCTCCCACACATCATTCTGCATTATTGAAGTATATTCCTCAACCATAGCATCTCGCCATACCTGATGTTGTGAAGCCTCTAGATAGTTGGATGGTTCACTATCTACCAACTGGCTGAATAATGCCACATAGTTATTGAACTTGGCTGGTTCTCTCCTTTGTCTCATACTCTTCCTAGGAGCTCCCACAGACTCCTGAGTATTCCTTTGTGTGTCTTGAACCTCACGGTTCCTACTGCCAACTGTAGAGGATGAAATATCAACCTCTATATCTTCTAGATGCATATCCTGTTGCACCAGTTGCTCCATACTTTGTGAATCTTCACTACCTGAGTCTATGCTTGTACTAGTAACAGTACTTGAGCTTTGCTGCCCTTGACTTGGACTTGGAGCTTTCGTTGGCTGCTCACTCTGATCATCTTTTGTTGGCTGCTCACTCTGATCATCTGCTGGCAAATCTCTGGACCTTCTAAACGCCTTGTCCTCCATGAACTTGACATCGCGTCTGACAATAATTCTTCTGATCCCTAGAATAAAAATCCTAAATTCCTTTGAAGTTTCACTATACCCAACAAGGTACCCCTTCTCTGCAGTCTGATCTAACTTGGTACGTATATCTCCTAGAATATGACAATATGCCAAACTCCCAAATATCCTAAAGTGACCAACATCTGGCTTTTTCCCTGTGAAAGCTTCCTCTGGTGTCATCTTCCCTAGTACCTTGTGTGGAACCCTGTTCTGAATGTAAACTGCAGTACTACACACCTCTGCCCATAAGTAACACAGCATGTCCTAGTTATGTAGCATAGCCCTTGCTGCCTTCGATATAGAACGGTTCTTCCTCTCAGCAACTCCATTCTACTGTGGATTGTAAGGAACAGTCCACTCTCTCTTGATTCCTTCTCTGGTACAGAAATCCTGGCAGGCATTTCCTTTGTATTCGCCTCCATTGTCTGACCGAAGAACCTTTATCTTCCTTCCTGTCGAGTTCTCCACAAGAGCTTTGAACTCTTGGAAGTGACTAAAAACCTCATCCTTGGTCTTCAAGAAGTATATCTAGGTCTTCCTGGAAAAATCATCAATAAAAGTAACATAGTGCTCATATCCTCTAAGAGACTTTGTTGACATTGGTCCACATACATCCGAATGTACTAGATCAAGAACACCCTTAGATCTATTGTCACTCCTTGGAAAAGATGCTTTCGCAAACTTCCCCAACACACATCCCTTACATACATTATCATGCTCTGTGCTCACCTCTGGAACACCTATCACTATCTCACGAAGCAATTTAAGTGCTCCATGATGAATATGGCCCATCCTCCTATGCCATATCTCTCCAAGATCTCTAGGATTACTACTGCTCATGAGTGCCTTAAGAGTATCAAACTGTAACCTATAAAGGCAACCACTCCTAACTCCAATAGTTATGGGTGATTTCCAATCCTTGTGTTTAATCAACACATGTGTTCCTCTAAAAAGTACATTATACCCTTTATCCTGAAGAACAGATACAAAAATCAGATTCATACCTAAGCCTGGAACATGCAAGACATCATGAAGTGGAACTATCTTTCCATTCTCCCTCTGAAACTGAACAGTCCCTTTCCCAACTGGGTTGAGCTTTGACAAGTTCCCTATAGAAATCTGGATATTGGTTTCCTCCTCCTTGTAACTGGAGAAGTACTCTCTAACTCCTGTCATATGAAATGATGCTCCACTGTCTATATACCAAACACTCAGTGAGGTTGAGCTAATCATACAAGCTATGAGTGCAAACTCATCCTCCAATCTACTAGAAAGCTCCTCTGTACTTGCTGAAGCCGCCAGTTGGTTCTTTCCCTTCTTATCTTTCTTCCTTTGTGGGAAATCGCTGACATAGTGGCCAAATTCGTGACAACCAAAGCACTTGACCTTAGATAGGTCCTTCTTCTCACCTTGAGAATTTGATCCTTTTCTAAATCCCTTCTTTGCTTTCCCTTTTCCCGCTAGGGCAACGTTTTCTTGTTCTCCCTCACTTTTCTGACTCTTGTTGTTGGCTCCATTGAAAAGACTTAGTCTAAGCTCCTCCTGAGTGAAATCACTCCACAGTCGATCCCAACTTGGTAGGGTGTCTCGTCCATTAATAACTTGAATAAAGACATCCCACTACTTAGTAAACCCATTTAAGGCTATCCTTACTAGCTCATCATCTTCTGGCTTATCTCCAATAGCTGCTAACTCATCCTTGACAAGTCTAAGTCTGGTAAGGTAACTTGTAACGTCTTCTCCCTTGTTCATTTGGGTATTCCTCAACTTTTCTCTGAGAATCAGCTTCCTATTAGTGGTAGCATTCTGGTACAGTTTCATAATGGCATCCCACATCTTATTCGCCGTATCTAACTCGGAGATATGCGGAACAATATGATCCTTGACACCATCAAGGGTAATCCTCCTCGCCTTGGCATCCTCTTTCTTGTATGCTAGAAGTTGTGTTGCATCTGTAGGTACAGCTACAACAGTGGTAACATAATCCTTGATACCATTCTCTTCCAACAATAAAGAAAGTC
>CM021110.1:431871957-432138793 GCA_007115665.2 Sequoiadendron giganteum | reverse complement strand
GATCACAAAAATCAATCACTTGTTCATTTTAGCCTTCAAAGCAATAGTGAATTCATTTTAAGCATCAAGCTTAAATGTGAGTTTGTCTTGATCAATTTTAGCCCAAAAACCAAAGTCTAGTAAGTTTGTAGGTTCAATTTTTAAGCCAACTTTGAAAGCAAGATTGCAATGGTTAATTTTAGAGCCCAATTGAAAACTAGTAGTCCTAAAGCATGAAAGAAAAATAAAATATGATGGGTTATTTTCCTATGAGTGTTTGAAAACACTATTACGAAAACACTGTTACAATGAATATCAAATGAGTTTTCTTTCACTTCAATGCTCCATGCTCCTCTTAAAACTTGCAATACATGCTCCAAATGTTAGATGAAATCAAGAAACAAGAAGATATGAGGGTTATATAAATGATTAAGCATAAAAACCCTAAAAATTAGACCAAGTTACAATGTGATTTGACATTAGGTGCAAAATTGGAAATTTTAACTCTACAAAAATTGAGAAACACCTACACCATTGAATAGCTTATGAAATTCTACCCCATTTAAAAAAAAAACCTTTGAAAAAGACCAAAATATGACCATTTTAAGATGGAGTGCAAAAACAAGAAAACAAAGGCAACCCTGTTTGCAAAGGCGACACTATATTTGCAAAAGCGACCTTGTATTTGCAAAAGCAACTCTATTTAGCAAAGGCGACGCTCTAGTGAAAAAACAAAGGCGACGCTCTACGCTAAATCAGGGACCTCAAATGCGACTCTATGATGACAAAAATGGCTCTGTTTGCAAAGGCGACTCTATATTTTCAAAAACAATGCTTTGGTAATTTCAAATGCGATGTCGCTTCCTGGAACTTGCAAAAACGTGATTTTCAAGCCAAAATTGCAAAAAATTAAATGGTTAGCCCTCCTAGCACCAAAATGTGAACGATAATCTGCACCAAGCTAAAAAAAGACAACACAAACAAGGTTAGTCATTCAAATTAGCACAAACATCATTCCCTATGAGATTCTTGATCATACTAAATGATGAAAACATGAAATAAAAGCACAAAGAAAGCAAATGAAAGCATGTAAACACACAAAATAGATCAAACCTCCATCCTATATGGGGATTGGTGTCACTTTGATGTGGAGAGTGGTCATTTCCCAATCCCTTTGATAATCTTTGATGATTGAATATGATTCCAAGTGTGAGATGGACTCCAAATGGTGAAACTATGCTAAAAAAGAAATGAAAATGATGGAATGCTAAGTATGAAAATGGCTATAGTGATAATGCTTGAAGTTGTGGATCCGTATTGTGAAAAGGATGCTTCTATTTATAGAATTAAAGGGTTGAAGAATGAGAGTATTTAATGAATGTGGGATAAATTGAGAGCAAATGAGAATGTGTCAAGTGTCACAATTCTATTGGATGAGGGTGGAGCACATTTTTGGGAAATGTGTGAGTGGAGGATGTAAAAGAAGTAAATGAAGATGGTTGAGAATTTGAAAATGGTGTAAAAGGAATTGAATGAAGATGGCTGAGATTTGAGAGAATGTAAAATAATTTATTGCATTTGTAAGAGGATGTGATAGGTTACTTAAAACCTTTGGAGGGAAATTGAATAAGAGGTGGTTGAGAGGAATATTCCTTAGAATATGCCTTTGTGTGAGTATAATTAGAAGAAATAGATAAATAGAATAAATTAATTTCATATGCAACCTGGTTAGTTGACCATGGTTGATTTAACTCTTGAGGAGTTAAAAGTTGAAGGATTTAATTAATGATGAGTAAAAGGAGATTTATGATTAATTAATTTAGAATTAATTAATTGGAAGAGGTTAGGGGATTTGTGATATTTGATTTAATTGATTTTAATCAAATAATAAGACTTTAGGAGAAATTAATTAAATGATTTGATTTAATTAAATATGATGAATATTAGTTAGAAGAAAGATGAATTAATCAATAAATTTAATTATTTGATTAATAACTGAATTTGCTGAATTTAACTAAATAATGTTGATTATTTAATTAATTGGTTAGTTTGAGATGATTTAAGAAGAAAATAGTGTTAGTTAATCCGAATCAGATGCATAGTATAAATCAAGAATTTTTTACGTGTCTACAAAAGTAACTAAGTAGTAAAACCCTTGTTTTATGGGGGGTAATGAGGCCAAGTTAGCATGTTTGTGGAAATTTCGCATGCATTTATAGGACATAGTGAATTGGGCTCAATTCAAATGCCAACCCCTATTATTACACTTTTTGAGGCCGGTATCCATTAATGGTTTGCAGTTGGAAGTCGAGGTAAGTCAATACATGACAGGGCAGATGGAAAGTTCAAAGCACTTGCAATTTGTGGGGTTTGGGAATTTCCCTTTTGCTAAAAGTGTTTACCCTAAGGCTTTAATTGTTCACTGTGATAAGGATTGTCAAGATTCATACTTATGATTGTGACTGTCCTTCTATCAACATGCTCATGACTACTCTTTCTTTTTATTCAAATTCCAAATCTGAAGGCCTTACATGATTGACATTGCTGCCAATATCTCTCTTTGTGCATTATAATTTGATTATATCAAAGAATCTTCACTTGTTAGTTGTTGTCCTTCTTAATCTGTAAACTTTTTGGTGTCTTAATGGTACATTGTAAGATAAATCATGATGACTATAACCATGCATTTATTATAAACTTTTGAAGTCAGTTCATGACTGTCTCGTAATTTTATGACCGTTATTGTAGGGTGATCCCACAATACTGGTTTACAATTTCTGGGCAAACTAGACACTGAATTGAATTTTTTTAACTAAATCTTCACTTTCAGGCTCCTATAGCAGCTAAACCGTGAGAAATTTGAAGATGATGCAAACTAGTGATTTGTGACGTTTTGTCTATAGATTCTAAATATTCTTTTTCAAAACTTTTGGAATCAAATTGCACTTTTTTCCCATCTCATTCGAAAACTAGTTTTTATTAGTAAACAATATTTTTAAGGACTCATGCTCACCGTATACAACATAATTTTTTTTGTATGAAGGGTAAAATTCTATTTTTTTCGAATTTAGATTTGTAACTATGATATCTAACTAGTTCATTTGGTTTGATAGTGTTTTATTAAACATTTTTTCCTTAATCAAGTTTCGAAGTCAAACCAATTACAATTCAAACATAAGCGGACTGTATACAACATAATTTTTTTTTGTATGTATTGAAATTCAATTTTTTTTAATGGATCAAGGACATCAATACCTAGCCTTAACATATTTTTTTAATTTTTTTTTTGATAATCTGATATTTTTCCACATGTGTAGAACAAAGAGTTTGATTTTCGTTGAAAAACCTATGGTTAATAAAACTAAAAAAATAAATACATAATAAAAGCAAAACATATTAAAATTATAGTCGTTGGATAGCTCGTTCCGAGTACTAGCTCATTCCAGTTTGGTCTGTGAAGTCTTCGCCATTTTCATCTTCAACTCGAGCTCTAAAGTGCAAAAATTTTGATTTTTTTTTGACAGAGTAGGAATCAAGGAAAAGGGGGGTTTGCTCGAACCAGGGGGGGTTCGAGCGAACCCCCTTTCGAAACGGTTTTCATTTGTTTTTTGGCAGGATGCATTAAATGGGTTCGCTCAAACCTAGGTTTGAGCAAACCCTCTTTTGGTTCGTTCGAACCCCAAGAATGATTTTTTTTGGCATGGGGTCATTTTTTGCAAGTTTTCCTTCCTCATTCGAATTGTAAACCACTTTCGTGGGTTTACCCTACAATAAGCTATCCTCATCGAGATAATTAGGGTGCTGCCTTGCATCCACACCAAGACTCTACCATCTTATGCATTGTTTCCTCATTCATGGTTGAGAGTCACTATCTCTATGTATCTTCCATGATGCTTTGTGAATTTATGAGCCAATGATAGACTTATTTTAACTCTATTTTACACTCTCATCCCTCTTAAAACAAGAGGGCAACATGCTAGGCTCAACCCTTGTGGGAGCCCCTTTTCTCCACATGCTCTAATATTGAACAATGTAATCCAACAATGAGTTATGTACCTATACCTGCATAATGAACAAACATGTCAGTTAAAAATAATGAAGTTCAATGCTCTCTTGATGATTTGACTTCCATTAGATGATCTGAATTTCCTGCATATAGCTATTCATTTTGGTTTTCCTTGATCAGTTATAAGGTAGCAAGTCTTTCTTTGATTAGATATGCATAGAATAATGAATGGAACCATGAGCTCTAACATCAATCTTCTTTCACCCTTGCAGGTTTTCTCCTAGAGCTGGACCTGGACAACTCAACAATGCTAATACAATCTTCAACAACGGGATTCACCATTCACCAAGCAATGACGAGTCCCATCTCTAATTTTATGCATATCTTTTCTTGCATTTATACTTTCTATTTTATATCTTTTCAGATACAGTTACTCCCACAACTTGTGTGGAACTTTTGAACACTTTTTTGATCTTCAATGAATAAAACAACAATATTGTATACATTTGCATTTCTAAATGAATGAAATACAAAATTATCATGCAACCTTTGTAATCTCTTTTTGTTATAAAATATTGCACAATAAGAACTGAACTTTATTTGAAAACTTCATATGCAAATGATACTGATTAGAAGAATTTTATTGTAGTACCTTTCACCTTAGAAGTAGTTAGTTGTTCTGGCTCTACCAAAATGAGCTGAGGTGAATTTTTTTGGTAACAAAGACTAGATAAGGAAAACACCTATTTACACCAACATTGAAAATCCTATAACTATAGGCCTTAATCCTTTATTATCAATCAAGTTTATTATTGTTAACATTATGTTTCTACTTTGTCATCTTATTATTGGAATCATACTAAGGTTATGTTGGTTTAGTGAGAAATCCACGTCTTATCATAAGCTAGAGAAAATCAAATAGAACTAGGGTGCATTATGTTTCAACTCAATCTAGGAGGATGGAGATCGTTTGAGGTACACATTTGATTATTTGCATTATCTTATGTTGTTTTGCTTCATTCATTTTTCCATATCTTCACCTCCATTACAAAATATGTTTGTTAGCATAAACACCCACTGTACGAACTCTTATAAAGCACGTAACTACTCTCTATACTTAGTATTGGCTAGTTTCTATGATAAAACATAGTTACCAGGTACACAAAGTTCAATTTGGAAAGAAGATAATTTTTTTTTAAATATTAGGATTTCCCAAATGATCCAATTTGGTCCATATAAATATAAAAACTAAAAATACATTTGATATTATATGTATTTTTATAAACCTAAGTATATACATACACACACATACAAAATTATGAGCACTATTTTTTTTTAAAGTATGGACATGTTTCAAGTTTAGAATTTAGATGGATTTTAGTATTTTACTCACTACGTTGTTTTTTTATTACATTTTTTAGGTAAGATTTTATTTGTTAATCTTACGAATTCAAGACATATGCTCCAAATTCGATTTGAGCAAAATTTGATCAATCTGATAATTACAATAAAAAATAGATTAATTAGAATTACTTGTTTGACCAAAACACAATTAGAAGTTCATTTGTAGAAAATGCTACCATACACTTTGTTACATAATTACAAAACTATAAAAGCATTAAGGCCAGACAAAATTTGGTGATAAGAAAATAGATTAACTCTACTTGAAACCTTATGTTATCTCGTCTTGAAATGTCTACCTTAATTAGATGCAACAATTGATTGTTCGTTGTTTTAACATTTGAAACCTAACATTAGTGGGAAAAAAGAACCAAATGATTGAAAAGGGTAATATTCAACGCCGAAATAATCCTCCACTCTTGCTACAGAAGAAAAATATGTCTATTAACAAATGCATAGAAAAATTTAACTACACTCCTAGTCACAAGAAAATGAGGTTTACCTTACACCTGTTGCAACATAAACAATCAAAGGAAAAGCACATCATGTTCCACAACTCCCTCACCAAGAATACTATTTTCAAAATCCACATCATAACTCATAAAAATGGCTTCAAAAATAGCTCCAAAAATGTTGTTAATAATGTTAGTTGAAGAAAAAAATATCTAATTTTTTTTAACTAATTATATTCACGAAAAATAATTTAGAAAATTTATAAATTATTACTTTCATATTGACTTTAGTAAATTATTTTTTTCTTAAAAAATATTCACTTGTAATTCTGTGTTGCAATAGTATTGTTACGTCGAGAAACGAAGGAATATTCCATATTTTGTAAACTTTTTGCATTGAAAAATATATATTGATTGTTCATTATATAATTTAAAATAATATATGTTGATTGTTCATTATATAATTACATATATTAAATTTTTACAAAAGTATATAAAAAAATAAAATATAATATAATTTAAAATTTAAAATACAATTTAAAATATCAATTATATGAATTTTTTTATTTTATTTTAATTATTTAATTTAATATCTGTTGATTGTTTATAATTTGATATATAATTTTTAAAACAAACGATAAATTATAATATCAATGCAGTTTCCATGAGCTATTGATGTAAGTTT
This sequence comes from Sequoiadendron giganteum, assembly GCA_007115665.2. Taxonomy (NCBI): domain Eukaryota; kingdom Viridiplantae; phylum Streptophyta; class Pinopsida; order Cupressales; family Cupressaceae; genus Sequoiadendron; species Sequoiadendron giganteum. Next base: position 432,132,270 of record CM021110.1, on the reverse strand, counting down.
TTTGATTCTTTATCAGTTGCATTCATTGGATCTGCAATAACAAATACCCAATTTCATGGTCACTAGATAGTCAATGAAATCAATTGTTATTTTTGAATGTATTAATTCATTGAAATATTTTGTAATTGGGACATTTGAAGCCATTGTGAGCACTATTGGAACAGGGTATTTTGTTCATTGGTTGGGTTCATTCTAGTGTTTCTTGATAGTTACTATAGTTTTGAATAGGTATTATACATGCGTTCTCTATTTTTGCAGTTTTTCGAATCAATGTTTCGTATTAGTGAAATTGAAAGATGATGCTCAGGAGCAGGCCAAGCGTGACTTATTGGGGAACCTTACACTTTTATGCGGAATAGAATGTACTTTTTAAATTGTTTAAATAATTAGCATTACCGCGTGTAAGAGCGTTAAGGTGTAAAGTTGTATGGAAGGTTTTCAATGGCATCTCCTATTTTATTGTTGAACGGTTAAGATTATATTTCTATCTTTTAATAATTTGGCTGGTGTGAATTATGTTGTTTTTTCATTGTGTAAAATTTTATTATGAGAGGGTTTTATATTATTTATAATTTTTTTTGTTATTATGTTGAAAGCGTTCAACAGTGAAAGCAAACAATGAGTATGTGAGTCTGTTTCAATAAAACTCCACAAATTTAATTCTATAACTAGATAGACATCCAACATTTTTGGAATTGGGTAGCTATAATAAAGGTGTGGATTATTTTACTTTTGTCTGGGTACATTATTACAATTTTTGAAAAATGTAAAGGTTGAAAAATATATTTTTCTTTTGTGAATTTAGAAGATCCAACTCTATAAAAGATAAACACATAGAATTTGGTTATATGTCTAATCAGCTACCATGATCTTGCATTGGTGCTTATAGGTTAATATAAAATATGTTTCATCTTCTATTTAGTTTCATGTATTGGATAATCATGCAACATATAGTTATATCTTTAATTTTTATCAAAACTATTATGTATCATTAAAAATTAGTTTATTGTATTTGCACAACGTATATATGTATGTGCTTTTTACTTTCAGATAAATTGTTATGTAAAAATTATAATCTGTCATCTGATCTAATAGATGTCAATTTTGAAATGAATTTGGAAATCTTGTTTGGTTGTCATTTTAAAGATTTATTATTGCAAATCAGTTTTGGTTGTCATTGTCAAGATTTATTATTGCAAATCAACTTATATAAATTTTTCACTTATATCTTAAAATATATTAATTGTTTGTTGGGTATTTGAACACTAGATTACATATAATTAGATAAAGAATTAGTAGAACATTCATTTGAACATTCATCCATATTTTATTTTGAATGCAACGTGGTAAGTTTATAAATTTAGAAATGTAATAAAAGAACTTACTAAATTTTATAACAGTAAGTTTTGAAATTAATAGACTTCAAATTTAATAGACTTCAAATTAAAAAATATTCAAGATTTTTTAAAAATAGAATATCCCTTTTTATATAGACTTGTTTAAGCAATCTTTTTCAATCAAAAATATTATTTATCATGATACAATATTGAAAAATATGTGAGGTTTCTAAAATTTAGATAATTAAGTATGAATCAACTTTGTTAAATGTACTATTACATATAAGTTTATACATTAATATACTAAAATTAAAAGCAAAAATATTTTTTGATATCATTATACAATATTTTTTCACAATAGAATAATAATTAAATTATAAAATAATGAAAAATAATTATTTAAAAAAATAATATAAATTAACTATTTAAAATAAGAAACTAGAAATTAAATTAAAAAAATCTTAAATTTACAATTACATAAAAAATATGTTTCTAAATTATTATATTTAAATCATAAGAAATATTCAATTTCTTTTTTTTTAAATTGAAAAATATTTCAAAAAGAAAAAATATTTTATATTCTATTTTTATTCAAAATCAATATATATTTATAAAAATATATTATAAATTTAAGGTTTCACTAAATATCTTATTGTACAAAATAATAGGAACTTAAATATGCATCCTAATAGAAAGACTTTTCATAATAAGTGCGCATTTAAAATCATATTAAAAATTTGCAAAATTAAATAGAAAGAAAATATAATAAATTTATGATAACAAATTAAAAAAAGTTCTTAAAATAATTGATATAATATTATTATTATGGTTAGGATTAGATTACAATTTAATTAGGGTTAAGATTATAATTTTGTCAAGGTTAAGTTTCAATTAGGGTTAAAGTTCAATTATGTTGATGGTTCAATTATGGTTAAGGTTAGGTTTAGATTAGTTAAGGTTAGAGTTCTTATAGTTTTATAATTATTTATATGTTTAATTAGGATTAGAATTACAATTTGAAAGGTTAGGGTTCAATTAGGGTTAGATTTCTATGACTAATTAAGGTTAGGGTTCTTAAAGGTTTATAATTATTGCTATGTTTAATTACGATTAGAATTACAATTTGCAAGGCTAGGGTTAGACTAGTATGAGGGTTTTAGAATGAATTAAGGTTAGGGTTTGTATAGTGTTACAATTACTATTACAATTCAATAAGGATTAGGGTTAGGTTTGACATTATGATTCATTTGGGGTTAGGGATGGGGTTAGCCTTGAATTATGCTTATATTTTGGTTAGGGTTACGGTTCATTTAGTAATAGATTAAATATATTATTATAATATTCTAAATATAATAATTTATAGGGAGTGGACCATGGTTAGAATTACGGTTAGGGTAGAATTAAGGTTAGAATAAAGTTTTAATCTAATTAGGGTTGCATTCAATTTTAGTAAATTATGGGCTGCCCCAAAATATAGATTAATGATTATAATCACTTTAATTTTAACCCTAATATGAATGTAATAATCACGTTAAGTTTAACCCTAATATGAATATAATAATCACGAGAATTAGAGTTCAATTTATGATTACAATTATGGGTGCATTAGAAGAGGATTGGAAGGATATAGATTTTGACATTGAACCTCTTGAAAGGAAGGGAGGTGGAAAGAGAATAAAAAAGCAAGAGTAGGAGAGCAAGGAGTTAAAATGAGCAGTAAATAGGATTAAATCACAAAAGAAATTAGATGGAAAAATAAGACTAATAATATATAGAGAATGAAAAAAGAAAGTGTAGGTTTAAACTTAATTGAAAAAAAAATGTACAATACCCTTTATAATTTAATGATATATTTTAATTAAACTAATATGTTTTCATTTATAACATGATATACTAATACATTATACTAATGTGATTAAAGCTTGATGTAAAAACACACATAGTTAAATGGAAAACACTTTTACACTTGAGTTCAATGTTAAAAATAAAATATTATTAACTTTTAACACTTTGATTAGTTAGATCAATTAAATAAAATTTATATATTTATTCAACATATTTCTGAATACATATGTTTTAGTATATTTAATGATCCATTTAAACACAAAATATATAATTAGGTCAAGATAGTTACCAACTTATTGTTCAAAAATAATTAATGTTAATTTTTTCCATTTGAAAACATGATGATTACATATATTTTTGGTGGGTTAACAAGTATTCTCTTGTAAAAATGTAAATAAAATTATAAAAATTAAAAAAGTTGTAAATAAAAGTCAATTAATATTATAATTAGGTTATTTTATCACTCTTAGGTTATCTTATTTACTTAAGAGTTATTTTAATGTTTACTATTTAACGATTATTTTATTTTATTTATAATATAAGTGGTTAAAGATATCTCTCGACTACATTACATATATTTTTTAAATATAGGTATGCTAGTTTATTGACAAGTACAATAACCACAACTACTAAAAAACAAATACACATAATTATGTAGCACTTGTTTAATTGTAAAAATATAAAAAAGTAAGTAATAAAATTATTTAATTATATAGAATAAAAAATATATTTAATTATTTAATACTTAATGATCTGTTCATCTCCTTGATTTTAGTTTTTAATTCAAATGATTTTAGTTTCTAATTTGACAAAACAAATGCATGCAAAAACATATGTGAAATCTATGACGAAGTCTAACTTTATCATATAATAAATATTAATATAAATATAGTATAATATAATAAAAATATAAATATAGTATAATATAATAAAAATAAAAATATAATATAATATTATAATAATATAATAATAATAAATCTATAATAAAATTAATATAATATAACATAATAACATTAATATAATAATACAACAATAATACAATAATTTATTAATTTAATACAACAATTAATCATATTTTATTAATAATATAATATTAAGGATAAATATAATTTACTAAGTATAATATTTAAAAAATCATACAATAAGAATAATAATATTATAATAATAAGAATAATAGAATATTATAATAGTAGAATAATATAATAGTAATATCAAAGTAATAATATAATATTATGAATATAGTATAATATAATAAAAATATAATATAATAATATAATATAAATAATATAATACTAATAAATATATAATAAAATTAATATAATATAACATAATAACATTAGTATAATAATCAAACAATAATATAATAATTTAATACTACAAATAATCATATTTTATTAATAATATAATATTAAGGAAATATAATTTACTTAGTATAATATTTAAAAAATCATATAATAAGAATAATAATATCATGATAATAAGGATAATAGAATATTATAATAGTAGAATAATATAATAGTAATATCGAAGTAATAATACAATATTGTGAATAATATAATAATTTAAATATTAATAATATAATATTAATAGTAATAGTAATATATTAATAAAAATATAGCACTATAATGGGCACAACTAATGAAGACTCCACTCTCTTCTCTAAGAGAAAAATTTTTAGTTGAAGGATCAACTAGAACATGGTGCAAATCGACAGGGTTTCTAGAGATGCAAAAATAGGCGTCAGGGAGGGCTCGAGAGATTACAGAGGCGTCTGTTCGAAGATAAAAGTGGATGTTTCAAGGGAGACAGACATGGAAATAAACACCCTCTGCAGAACGGTGTTGATAGGAAAAGTATTGGGCAAAGCCAGGTCGCAGGAAAAGATCAAACTATGGATCGAGAACAATTGGGATAGGTCCGCGAAAACTTACTTCCTTCCCAAACAGTTCTTTGTGGTAATTTTGGGCTCGGAGAAAGAAATAGATGCCATCTTGGTCAAAGGGCCATGGAAAGTGGAGGAGGATTTCATCTACACTCAGAAATGACTTCCAAACTTTGACCCCAGGGCTATGAACCCTTATCCAGGCCTTATTTGGATTTGCCTTTATTACTTGCCCTTTGAATTCTAGTTGGGAGAGACATTATACAAGTTAGGCAATAGCTTAGGGCACAACGTTGATCTGGACATGGGGAATAGTGACTCCGCCCACTATGCACGCATCAGGCTTCTGGCTATCAAAAGACTCCCGAAGACCATCAAAATAAAGACCTTGATCGATATTTGGGACCAGGAGATTGAGGTGGAGGAGGGGAAATTTTGCTGTTGCTGATGTAAGAGTAGGAAACACTATGAAGCAAATTTCTCTTGCCCTATTCCAAAGATTTGGGTGCAAAGAGAAGGGGCCACTGCCCCACCTCAGAAATAGGAAACACCCCTAGACCAAGCGGTGGTAGAAGTGGTTCCCAAGGAAACAGTCTTTGAGGAGATTCCTGAACTGGTGACCTCACTAGAGGTACATGAGGATAATCCATTTAGGTGGAAAATCGTTCCCTACAAGGCCCCAGTGGAAATCGAGCCTCCCCAAATGGGATCCACAATTGACAACTCTGAGACTGTGGAGGATGCATGGTCCGAAGAGGAGGGTGAAATCAGGGAGGAACTAGGGATAATAGAAACCAGGAATATTTTCTAGACAGCGGCCAAATCAGGAGGAGGGCTAGCAAAGGTCAAGAAGAGCAAGGGATGGAAGACCCTCCAACAAAAGAGGGAAGAGTCCGCAACAGAGCAGGGGCTACCCAAAATAAAGGATTACCTGTTGTGTTCCAGGGGAGGCATTTCCTCCCTTGGAAAACAATGAGTATCGTCACTTGGAACGTTAGGGGCTTAAATGCCCCTAACAAACAGTGCTTGCTTAAGCGTTAACTGGACAGGCTGGGGGCGACAATCGTTATCTTGCAAGAAACCAAAATGTCCTCAGACGAAGTTGATCTATTTGTCAAGCATTGCAAAAATTGGAAAGGTTGGTTTGTGGATGCTGTTGGCAGAGCGGGTGGGCTCAGAATTTTGTGGAAACCTAGGGTGGTGGAAATGGAGTATGAATGTGGGTCGAAAGCCTAGACATATTGTTGTATCAAATTTTTGCATAGAAAATTCTCATTTCACCTCCTCAATGTGTACGGCCCAATAAAAACAGAAGATAAAAGATAAATGTGGGAGAATCTAATACTTTTTATGAGAAAATTAAAAGTCAGAGACATTATACTTGGTGGAGATTTCAACACAATACTCTCTTTGGATGAGAAGAGTGGTGGATTGAGAAGCGAAAATATGGTGATCAGGGACTTTAGAAACTTCGTGGACAATAATATTATGTGGGACATTCCTCTCAAGAACGGAAAGTATACTTGGACCAATCGACGACAAGGCTTCTCCAACATAGCGGAGCGTCTGGACAGGTTCCTCTTGTCATCCAATTGGCTTGAGGACTTAGCGGGCATTGAATCCTCGATCCTCCCCGTTTCATTGTCAGACCATTTCTCGATCGCTCTGGACCTTACATGCGTCGGCAAACCAAGAAACTCATACTTTAAGTTTGAGCGAATGTGGCTTCGCTATCCATAACTCATCGGCCAAATGGAATCATGGTGGAACGAAGTCCCCAAAAGAGGTGGCACGAAGAGTTTCACATTATGCAAAAGATTCACACATCTGAAAGACATGCTCAAAGAATGGAACAAGTCGAATTTCAAGGAAATTTTCTTGGAGGAGAAGGAAATTAAAGGTGAGTTGGCGGCCCTTAATGAAAAAGTCTTCGCCCTCAGGATGCATCAGGAGGACTTCATTAAAGAAAAAGCGTTAAAAGAAAGATTGGACGAGGTGGTGGCCATAATCGAGGAGTTTTGGAAGGCCAAGGCTAGGGAATTGTGGCTGGAAGCAGGGGATGGCAACACAAACATTTTCCACAACTCTGTTAGAGCTAAAAGGATCTTCAACAGAATAAACAAAATCAGTGGCCCCGACGGGGTGGTCTAAGAGAAGGTGGATGACATTGAACACGAAGTTGTTCTCTTCTTCACTGATCTCCTAGCACCAGAGGGTGGAGTGGACATATAGCCTAACGAAATAATCAACAACATCAAGCAAGTGGTCTCTTCTGAAGACAATGCCAAACTATTGGCACCTTTCATAATCGATGAAGTCAGAAAAGTAGCTTTTGACCTCCACCAGATAAGGCTCCGGGTCCAGACGGATTCACCGCCTTTTTCTTCCAGCAGTGCTGGCACTTTTTGGGGCAAGACGTATGGGAGGTGGTCGAGGAATTCAGACTGAAAGGAAAATTCGTAAGAGACATCAACAATACGGTGGTGGCTCTAATACCCAAAAAAGACGAAGTGCAATCATTCGCAGATTTCAGACCAATAGCATTGTGTAGCACAATATACAAAATTATTGCCAAATCTATGGTGAACATGCTAAAGCCCATGCTAAATGCACCGATCTCTCCTGAACCTAACAGATTCATTCCTGGCAGGGACATTGCTAACAACATCATCCTCGTGAATGAAATAATTCACTCGATCAAACAAGAAAACTTGAAGGGCATGATTGTAAAGCTCGATATTAAAAAAGCATATGATATGGTTAGCTAGAGATTCCTTTGCCTTGTCTTAAAACAGATGGGGTTTAGCTCTGCATGGGTTGAGAAGATTTTCCATCGCATCTCCTCTGTTCGGTTCTCAATTGCTATGAATGGTTCTCTCTGCGGCTTCTTCCAATAGTCGAGGGGGTTGCGACAAGGCGACCCAATTTCTCCATTTCTATTTGTCCTCATGGCCGATGCACTATGTGGTTTAATAAAGGAATGTGTCTCAAATGGGGCTTGGAAGGGGATCTGGCCTAGTAGATGCTTGGACACCTTCTCACACATCGAATTCACAGATGACACTTTGCTACTCGGGGAAGCCAACATCCTTGAGGTAGAAACAATCAAGAAAACATTGGAAGTTTACGGGCATTGCTCAGGACAAATAATCAACAAAGAGAAAACAAAAATCTACTTCTTTAACACTAAGAAATCTGTTCAGAGAAGAATCGCAAGCTCATTTAGATTCAATATTGACTCTCTCCCCTCCACTTACCTTGGGATCCCGTTCTTCCAGGGGGCCATTCACACTTCCCTTTGGTCAGAATGCATAGAAAAATCCAGGATCAAAGCTTCATCCTGGAAAGGGAAATGGCTTTCCCTTTCCGGCTGTATAACTATGCTCAGAGTTGTCCTTTGCGCCCTACCGATATATGGAATGACGAGCCTCAAATTAACCAACAAGGAAAAAGTATCAATGGATAGTATCTTCAAGAGGTTTCTGTGGGAAGGATCAAATGAAGTTCATCGAATCCCCCTCATCAAATGGTAATCAGTTTGTCAAGAAATGCGATCTGGGGGTGCCGGGATTAGAAACTTGCATCAACAAAACTTGGCATTAGGTGACAAACTTGTATGGAAACTGGTCCACTCCTCATCAAAGCTTTGGTGTAGATTGATGCAATCTAAATATCTAAACACAATGGATCCAAAGAGAATAATCACGATCACCAACCCTCCAAACAACTTAGCTATTTGGAACTACATGTGTGAATGCCGCCACATCATAACTGACCACGTATCTTGGAGCATAAACAATGGTTCATCGGCTGAATTTTGGGCCGATTTGTGGGAAGGCTTCCCTGTGCTTAGTGAAAGCGGAGAATACAATAACTTAAGAAGGCTTCTTTCAGACCGCATAGGCACAAGTGTTAGGGACTACTTCAAGCCGGACGTGGTTTCTGGGAGGCCGGGTTGGAGACTCGTGGAGGATTTGGAGATAGATGAAGCCAACAAAAAGCTATTCATCGATTTAATGGAGAACCACAAATTGGCACTGAACGAAAAAGAAGATGACATTGTTTGGTGCGAGGCCAAATCCGACAATCACTTGGTGAAAGTTGGCTACCAAATTCATAATGCTATTCATGATGGTTGCGACTAGCGAAAGGATCTATGTTGGGGCAAGTACGTCCTCCCCAAAGCGGGGGCTTTCCTCTGGATGGCCCTCCACCGCAAGATTCTTACTGGTGACAAGCTAAGGAAGGTTGGGATGGCCGACTCAGCCCGCTGCATTCTATGCAAACAGGTTGAAGAATCTTGTGATCATTTGCTATATCAATGCCCATATGCAATTGACTGTTGAGATCGGCTTCAAGGAAAACTTTGCTAGTTCGGGACAAGAAATGAAAAATTACTAGACTTCCTTCAAAGTTGGTCAAGGTGGCACTCCAATGGACTTTGGGGTGGCATTTGGGAGTGCGCTCCTTCCATGCTAGTATGGCACATCTAGAAGGAGCGCAACCGAAGAATCTTCAAAGGCACAAAACTTAACTCAGAGGACCTGAAACGAAAGATAGAGGAGGCACTGGTTGAGACCATTAACAACAAAATCAGAGGCTTTCGCGAATTCAACTTCACTTCCTGGGATGATAAAATGGGTCGCAATTGGGGGGGACTTAAAGTTCCTCTTGGCGCTAGGAATGGAGCGGCCCCAAAAGGGAAAGATAACAAAAGGAACATCAAATGGGTTGCTCCTTTGCGGGGTAGACTCAAACTGAACTTCAATGGGGCTGCTAGGGGCAATCCTGGCAAGGCTGGCATTGGGTGCATTATGAGAAACAACAAAGGCGAAGTGGAATTGGTGTTGGCTGAAGCAATTGGGACAACAACTAATAATACAACTGAAATGTATGCATTGATCAAGGGGCTAGAAGAGTGTTGCAAAAGAAATCAGTTTGACATAGAGATAGAAGGGGATTCAATGTTTTGCATCAATAGCATTCGAAGAAAAACTTGCAGCAATTGGAAACTGAACAAATTGGTCTCTTAGGCATGGAGTAGCTTAGAAAACATGAACTTCACAATTTCCCACAAATACAGAGAAGCTAATGGGGCGGCAGATTGGTTAGCCAACCAGAGTAAGTCCGGTTTTGAGGTGGTGCTCACACAACATGAGGCCCTGCAAAAGGTTGTAGAGAAAGAAAAAGGGTGATCCCTTCTCCATGACGTTGCTCCTTGTGATTGAATTGGTCCTGTATTTTCCATTTTGTCACCTCTCAAAATGAGTGGTTAGCCTTTTCTTGTTTTCTTAATCTCACAATTATAAACAATGGGAGTTACCCCCATAGGTGACACTTACCTACAAAAAAAATAAAATAAAATATAGCACTATAATAGTAAATATACAACAAAATAATAATATAATAATATTATTATATTATAAAAATATATAACAATAATAATGTAATACTAACAATATATAATACCTAATCCAATCATTAATATAATAATAATGTAACATAATGCAAACTTGATATATTAATAAAATAATAATAATATAATAGTAAATATATAAAAATAATAAAAAATTATATAATAAAAACTAAATTAATAGTAATAATATAATATTATAAAAATAGTAATAAAAATATTAATAATAATATATCAATAAAATCATTTCTTAAATGACCAACCAATTTGATCTTATGTGTTGCACAAATGTATGCAAAAAATTAAATCATTTTCTTCCTAATTAATTTTCCATACCTCTTGAACGTACCCATTGCACACCAAGATGTGATTGCTAATAGATAAAATTACAGTAAAAAATAGATATCTACAATTAGCATAAATCATTCGGTCACTACATGACCATGTCATTAACATAAATTGTTGCTCTCGACACCCGGTTTTAATTTAAATTCAAATCATTAACTTATATTCATGACTAGATTTTAATTCGATATTCAATTTTAAATTTGGAATTACGAATAGGTCAATGTCATTACTCCTCTGAACTCTAGGTGCAGCCGCTGCTCAGTAGTTCTGATGGCGACGATCAATGCGTTTGGGCCACCGAAGAAGGATTTTAATACATTTTCTACGTTTATACACGAGATAAAAATATTTTTCCTTTGTTGTGGAATCGAGTACCAGTTTGACCTCATTTAAAAAAAAATCTGGTAGAATGTGTGACAAATTTGACCAAGCTTCATGGAAAGCATGTTGCTTGCAATTCAAGGCAGGAACAACTATAAAGTTTGAGCAGTTTTATCAGAGACCGTATACATCCTTTTAATTCTCCCCAAGGAGAAATTTTGTGGCGCTTGGAAATGGAAGCAGACTCCATTACATCCAGTCTGCTGGAAACCAAGCAAGATATATCAGTAGAGGACTACAATTACAATTCCAACCATCACTCTTTGATTAATGAAATTTGGTTGGAATCCAAGAAGCTGTGGTACATTGCTGGCCCTGTAATTTTTACTTCAGTATGTTTCTATTCTCTGGGAGCTGTAACTCAGCCATTTGCTGGTCACCTTGGCACCATCGAACTTGCTGCAGTTACCATCAATGAGGCAGTTATTGGAGGCCTGGCAATGGGAATCATGGTGAATTAAAATATAAATGAAGCCACTATTTCTAATTTGGGCAGTCATTTATGAAGCTGTTACATTTATTGTTTCTTATGTGCTTTGCTTTTTTCTTGTAGCTGGGAATGGGCAGTGCATTGGAGACATTATGTGGGCAGGCATTTGGAACAGGTGACCTTCAGATGCTGAGTGTGTATATGCAACGATCTTGGATTATTTCCATAGCCACAGCAATTGTACTTTCTCCTCTTTACATATACGTTGAGCCAATACTTAAGGCATTTGGACAGTCTGAAGAGATATCTCAAGTTACCCAGAAATTTTGCATTTGGATGCTTCCCCAACTCCTTGCATTTGCAATTTATTTCCCAGTCCAGAAGTTTCTGCAGGCACAGAGCAAAGTGATGGCCATGGCATGGATATCTCTAGTAGCCTTGATCTTCCACATTTTTCTTTGTTGGATATGCATAGTAAAATTGGGTTGGGGGTTACCTGGAGCAGCAGTGAGTCTGAACATATCATGGTGTATAATGACATTGGGACAGTTCATACATGTAGTATGTGGTCCATGTTCAGATGCCTGGAGAGGATTGCCCATGTTAGCTTTCAAAGATTTGTGGGCTTTTGTTAAACTTTCCATGGCTTCTGCAGTCATGCTATGGTTCGTCTCTTTGCCTCCATATCCATTTTCAATAATTCATTTCAGATATCATAAACAATTTTATACCCATTCCTCCTGTACTATGCGCACTTCAACAATGAATTATATTACTAACAAAATATTTGACATGTAAGAATGTACTATGTTAATGTTTAGTTTTCTTAAATAAAGATATTATAAATTAGTTTTACATCTTTTCCCCTAAAACTGCTGCTACCAATAATAAATTGTCAGTTGATGAATGATGTACAGCTTACAGAATTGGTACTTCACAGTCCTCATTGTTTTAACGGGAAATCTGAAGAACCCAACTGTTGCAGTGGACTCAATGTCAATCTGGTAAGAAATCCAACCCTCATGTAAATGCAAAGAGGTTAAATGTTATGATATTTGCATCTCAGATTTTAATTAAAACATTTTGGTCTTTTGTTTACGCAGCATGACAGTACTGGGATGGCAAATTATGATACCAATAGGATTCAATGCAGCCATCAGGTTTCTCCAATTATGATACCAATAGGATTCAATGCAGCCATCAGGTTTCTCCATTAGTTTTGGGCTTCAGTATACAATGGTTTATCCTATTAGCTACTTATACTTAAATTTTGGGTCTATAATCTGTTAGATTTTTATTATCCTTAACGATATTCTTCTTTTAATTTGATATATTTTTGAATTTGATTATGTAATTTTTTCCCTAATCAACATTTTAGATTATATGAAATAGCATTCTTCTTGCACAATTACCCCGCCTATTGAAACATAAGCTTTGAAATCTCACTAACCTACTTTAGTCCTACACTTCTATTTTCTAACAGAAATTCTAACACATGCTTCCCAATCTCTTTCGCCTACTTCAGCGCTTTGTACAGATTGATATGATATAGATAGTACTAAACAAAATACACTGACTTATGAATTTGTAACTTTGTTGTAGTGTGAGAGTGTCCAATGAACTTGGGGCAGGGCATCCAAAAGAAGCAAAGTTCTCAACAGTGGTTGTGTGCTTTACTTCAATGGTCATAGGAATTCTATGCATTGGTGTTATCTTCATCATCAAAGATGATTTTCCACTACTTTTTACAGACAGTCAAGAGGTTATCAAAGTCTGTTCCAAGTTTGGAACTCTTCTCGCTCTAACAATTCTCTTATACTCCTTGCAAATAGTTTTATCAGGTCAGTTAAATTCAGTTTGTGACTATTTAATCTATTAGAAGCTATAAGAACATAAAGTTAATTATCTCTTGTTCTATGTTTCAGAGGTGGCAGTAGGGTCAGGATGGCAAGCTCTGGTAGCATATGTGAACATAGGCTGCTATTAAATTGTAGGCATGTCATTGGGTTTTCTCTTTGGATACCAACTTAATTTTCAAGGACAGGTAAATAAATCAGCTTGTTTGTTGTAATTTATTATCTGTATTTTTAATTTCACATTTCTATCCATGACTGCAAAATTCATTATTCATATTTGTTATATGGTACCACAACTGGTAAGCAGGGCATTTGGAATGATATGTTGTTGGGAGTTCTATTACAAACCCTTATTCTGGCATTCAACACATATGGGATAGATTGGAAAGAAGAGGTATTAATTACTCAAATTCATGGACTATTTTTTATACCCTGCATGTTGATGATTTTACATTAGATTAATGATCTATATCTAGGCTTCTCAAGCTGAAGATCGAATTAGAATTTGGGGAGGCTCAGAAGGCGGCTCCATAGAACATGGAAAACTTAAAAAGGTAATTGAATATTCCCCCCTTCTATATGTTGGGGAATTACTGATTATAACCAAATGAACTCTTTTGGTGAGGCAGGAAAAGGAGGATGGCGAGCAGATACCCCTTCACGTTTGAAAAGTAGTTTTGTCTATTCCATTTTTTTATAACCATCACCAGAAACAAAAAAAATATTTTGCATGTAGTTTTGTTTTATAATTGATTGCTGCTGTGCATGGTTTTGTCTCATATACTCAGAAATTCCTATTGCAGTCACTGATTATTAATCTCCTATCTTAAAAGATTATTTAACTGCTAAAAACTAATTCACAGCTAATATCGAAAAATAACACAACTGCAACTTCACTAATAAAAATACAGAAAGAAATGTGTAACACAATGAACACAATATTTTCGGACAAATTGTCCCTGGAAAAACCCCTAAGGGAAAACTAGTTCTATAGATGAGGAATTATATTAACTTCAGCAAATTAAGAGATACAAAGATTCATTGCCTCTTACTAGCAGAACTCCGACAATCTCCCAACTTCCCATTGATATTCCCTCGCTGCTATCCCCAGCGCTATCACTGTGCCCTTGCTAACACTGCAAGACTGTTTGCTGTCACTGCAAACTCACAAACTCATTTGCTAGCACTGCAAATGCTTCTACAAAAACTTCTATATTCTCCATATGCCCAATGACCCCTTTTTATACTCCTCTCATTGGAAAACCAACGGCCAAGATCGATTCTCAATCGACGGCTGAGATAAATAACAACTTACCAACCACAACAAATTTGGTTGCAAGGTGTCACTAAAAGAAATCAATAATTAAATAATAATTATCACATCTCAACAATAAAATAACTATTATCTAATCCTAGCAAATGGAAAAACAACTATCCAAGCTAACAAACTAACACTCCCTCTTAGCGAGGAAGCTGTTCTGCATGACACCCATCTTATCTCTGAAGAAAATAAATTTTTCCTTCCCCAATGCTTTAGTCAAAATGTCTGCTACCTGCTCCTTTGTAGGTATGTATTGTAGCTGAACAATACCTCGCTATACACAATCTCTGATGAAGTGATACCTGATATCTATATGTTTAGACCTATCATGAAATACTGGATTCTTAGACAATTTGATGCAACTCTGATTGTTGTAGTGTAACACAATAGTCTCAACCTTCTGACCAAACAAAGCCACTAGCAACTTTCGAAGCCATATAGCTTCACATGTTGCCATGCTAGCTGCAATGTATTCTGCTTTTGATGAACTCAGAGCCACATACTTCTGCTTCTTGCTGAACCAAGAAACAACTCCTGATCCTAAACTGAAACAACACCCTGAAGTACTCCTTTTGTCTATTGTACTGCTTGCCCAATCTGCATCAGTATAGCCTATCAACTTGATTCCTTCACCTCAAACATATCTGATCCCATACTCAACTGTACCACGCAAATAACGCAACACATGCTTGGCTGCTGTCCAATGCACTCTCTTTGGTTCAACCATGAACTGACTAAGAGAGTTTACTGCAAATGCTATATCCGGCCTGGTGTTGACCAAATACATGAGCAAACCAATTAACTGCCTGTATAAGGTGGGATCTACATCTTTGTCGTTAGATGTATCTACCTTCCTCCAATTAGTGATCATAGGTGTAGACATGGCTTTGCAATCCTCCATCTCGAATCTCTTCAAGATTTCAATGCAATATTTCCCTTGACCAAGGAAAATCTCTCCATCTGTCTGCCACACCTCCATGCCTAGAAAATAGTGCATGAGTCCCAAATCCTTCATCTCGAACTCTTCTGCAAGGTCCCTCTTGCAATCCTCTATGAGCCCTAGTGCACCTGTAAGAAACAAGTCATCTACATATAGAACAAGAATGAGAACCTCACCCCCAACCACCAAGTAGTAGAGGTTAGCATCTGTCTCACTCTTCACAAAGCCCATTTCCTGCAAGTATGTATCAATGCGCTCATACCAAGCTCCAGGAGCCTGTTTGAGTCCGTACAAGGTTTTCTTCAATCTGCACACGTGGGTCTCTTTGTTGTGTGCTACAAAGCCTTCTGGTTGTTCTATGTATACCTCTTCCTTTAATTCACCATTAAGGAATGTTGTCTTGACATCCATTTGATGGATCTGCCATCCCATCTGGACTGCAAATGAGATTACAGCTCGTATAGAAGTATACCTGGCCACTGGAGCAAATGTCTCCTCATAGTCTATTCCCTCCTTCTGAGAGAACCCCTTGGCCACAAACCTTGCCTTGTATTTCTCGATGCTACCATCTGCACCATGCTTTATCTTGAAGATCCAGTGTGATCCAACTAATGACCTATCTGTTGGTCTAGGCACTACCTCCCACACATCATTCTGCATTATTGAAGTATATTCCTCAACCATAGCATCTCGCCATACCTGATGTTGTGAAGCCTCTAGATAGTTGGATGGTTCACTATCTACCAACTGGCTGACTAATGCCACATAGTCATTGAACTTGGCTGGTTCTCTCCTTTGTCTCATACTCTTCCTAGGAGCTCCCATAGACTCCTGAGTATCCCTTTGTGTGTCTTGAACCTCATGGTTCCTACTGCCAACTGTAGAGGATGAAATATCAACCTCTATATCTTCTAGATGCATATCCTGTTGCACCAGTTGCTCCATACTCTGTGAATCTTCACTACCTGAGTCTATGCTTGTACTAGTAATAGTACTTGAGATTTGTTGCCCTTGACTTGGACTTGGAGCTTTTGTTGGCTGCTCACTCTGATCATCTGCTGGCAAATCTCTGGACCTTCTAAACACCTTATCCTCCATGAACTTGACATCGCGTCTGACAATAATTCTTCTGGTCCCTGGAATAAAAATCCTAAATGCCTTTGAAGTTTCACTATACCCAACAAGGTACCCCTTCTCTGCAGTCTGATCTAACTTGGTACGTGTATCCCCTAGAATATGACAATATGCCAAACTCCCAAATATCCTAAAGTGACCAACATCTGGCTTTTTCCCTGTGAAAGCTTCCTCTGGTGCCATCTTCCCTAGTACCTTGTGTGGAACCCTATTCTAAATGTAAAATGCAGTACTACACGCCTCTACCCATAGGTAACGCGACATGTCCTAGTCATGTAGCATAGCCCTTGCTGCCTTCGATATAGAACGGTTCTTCCTCTTAGCAACTCCATTCTGCTGTGGATTGTAAGGAACAGTCCACTCTCTCTTGATTCCTTCTCTGGTACAAAAATCCAGGAAGTCATTTCCTTTGTACTCGCCTCCATTGTCTGACCGAAGAACCTTTATCTTCCTTCCTGTCGAGTTCTCCACAAGAGCCTTGAACTCTTGGAAGTGACTGAAAACCTCATCCTTGGTCTTCAAGAAGTATATCCAGGTCTTCCTGGAAAAATCATCAATAAAAGTAACATAGTACTCATATCCTCTGAGAGACTTTGTTGACATTGGTTCACATACATCTGAATGTACTAGATCAAGAACACCCTTAGATCTATTGTCACTCCTTGGAAAAGATGCTTTCGCAAACTTCCCCAACACACATCCCTTACATACATCATCATGCTTTGTGCTCACCTCTGGAACACCTATCACTGTCTCACGAAGCAATTTAAGTGCTCCATGATGAATATGGCCCATCCTCCTATGCCATAGCTCTCCAAGATCTCTAGGATTACTACTGCTCATGAGTGCCTTAGGAGTATCAAACTGTAACCTATAAAGGCGACCACTCCTAACTCCAATAGTTATGGGTGATTTCCAATCCTTGTGTTTAATCAACACATGTGTTCCTCTAAAAAGTACATTATACCCTTTATCCTGAAGAACAGATACAGAAATCAGATTCATACCTAAGCCTGGAACATGTAAGACATCATGAAGTGGAACTATCTTTCCATTCTCCCTCTGAAACTGAACAGTCCCTTTCCCAACTGGGTTGAGCTTGGACAAGTTCCCCATAGAAATCTGGATATTGGTTTCCTCCTCCTTGTAACTGGAGAAGTACTCTCTAACCCCTGTCATATGAAATGATGCTCCACTATCTATATACCAAACACTCCATGAGGTTGAGCTAATCATACAAGCTATGAGTGCAAACTCATCCTCCAATCTACTAGAGAGCTCCTCTGCACTTGCTGAAGCCGCCACTTGGTTCTTTCCTTTCTTATCTTTCTTCCTTTGTGGGAAATCACTGACATAGTGGCCAAACTCGTGACAACCAAAGCACTTGACCTTAGATAGGTCCTTCTTCTTCTCACCTTGAGAATTTGATCCTTTTCTAAATCCCTTCTTTGCTTTCCCTTTTCCTGCTAGGGCAACATTTTCTTGTTCTCCCTCACTTTTCTGACTCTTGTTGTTGGCTCCATTGACAAGACTTAGTCTAAGCTCCTCCTGAGTGAAATCACTCCACAGTCGATCCCAACTCGGTAGGGTGTCTCGTCCATTAATAACTTGAACAAAGACATCCCACTGCTTAGTAAACCCATTTAAGGCTATCCTTACTAGCTCATCATCTTTTGGCTTATCTCCAATAGCTGCTAACTCATCCTTGACAAGTCTAAGTCTAGTGAGGTAACTTGTAACGTCTTCTCCCTTGTTCATTTGGGTATTCCTCAACTTTTCTCTGAGAATCAGCTTCCTATTAGTGGTAGCATTTTGGTACAGTTTCATAATGGCATCCCACATCTTATTCGCCGTATCTAACTCGGAGATATGCGGAACAATATGATCCTTGACACCATCAAGGATAATCCTCCTCGCCTTGGCATCCTCTTTCTTGTATGCTACAAGTTGTGTTGCGTCTGTAGGTACAGCTACAACAGTGGTAACATAATCCTTGATACCATTCTCTTCCAACAATAAAGAAAGTCTGGCCTTCCAGACACCAAAATTCGAGGCACCATCTAATTTGTCCTGATCTCTCAAACTAGCTGAAGCCATCTCAAAGGATAAAAGCAATAATAATTTAAAAGATCAAACTAGGTTATAGAAACCCTCAATTTCTTTCCTAGGGAAAACCTTTTCTACCCTTAACACAGCTCTGATACCATGTGAAAATTCCTATTACAGTCACTGATTATTAATCTCCTATCTTAAAAGATTATTTAACTGCTGAAAACTAATTCATAGCTAATATCGAAAAATAACACAACTGCAACTTCACTAATAAAAATACGGAAAGAAATGCGTAACACAATGAACACAATATTTTCGGACAAATTGTCCCTGGAAAAACCCCTAAGGGAAAACCAGTTCTATAGATGAGGAATTATATTAACTTTAGCAAATTAAGAGATACAAAGATTCCTTGCCTCTTACTGGCAGAACTCTGACAATCTCCCAACTTCCCACTGATATTCCCCCGCTGCTATCCCCAATGCTATCACTGCGCCCTTGCTAACACTGCAAGACTGTTTGCTATCACTGCAAACTCACAAACTCATTTGCTAGCACTGCAAATGCTTCTACAAACTTCTATGTTCTCCATATGCCCAATGACCCCTTTTTATACTCCTCTCATTGGAAAACCAACGGCCAAGATCGATTCTCAATCGACGGCTGAGATAAATAACAACTTACCAACCACAACAAATTTGGTTGCAAGGTGTCACTAAAAGAAATCAATAATTAAATAATAATTATCACATCTCAACAATAAAATAACTATTATCTAATCCTAGCAAATGGACGAACAGCTGTCCAAGCTAACAAACTAACACTCCGTCTTAGCGAGGAAGCTGTTCTGCATGACACCCATCTTATCTCTGAAGAAGATAAATTTTTCCTTCCCCAATGCTTTAGTCAGAATGTCTGCTACCTGCTCCTCTGTAGGTATGTATTGTAGCTGAACAATACCTCGCTGTACACAATCTCTGATGAAGTGATACCTGATATCTATATGTTTAGATCTATCATGAAACACTGGATTCTCAGACAATTTGATGCAACTCTGATTGTTGCAGTGTAACACAGTAGTCTCAACCTTCTGACCAAACAAAGCCACTAGCAACTTCTGAAGCCATATAGCTTCACATGTTGCCATGCTAGCTGTAATGTATTCTGCTTCTGATGAACTCTGAGCCACAGACTTCTGCTTCCTGCTAAACCAAGAAACAACTTCTGATCCTAAACTGAAACAACACCCTGAAGTACTCCTTTTGTCTATTGTATTGCCTGCCCAATCTGCATCAGTATAGCCTATCAACTTGATTCCTTCACCTCGACCATATCTGATCCCATACTCAACTGTACCACGCAAATAACGCAACACATGCTTGGCTATTGTCCAATGCACTCTCTTTGGTTCAACCATGAACTGACTAAGAGAGTTTACTGCAAATGCTATATCCGGCCTGGTGTTGACCAAATACATGAGCGAACCAATTAACTGCATGTATAAGGTGGGATCTACATCTTTGTCGTTAGATGTATCTACCTTCCTCCAATTAGTGATCATAGGTGTAGACATGGCTTTGCAATCCTCCATCTCAAATCTCTTCTAGATGTCAATGCAATATTTCCCTTGACCAAGGAAAATCTCTCCATCTGTCTGCCACACCTACATGCTTAGAAAATAGTGCATGAGTCCCAAATCCTTCATCTTGAACTCTTCTGCAAGGTCCTTCTTGCAATCCTCTATGAGCCCTAGTGCACCTGTAAGAAACAAGTCATCTACATATAGAACAAGAATGAGAACCTCACCCCCAACCACCAAGTAGAGGTTAGCATCTGCCTCACTCTTCACAAAGCCCATTTCCTGCAAGTATGTATCAATGTGCTCATACCACGCTCTAGGAGCCTGTTCGAGTCCGTACAAGGCTTTCTTCAATCTGCACACGTGGGTCTCTCTGTTGTGTGCTACAAAGCCTTCTGATTGTTCTATGTATACCTCTTCCTTTAATTCACCATTAAGGAATGTTGTCTTGACATTCATTTGATGGATCTACCATCCCATCTGGACTGCAAATGAGATTACAGCTCGTATAGAAGTATACCTGGCCACTGGAGCAAATGTCTCTTCATAGTCTATTCCCTCCTTCTGAGAGAACCCCTTGGCCACAAACCTTGCCTTGTATTTCTCGATGCTACCATCTGCACCGAGCTTTATCTTGAAGATCCAGTGTGATCCAACTACTGACCTATCTGTTGGTCTAGGCACTACCTCCCACACATCATTCTGCATTATTGAAGTATATTCCTCAACCATAGGATCTCGCCATACCTGATGTTGTGAAGCCTCTAGATAGTTGGATGGTTCACTATCTACCAACTGGCTGACTAATGCCACATAGTTATTGAACTTGGCTGGTTCTCTCCTTTGTCTCATACTCTTCCTAGGAGCTCCCATAGACTCCTGAGTATCCCTTTGTGTGTCTTGAACCTCACGGTTCCTACTGCCAACTGTAGAGGATGAAATATCAACCTCTATATCTTCTAGATGCATATCCTGTTGCACCAGTTGCTCCATACTCTGTGAATCTTCACTACCTGAGTCTATGCTTGTACTAGTAACAGTACTTGAGCTTTGCTGCCCTTGACTTGGACTTGGAGCTTTTGTTGGCTGCTCACTCTGATCATCTGCTGGAAAATCTCTGGACCTTCTAAACGCCTTATCCTCCATGAACTTGACATCGCATCTGACAATAATTCTTTTGGTCCCTGGAATAAAAATCCTAAATTCCTTTGAAGTTTCACTATACCCAACAAGGTACCCCTTCTCTGCAGTCTGATCTAACTTGGTACGTATATCTCCTAGAATATGACAATATGCCAAACTCCCAAATATCCTGAAGTGACCAACATCTGGCTTTTTCCCTGTGAAAGCTTCCTCTGGTGTCATCTTCCCTAGTACCTTGTGTGGAACCTTGTTCTGAATGTAAACTGCAGTACTACACACCTCTACCCATAGGTAACGCAGCATGTCCTGGTCATGTAGCATAGCCCTTGCTGCCTCCGATATAGAACGGTTCTTCCTCTCAGCAACTCCATTCTGCTGTGGATTGTAAGGAACAGTCCACTCTCTCTTGATTCCTTCTCTGGTACAGAAATCCTGGCAGACATTTCCTTTGTACTCGCCTCCATTGTCTGACCGAAGAGCCTTTATCTTCCTTCCTATCGAGTTCTCCACAAGAGCTTTGAACTCTTGGAAGCGACTAAAAACCTCATCCTTGGTCTTCAAGAAGTATATCCAGGTCTTCCTAGAAAAATCATCAATAAAAGTAACATAGTACTCATATCCTCTGAGAGACTTTGTTGATATTGGTCCACATACATCCGAATGTACTAGATCAAGAACACCCTTAGATCTATTGTCACTCCTTGGAAAAGATGCTTTCGCAAACTTCCCCAACACACATCCCTTACATACATTATCATGCTCTGTGCTCACCTCTGGAACACCTATCACTGTCTCACGAAGCAATTTAAGTTCTCCATGATGAATATGGCCCATCCTCCTATGCCATATCTCTCCAAGATCTCTAGTATTACTACTGCTCATG
Organism: Sequoiadendron giganteum; assembly: GCA_007115665.2. NCBI lineage: Eukaryota > Viridiplantae > Streptophyta > Pinopsida > Cupressales > Cupressaceae > Sequoiadendron > Sequoiadendron giganteum. The sequence goes on along the minus strand of CM021110.1, from coordinate 432,109,726 downwards.
AGTGCCTTAGGAGTATCAAACTGTAACCTATAAAGGCAACCACTCCTAACTCCAATAGTTATGGGTGATTTCCAATCCTTGTGTTTAATCAACACATGTGTTCCTCTAAAAAGTACATTATACCCTTTATCCTGAAGAACAGATACAGAAATCAGATTCATACCTAAGCCTGGAACATGTAAGACATCATGAAGTGGAACTATCTTTCCATTCTCCCTCTGAAACTGAACAGTCCCTTTCCCAACTGGGTTGAGCTTGGACAAGTTCCCCATAGAAATCTGGATATTGGTTTCCTCCTCCTTGTAACTGGAGAAGTACTCTCTAACTCCTGTCATATGAAATGATGCTCCACTGTCTATATACCAAACACTCTGTGAGGTTGAGCTAATCATACAAGCTATGAGTGCAAACTCATCCTCCAATCTACTAGAGAGCTCCTCTGCACTTGCTGAAGCCGCCACTTGGTTCTTTCCCTTCTTATCTTTCTTCCTTTGTGGGCAATCGCTGACATAGTGGCCAAACTCGTGACAACCAAAGCACTTGACCTTAGATAGGTCCTTCTTCTTCTCACCTTGAGAATTTGATCCTTTTCTAAATCCCTTCTTTGCTTTCCCTTTTCCCGCTAGGGCAACGTTTTCTTGTTCTCCCTCACTTTTCTGACTCTTGTTGTTGGCTCCATTGACAAGACTTAGTCTAAGCTCCTCCTGAGTGAAATCACTCCATAGTCGATCCCAACTCGGTAGGGTGTCTCGTCCATTAATAACTTGAACAAAGACATCCCACTACTTAGTAAACCCATTTAAGGCTATCCTTACTAGCTCATCATCTTCTGGCTTATCTCCAACAGCTGCTAACTCATCCTTGACAAGTCTAAGTCTGGTGAGGTAACTTGTAATGTCTTCTCCCTTGTTCATTCGGGTATTCCTCAACTTTTCTCTGAGAATCAGCTTCCTATTAGTGGTAGCATTCTGGTATAGTTTCATAATGGCATCCCACATCTTATTCACCGTATCTAACTCGGAGATATGCGGAACAATATGATCCTTGATACCATCAAGGATAATCCTCCTCGCCTTGGCATCCTCTTTCTTGTATGCTAGAAGTTGTGTTGCGTCTGTAGGTACAACTACAACAGTGGTAACATAATCCTTGATACCATTCTCTTCCAACAATAAAGAAAGTCTGGCCTTCCAAACACCAAAATTCGAGGCACCATCTAATCTGTCCTGTTCTCTCAAACTAGTTGAAGCCATCTCAAAGGATAAAAACAATAATAATTTAAAAAATCAAATTAGGTTATAGAAACCATCAATTTCTTTCCTAGGGAAAACCTTTTCTACCCTTAACACAGCTCTGATACCATGTGAAAATTCCTATTGTAGTCACTGATTATTAATCTCCTATCTTAAAAGATTATTTAACTGCTGAAAACTAATTCATAGCTAATATCGAAAAATAATACAGCTGCAACTTCACTAATAAAAATACGGAAAGAAATGTGTAACACAATGAACACAATATTTTCGGACAAATTGTCCCTGGAAAAACCCCTAAGGGAAAACCAGTTCTATAGATGAGGAATTATATTAACTTCAGCAAATTAAAAGATACAAAGATTCCTTGCCTCTTACTGGCAGAACTCCGATAATCTGCCAACTTCCCACTAATATTCCTCCGCTGCTATCCCCAACGCTATCACTGCGCCCTTGCTAACACTGCAAGACTGTTTGCTATCACTGCAAACTCACAAACTCATTTGCTAGCACTGCAAATGCTTCTACAAAAACTTCTCTATATTCTCCATATGCCCAATGACCCCTTTTTATACTCCTCTCATTGGAAAACCAACGGACAAGATCGATTCTCAATCGACGGCTGAGATAAATAACAACTTACCAACCACAACAAATTTGGTTGCAAGGTGTCACTAAAAGAAATCTATAATTAAATAATAATTATCACATCTCAACATTAAAATAACTATTATCTAATCCTAGCAAATGGACAAACAGCTATCCAAGCTAACAAACTAACATCCTCCACACCACCCATATGGACATCCACTAAGCAATGCATTAGGGGGAAGAATGATATTTTTTGCGCCAGTTGATAAACATTTGCTTACTCTGGACTAGCTATCTAGAAGAATGTGAGAAACCAAATTTGCATGGAAGGCTTTGTGGCTTCCAAAGAAATCCCTCCTAGCCTCTTCTCTTTGCTTTTCAATTTCTTTTAACTTCACTTGATCCTCCCATAGAGCCCCGCGTTCCTGTATTACTCTGGCATTCTTTTCCTCTGTCCCCTGCAAACTTCCTCTCAACTCCTCAAGCTCATTCTTGAGTTTACCATTTTCTGCATTCAGTTCTGCAGCTATTCCAACTTGTGTTTGAAGCTCATTTTGTAGCCCTGAAACTGTACTTGGGAAATCTGCCTTACAAGTTTCCCACAAGCATAAATCTTCATTCATATTTGCATGTAATTTGTTATTCCTATCATTGCATTCTTTCAACTTATGTTCTAGCATATGTTTTTCATCTGTTAAATGGTTGTACAATTCCTCATTATCCTGTTTTCATACAACAGACCTGCAACTTTGCCTTCCAATTTTTCCTTACAAGAATCCCATAAGCCCAATTTTGCATTTAATTCTTCAATCATGTCATTGCATTCTTTCAACTTCTTCTGGAACCCATTATTTTGTTCTCTCAGTACATTTTTCATGATTCTGGCTCAAAAAAATTGTTTTGTTAAGCTCATCTTACACGCCTTCCAACTTTTTTTCAAACTCATTTTTTTCTTGTCTTGATTGACACCACAATTTTTCGTGTTTCTGACTCAACATTCTTGCTTCATTAACCTCATTCTTCAGCTTTGCAAGTTTGTCTTCGAATTCTCCCTTACAAGTCTCCCACAAGTACCCATCTTCAGTCATTTTTTCCTTCAATTCTTTAGTCTCATTAATTGATTCTTTCAGCTTATTTCCCAATTCAAATTTTTCTTTACTTATTTCATTGCAAGATACCTGGTTCTTTTGGGCCAAAATTCTTGATTCAGAAAGCTCATTTTGCAGCTCTGCAGTTATTTCTTTGTAATTGGCTTCACAAATGCTCCAAAAAGAGGCATTTTCAGTCATTTCTGCATTCAATTCTTTATTCCTTCTATCGAACCTTTTCAACTTTTCTTCCAACTGTTTTTTTCATCTCTTAGATGAATACAAAATTCTTCATGCTTTAGTCTTGTTTCATTGAGCTCATTTTGTAGCCCTGCAACTGTGCCTTCCAACACTGCCTTGGATGAATCGCACAAGCAAATATCTTCAGTCATTTTCCCCTTCAATTCTTTAGTTTCATCATCGAACTCTTTCAACTTTTATTTCAAATGATTTTTTTCATCTCTTAGTTGAATGAAGGATTCTTCATGCTTCAGTCTTGTTTCATTGAGCTCAGTTTGCAACCTTGCAACTGTGCCTTCTTTTTGACCATGGTGGCATTTTGTTTGGCATTGTGTCAAATATGGTTGCAAGGTCTGATGGTGATGATATTTATATGTTTTCTATGGATAAGTTAAAAAAGGAGTTATTACTTGCTTTGAGTACTATGCTTTACAAGGCACTTGTATCTTCACAAGGAACTAGCATGCTTCAGAATTTGGGAAACTCCTTCTCTTGTTTTATTGAAAGCATTACTTGCCTCTCATATACTTCATACTATCGGCATTGTGGAAGACCTTTCCTAGAGGTAATTGACTTCATAAGTCCTCAATTATTTTTCATGGTGTTATTGGTCCCTTAATGCATTGACTTGCAAGGTAATTGTAATATTTTGATTTTGATGGAAAAGTCATTTAAAAAGGAGACAATATTATTAAAAAGGCAAGGTGTCGACACATGAATTTTATCACATGGTAAATAAGCCAGGGCTCCATACAAAATAGGGTTAAAATTATTGTTGGTTATCATGGCTTAGGATTTCATCATTGTTGTGGGTAGTTGACAAAAACAGGTGAAATGATAATGTTGGCAGTTTGATGGAATGACAATGCTCAAACGGTTATTGTTGAAGAAGCTCTCTCGAGCTAGGGCATGGCTTGAAATAGTTAGAGCATCAACAATCTTGGCATGGCATGACAGTTTTGGAAGGAAACGTGTCAGCTTGGACTCGAGCATGATAATGACAGTCGGTATAACAGGTTCTATGATTCAATACGCATTGTTTTATTTGTTAAGTATCTTAAGCAAAACAAAAAAAAAATGTTTATATTTTTATGTTTCTGGTTAATGATGTTGTGCACTGATTTCTGAGCAAACAAACAAGTTTTTTTAAAATTTTATTCTCAGTTGTTATTTAACCCTTGTTTGGGTTGTGTAGCTAATGAAATCTTGCACCTGAACTGTAGTTTGTTTTATGGTATAAGGGTTTTGTGGTTTGTCCATCAAAGGTTGTAGTATACTCTTTGATCAATAGGGTTTGTTACCCTAATCATGGCAAAAATTGTAAGCAAAGACTTGTTTCAAATTTTCAATGGAAGTTTGGGATTCAGTTATTTCAAAAGGGTTTTCTCAATTCTGTTTTTTTAACATAGAACATTTTAAATACTTTATTTTTCTCACATTCTAGATGATAAGAGATTTATGAAAGGAACTGACTACATGTTTTTCAAAAAGGCAATATATATTGTTTTGTGTAGTTGAAATTTTTGACTCTGATTTTGAGGTCATGGTAGAACAGAGTATGTAATTCTTGAAACAAAGATCAACTATGTGTTTACAATTCTTTCATACAAGTACATTTCAAAATACTATCAATGAGATAGCACTATAAGACTATCAGTGAGATAACATCATTGTCATTGAGACAAATTAGTGAGTGAGGCTTTGTACAAAGATTATTTTCAGATAAGGCTAGTGAGGCCAAGTTCTAGTGGTTTTATTCCTAAGGAGGGTTTCCACTCAAGACAATCTATGTGTCAATATTTTATATGTGTTTGTTCATTATCTGTTGATTTGGTTTTGATTATATAAGTTCATTCATGATCTATTTTTTTTGAAAGAAATAAAAGAGTTAATTTGATTGTTAACACTGATCCACCCCCCCTCTCAGTGTTAACTGTACTCCAACAATTGGTATCAAAGCCAAACCTTGTTGTTGATTCGACTAGGGGATCCTGCTCAAGAGTACTAATGGCAATGCAAGAAGGCTTGTCTACAACTAAAGCACCACTATTTGATAGTACTAGTTATGCCTTTTGGAATTTTAGGACGAAAAAGTATATTTCCTCTCTAGGATATGATGTGTGGGCAGCAGTTGAAAATGCATATACTGCTACATCAGCCCCTTCTGATGTTAATGTGAAATGAGCATATGATTGCAATGCAATGGCTAGAAATGCTATTTGTTGTGGACTCACTAATGATGTCCTAACAAAGGTAATGGATTGTAAGAATGCAAAATCCATATGGGATAAATTGTCTACCATCTATGAAGGTGATGAGAAAGTTAAAAGAAGAAAAACTTTAGAACTTTAGATATAAGTTTGAAAGTCTAAAAATGTCTGAAGATGAGAAGATTGCTGATTTTTTCTTGAAGATTCAAGAAACTGTGAATGCAATTAGAGGTTTTGGAGAAGACCTTCCTGAAAAGGCTATTGTTCAAAAATTTTTGAGATCTTTACTCGCGAAGTTTGATCCAAAGACTGCAACAATTGAAGAAAGAAACATTAATATTGTAACTCTTGATGATCTTCATGGTTTCTTCACTGCTTATGAAATGAGATTGAATGAACATAGCTCTGTAAGTAAGGAATTTGTATTTAAAGTTGTTAAAAAGGATAATGATAAAGCTGATTTTGATGCCTTAGATGAAATAGAGCTATCTTTTGTAAGTAAACTGAAAGGAGGCTTAGGCAGATATAAAGGGAAATTACCCTTTAAATGCTTTAATTATTGAAAGATAGGACACTATGTTGCAAACTGCGCTAACAAAGATCATGAAAGTGATGATGAAAAAAAAAAAGTTCTCAAAGAAAAAGAAATGAAACTTCAAAAAGGGAAATGCCTTTAAAAAGAAGAAAAATATTTATATCTTGATGTGACTAATAGTGATTCAGTTGAATCTTGTGATGAAACTGAAGAAATTTTATTTATGGTTGAAGTTGTTCCTATAAGGAAAGATGAATCCAATTTTGAATCAGAAATTGATCTTGAGGGAGAATTGAAATCTTCTCTCAAAGAGATTAAGAAATTGAGAAAAGAAGCAGTTATCTTAAAACATAAAGATCAGAAAAGTGTACAAATTATTTCTAATTTGACTCTTAAAAGCGAAGAAACCAGAAAAAATCTGGAGATAACTCAAGAAATACTGAAACAAAAGGAGAATAGATGCTGCTCTTTGGAGGTAGAAGTTGTCAAGCTGAGAAATCAGCTTGCCTCTCTTGATGAGGGTCAATGTTCAAATTAGATTGGAAAAGGAAAAGGTAAGATTTATGATGACAATTCTAACTTCAATGGTTATTGTTTCAATTGTAAACAATTTGGTCATAAGGCTAGTACTTGCAAGATTTTGTCTAAAAGAAGCTATAATATTGTTAATGGAAATCTCTATAAATTTCTTGTTAATCTTCAATGTTATAGGTGCAATGAAGTAGGTCATATAGTAGTGTTTTGTAAATCTGCTTTAAGAGTGCAGTCAAACATAACTAATGAAACTAAACTTGTTTGGAGGCCTAAAAATGTTAAAGCCCTGATAGTTGAAACAACCTTTCACTTTGTTAAGAGAAACTTTTGGGTTCTCGATAGTGGTTGCTCTCATCATATGATTGGTGAGAGAAACAGGTTTATAGACTATGAGAATTATCTTGGTGGCTTTGTTAAGTTCGGGAATGATCACTCTATTCCTATAATGGGCAAAGGTACTATTTTGCTTGAAAATGAAATCCCTGTCAATGATGTTTATTATATGGAAGGATTAACTCATAATCTATTGAGTGTAAGCTAGATCTGTGACAATGGCTTTGATATAAGGTTCTTTGCTTTAGGGTGTGAAATTCAAAGAAAATCTGGTAAAACAATAGCAGTAGGTTTTAGATAAAATGGTAATGTATATTATCTGCAAGAGAGCTCAAATAATAAGCAATAAAGTAATGTTTGTTTCATGAGTCAGATTGATGAGTCTAAGTTATGGCATAGAATATTTGGTCATATTAACTATGAAAATCTGGTAAAGATAAGAAAAAATAAAAATGTTAGAAACATGCAAGTATAATATCCAAATCAGATAATCAAATTTGCAAGGAATGTCAGGAAGGAAAACAAGCTAGAGAAAGTTCTAAAACTAAAGAATACACATCAACCAGACCTTTGTAGCTTGTTCACACTAATCTATGTGGTCCAACAAGGATTAAGTCCTTGAATAATGAAAGGTATTTCATGCTTTTTATATATGACTATACTCACATGACTTGGGTAACATTTTTGACACATAAGGGAGAGGCCTTTCATAAGTTTATAGTTTTCAGAAAGTTGGTTGAAAATGAATCTGATCTGAAAATCAAGTGTCTTAGGTTAGATAGAGGAGGTGAATATACTTCACATGAATTTATTGTTTACTGTGAAGATCATGGAGGGTGATCCCACAAAGCTAGTTTACAATTTCTGAGAAGAACTGATTTTTGCTGAAATCACATATTTTTAGAAAATATAATGATTTAAGCGTTTAAAAGTTCCATTTTAAGGATTCCAATTGAAGAGGGTTTGATCAAACCACCTTAGATCAAACCCCCTTGGATAGAACCTCGCTAGTTTTAAACCATACTTATAAATGAGTCTCCTTTACACCTATCAAAATACTGATAAAAAACCACTTTTGATTTACCTTTTGGGGGATCAAATGAATTCATTTAAAATTTATTTGAAATTATTATGGTAGTCCTCAAAATTATCTATTCTAATTGGTTTGACTTTGAAACTCTATTAAGGAAAAAATATTCAATAAAAAAGTATGATACCAAATGAAAGTGCTAGATATCATAGTTACAAATCTAAATTTGAAAAAATTATAATTTTATACTTCATAAAAAAAAAGTTATGTTGTATACGGTGAGTGTCACTTTTAAAAAATGTTGTTTTCTGAAAAAAACCAATTTTTGTGGGAGATGGAAAAAGAAGTGCAATCTTATTCCAAAAATTTTGAAAAAAATATTTGTAGAATCTACAGACAAAATGCGATGAGACTCTAGTTTTCATCATCTTCAAATTCCTCACGGTTTAGCCGCTATAGGTGCCCGAATGTGAAGATTTAGTTAAAAATAATAATTTCAGTGTCTAGTTTGGCCAAAAATTGTAAACCACTATTGTGGGATAACCCTAGAATAAAGAGGCAATATTCAATATCTAGGACACCACAACAAAATGTTGTTGCTGAACGCAAAAATTGAACAATAAAGGAAATGGAAAGAGCCATGTTCCATGATGTAGCTTTGTCAAACACATATTGGAAAGAGGCAGTGCATACTGCTATTTACATTCCGAACAAAGTTCAGTTAAGGACTAATAGAAAAAATACACCATATGAATTGTGGTATGGTAGGACTGCCAATGTGGGATATTTTAAAATATTTGGCAGCAAGTGCTTTATAAAGAAAGACAATGATAGCATTGGAAGTTTTGAATCAAGATGTGATGAGGGTATATTTTTGGGATATTCCACACACAGTAAAGCATATAAGTGTTACAATAAAAGATTATAGAAAATTGTGGAAAGTACCAATGTTAAGGTTGATGAAACCTTGCAAAATTGTGAACAACAAAAGAAAATTGATGATGGTGAGGAATTTATTGTGTAGACACTTGATAAAAGTTTGCAAAATCAAAATGAACCTTCAAGTTCAACAGAACTCGAGCAATTAACTAAATAAAAAGTGCCTAATGAAATCGCTGAATCTTCCTCTCAGTTATCTTCTAGGCTAATGAAATAGAATCATCCTCCTGCTCAAATTGTAGGAGATATGACAAAGGGAGTTCGAACAAGAAGGAAGCTTTCAAGTGCAAAAGGTAATGATGAATAAGTTTATTTATCTTTGATTTCCAAACTAGATCCTAAGATATATTTTGAGGCTAGTAGTGATAGTTGTTGGGGGGTAAACCCATAATAGTGATGTACAATTTTGATGAGGAAGGAAATTTGTGATAATGCTCACACATTCAAAATTTCATGTTTTAATGGGTTCATTTGAACTAGGGGGTTCACACGAACCCAAAAGAGGGGTTTGGTCGAACCCCTAGTTCAAGCGAACCCCCTTTTGCATGGTGGGTTTGCTCGAACCCTATGATTTCACGTTCCCTCATGGAAAATTCAAAAAAAAGGGGGGTTCAAGCGAACCCCCCTTCGTACGAACCCCCCTTCACCCTTTCGAGCGAAGGGGGATTCATTTGAACCCCCCTTTTTTGCCCTTCTCCCCCTATTCCACCAAATTTTAGCAGATTTCTGCCCTTCGAAGCTCAGGTTGAGGATGAAAATGGAGGAGACTTCACAAACCCAACTAGAAGATGGTAGTCCTTAGAACGAGCTATCCAACGAATAAAATTTTAATATGTTTTGGTTTTATTATGTATGTGTTTTTTAGTTTTATTAAACATAGGTTTTTCACCTAAAATCAAGCTCTTTGTTATGCACATGGGTATGTGCAGAATCATCATGGAAAAAATAGGCCCTTAAGTGGCAATAAAAAGATAGAAAATCAGACATAGACAACTTGACGTAAAAATTTGAATAAGTTATTTATATTATTTCAAAAAAATGTAAAAATAGAATTTGTAGAAAATTGAATGTAATTTCTAAACGGCTAGACCTTTATTTTTAAAAAAAAATCTATTTGGTGAAAATTTGAAATTTCAATGCAGTAGTATTTAATATTCAGGGTAAAAATAAGAAGTAGGTGTCTGTCTGACCACCCTAACCACAATAAAATGATAATATTTTTTTATAAGCTTTTAGATATAAGTAGAGGACTCATGTCCCGATGTGATGCGTATTTTTTTATAAATTTTTTCAGAGTAAATAATTAATTATGATTTTTTTATTACAAATTTTGAAAATAATAACATCTTGTCTGTCTAACCACCTTAACTTGGTCAAAAATTCATGAAATTCATTTTATTTTTTTAATCGTATAGCATGCAAAGCATAGAATGTGATGCATGTTTTGGATTCAAAAAATGTGATACCGTTTGAAAGTTATAGATGTTTTTCAATCAACCTGTCAATCAAGACTTTATTCGTAATTCTAATAGAAAATGAATAATAATTATTTATTAAATTCTAAGTAAAGCATAATTTATATTGGTGGAAAGCTAAGAATCTCCTCTAAAAACTCTTTTCGTTTCATCAATTTTGGGTAAAAAAAAAATTGTCAGCCACATGGGCCATCATATGGCTTACATATCTCCACTTTTTGGCCCATCATGATCCTCCACATACCCACATGTGGAAAAATAGCAGACTATCAAAATAAAAAATTTAAAAATATGTTCATGCTGGGCATTGATGTCCTTGATCCATTTAAAAAAATAATAATAATTTCGATACATACAGAAAAAGTTATGTTGTATATAGTCCACCTATGTCTGAATTGGAATTGGTTTGACTTCAAAACTTGAATAAGGAAAAAATATTCAATAAAAAACTATGAGACCAAATGAAAGTGCTAGATATCATAGTTACAAATCTAAATTCGAAAAAATTAGAATTTTATACTTCATACAAAAAAAGTTATGTTGTATATGGTGAGCATCACTTTTTAAAAAGGTTGTTTTCTAAAAAAAAACGGTTTTTGTGGGAGATGGAAAATGAAGTGCAATCTAATTCCAAATTTTTTAAAAAAACACTTTTAGAATCTACAAAAAAAATGTGATGAGACTACAGTTTGCATCATCTTCAAATTCCTCATGGTTTAATAGCTATAGGTGCTCGAATGTGAAGATTTAGTTAATAATAATAATTTCAATGTCTAGTTTGGCCAAAACTTGTAAACCACTATTGTGGGATCACCCTAGGTTAAGGCTATGCATGAACAACTTGCACAAATTGAGAAAAATAAAACTTGGGAACTAGTTCCTAGACCTAAAAATAAAAATGTAACTGGTGCAAAATAGGTCTTTAGGAATAAATTGGATGAACAAGGGAACATAGTTATAAATAAAGCTAGACTAGTTTGCAAAGGTTATTTTCAAATTGAAGGGTTGGACTTTGATGAAACTTTTTCTCCTGTGGCTAGATTAGAACTAATTAGAATGTTTCTAGCTTATTCTATGTATAAAGGTTTTAAAGTGTATCAAATATATGTTAAAACTGCTTTTCTGAATGATGACTTGTTGGAAGAAGTCTATATGGAACAACCTGAAGGCTTTGTTGTTACGGGTAAAGAATAGTATGTATACAGGCTGAAAAAGGCCCTCTATGGTCTAAAACAAGCTCCTATAGCTTGGTATTCAAAACTAGATACCTATTTACATGAATAGGGGTTCTCAAAAGGTGTTGTAGACAACAATCTATACTTCAAAATGAAGGGTGACAACATTATAGTTGTTGTCATTGTTTATGTTGATGATATTATATTTGCTAGTAATAATGTTGATTTGTGCTCTGAATTTATTGCAATCATGCAGTCCAAATTCGAAATGATGATTGGTGAACTTTCTTTCTTTATGGGTCTTCAAGTTAGTCAACTTGATAAAGGGAAATTTGTTTCAAAACTAAATATGCTAAAGAAATGTTGAAAAAGTTTCAGATGATTGATTGTAAACCAGTTGGGACTCCTATGGAAACCAACTACAAACTCTCAAAGGAAGTTGACCAACTTGATACGGATCATACCATGTATAGATCCATGATTGGTACTCTCTTATATCTGGCTGCCATACAACTTGATATTATGCATGTTTTATGCTTGGTTTCACGGTTTCAATCTGCACCTAAGATGCCACATTTGAATGCAGTGAAAATAATTCTAAAGTATGTTATTGGAACATTAGATTTTGGTTTGTGGTACCCTAAACACAGTGATTTTACGTTGGTTTCTTACACTGATATCATCTGGGTAGGAAATATTGATGATAGGAAAAGTACTTCAGGGGGTGCTTTCTATCTTGGAGGTAGATTAGTAGCTTGGCATAGCAAGAAGCAGGATTCAATATCCTTGTCAATTGTTGAGGCATAATATATAGCAGCTGCTACCTGTTGTACTCAGGTACTTTAGATGGTTCAGACCTTGAAAGACATATAGGTTGATGTTGCTAGACCTATTCACATTTTGTGTGATAATACAAGTACCATTAATATCTCCAAAAATCATGTGCAACACTCTAGAACTAAGCATATTGATATAAGGTATCATTTTTTGCGTGAAAAGGTGTTGGAAAATGAAGTTGTCCTCAATTTTGTAGCATCCAATGATCAGGCAGCTGATATATTTGCCAAACCTCTTCCTAAAGCTCTATTTGAGAATCTAAGAGACAAGCTTGGCGTTGTTTCCATCAGTTCTCTTACATGATGTTCTCCTCTTCATGGAGTTAGGGTAGCTCTTCCTTCTTATTCTTACCCCAATTGGTGTTTGTTTGGTATTGTTGATATTGTTGGTTATCTTGTAGCTTTTTCAGTTTTTTGTTCTCCTTTGGCATTGTTATCAAAAGGGGGAGAAAGTGTTGTTTGGTTTCAATGGTTTCGAGATGGTTTCTATTGCTTAGATATGTGATGCTTGGTGTTCATTATTTCATGTTCATGCTTGGGTTGGTTTCAAAGGTTTTCGAGATGGTTTCTATTGCTCAAATATGTGATGTTTGGTGTTCATGCTTGGTTATGTTTATGGCAGTGGTACTAATGGTTGTGGTTATGGTTTCAGGATTGTTGCAAGATTGTGTTTAAACAGGTTGGTTATTTGACACCAATGCCAAAGGGGGAGTTTGTTGACCTCGATGGAATTTTGTTTGGAATTGTGTCAAATATGGTTGCAAGGTCTAATGGTGATGATATTTTTATGTTTTCTATGGATAAGTTAAAAAAGCATTTATTACTTGCTTTGAGTACTATGCTTTACAAGGCACTTGTATCTTCACAAGGAACTAGCATGCTTTATAATTTGGGAAACTCTTACTCTTGTTTTATTGTAATATTTTGATTTCGATGGAAAAGTCATTTAAAAAGGAGACAATATTATTGAAAAGGCAAGGTGTCGACACACGACTTTTATCACATGGAAAATAAGCTAGGGCTCCATACAAAATAGGGTTAACATTATTGTTGGTTATCATGGCTTAGGATTTCATCATTGCTGTGAGTAGTTGACAAAATAAAGTGAAATGATAATGTTGGCAGTTTGATGGATGAAAATGCTCAAACGCTTATTGTTGAAGAACCTCCCTCGAGCTAGGGCACAACCTGAAATAGTTAGGGCATCGACAATCTTGGCATGGCATGACAACTTTGGAAGGAAACGTGTCAACTTGGACTCAAGCATGATAATGACAGTTGGTATAACAAGTTATATGATTCAATACACATTGTTTTATTTGTTAAGTATCTTAAGCAAAACAAAAAAAATGTTTTTGGTTAATGATGTTGTGCATTGATCTTTGATCAAAGAAACAAGTTTTTTTTAAAATTTTATTCTCATTTGTTATTTAACCCTTGTTTGGGTTGTGTAGCTAATGAAACTCTTGCACCGAAACTGTAGTTTTTTTTTTGGTATAAGGGTTTTGTGGTTTGTCCATCAAAAGTTGTAGTATACTCTTTGATCAATAGGGTTTGCTACCCTAATCATGGCGACAGTGGTAAGTGTGATCCCTCAAAAGTTTTCCCTATTCTAAGATGCTACATGACTATTAATGCACTAAAATGAATAACACAAAAAATACACCTCAAGATTAGCCCAAGGAATGTCTATGCAAAAAAGATATATAAAACAAGATGATAAGTAGTTATACCTTTGTGTTGCAAATTCCTTGGTTGGCCTTTGATCTTTGAGAGTTTGTGTGCTCCTTGGATGGCTATGGAGGTGAATAGATGCAAGATGGAAAATATGATAACATGAAAGTGACTAAATGGATTGGTTGATTGATGGAGAATGCTTGAAAATTCCTAAGTGTTGCAAATGAAAAATTAGCAAGAGTTTGGTAGCAAGATCTAAATTCTCCTAAATGAGAGGAAGGAGGGAGTATTTATAGAGGGATTTGAATTATCTAGAGAATTCAACGGTTGAGATTAAACCAACAAGGTCAAGATGGAGGGCTATGGGTGTGCTGGCAAGAAGTTGAGCTCACTTTTAGGCCAAAAAGTGGAAGTGTTTTCCCTGATTTTTAGAGTTTGACACATTTGACCTTAAAATTTGAAGTGCTTAGAGATGAAATCTTCAAACAAGTCACTAATCATAAAATGTAGTACTTGGAATCTAGTTTCCAAATATGTAATATATTTGAATACCCACATTGTACACATTGAGTTTCAATAGGCTTTTGTAAAAACCACTATTTAAAAGTCATTTTTTTTTACCATACCATGCACGTGTACGACATCCATATTTTGACTTAAATTATCATATTTTTCTAAATCCTTTTGGGAAAATACTTGTGACTCACTGAAGCATGCCTTGAATATTTTATTGTAATTTTTTATTGAATATATTTTTTTTTGTTAATATTTTATCAGGCATATTTGACGTTTAGAAAAATCGTCATGTACTACACACATAAGATGACCTAAAGTTATCATTTTTTGCATTTTTTTTTTAAATTGAAAAGAATTGTCTGAAGTATGCCCTTGTGCAATTCGTTCGTCAAAATGTTATGTTGATCAAAAGTTATTAAAATAGTAAAAAAAACTGATATTCAAAGTTTATGGACCAATTTCATCAGAAATTAATTGAAAAATTAAAAAAAAATCCAATTGTAAGAAAAACTACATATTTGAAATATGCATTGTTTCATCTAAAATGGGTTTTAATTTTGTCAAAAAATTCTGCAAAAAAAGTTGTCAGCCATATGTCCAAACTCGATTTTTTTTCCTAACATTGTTAGAACCTTCAATTTGCAGGTCAAACTAGGTTGAAGGCCTAGGTTCGGACTCCCGATGCTTTTCCCAAACCAAAATCTGAAGCAAAACCCCGACCATAAGGCCAAAAAAAATTCAAATTAGAAAAAATGGGATCCCGTATCTTTAAATACGGGATCCCGATTATAAATCGGGATCCCATTCCCTACAATTGAATGTAGTGACAGTTGGCAGGGGAATGAGATCTTGTTTATAAATTGGGATCCCGTTCCCTATTATTGAATGTGGTGACCGTTGGCAGGGGAACGAGATCACGTTTTGTACAAACCGGGATCCCGCTCCCTATTTGCCAGTTCGGGACCCTCTAGTAAATAGGATCCCATTTTTTAAAAAAGTGGGATCCCATTTTGTAAAAAGCGAGATCCCGTTTTCGTTTCAGGCTCGGGATCCTGAACCAAAACGGGATCCGGTTTTTGCTTAGCCGATTTCGTTTTTTCGGCTAAGGCAAAAAATTTCACGTTTCGTGGACCCAACTTTGTGCATTTACCCATGGTTAGTTGAGGACTCACAAGCCCTCACATCTTGACATGTGGAATGTGAGATGGCCTAGGATAAGATGATGTGGGAGTGAAGTGGAAGAGAGGTACATGATGTGGAGGAAGGACAAGTACCTTGGAAAAAAGGATGATGTGGCCTCTCAATGATCACATGGGGAAGAGGAGAATCTTGGGTGAATAAAAGTGAATTAAAAATTCACATGATTGGGGAATCTTGTGGATAAGACAAGGCTCCAAAAGGAGAGGGTGAAAGTACCTTGGATAAAACAAGGCCCTTAAAAAGATAGGATTCACCCACATGTGACTTGATGTGACAAGTCAAAGATTCTAGAAGACTTTGGCACATGTGAGTGATGTGACAAGTCAAAGGTTCTAGAACTTGCATGGGGAAGAGAAGATTCCTTGGAGGAATAAAAGTGAAAAAAAAGAATTAAAAATTCCTTGGGGAATGGGGAGAGTTGACCAAGGTACTGATTAGGCTAATGACCTTGATTAAGGTTGTGCAAACACAAGATTAGGTTAATTAATGAGAGATTAGAAGCAAGTGGGAGATTATGGAGGATGTGACACTAATCTTGATTAAGTGGTGCACATACTAATCATGGATTAATTAATTTAATCCAGATTAAAAGAGGATTATGGAGAATGTGACAAGGAGAGAGAAAATGAGGAATAAAAAAATGATTTTTAATCAAAAGGTTAAGTGACTAAACTAAATAAATTGTCTTATTTATTTAATTTAGAGAAGAAAAGGTGTAAGGTAAAGTATTTAATTATTCAATTAAACACTTTAGGAACCTTAGGCAAAAAATGAAATAATGATTAAATGAATTATTTAATCATTATTAATGAAATAGATTAATAGAGTAGATGATTTTGACCATGTGGAAGTGGTCAAATTTAGATGTCTACAATAAGAAAAAACTTGTTTCAAATTTTCAATGGAAGTTTGGGATTTAGTTATTCCAAAAGGGTTTTCTCAATTCTGTTTTTTGAATAGAGAACATGTTAAATACTTTATTTTTCTCACATTCTAGATGATGAGAGATTTCTGAAAGGAACCGAATATATGTTTTTCAAAAATGAAATATATATTGTTTTGTGTAGTTGAAATTTTTGACTCTGATTCTGAGGTCATAGTAGAACAGAGTATGCAATTCTTGAAATAGAGATCAACTCTGTGTTTACAATTCTTTCATATGAGTACATTTCAATAGACTATCAGTGAGATAACACTATAAGACTATCAATGAGATAGCATCATTGTCAGTGAGACAAATCAGCCAGTGAGGCCAAGTTCGAGTGGTTTTATTCCCCAGGAGGGTTTCCACTCAAGACAATCTATGTGTCAATCTTTTATATGTGTTTGTTTATTATTTGTTCATTTGATTTTTATTGCATAAGTTCATTCATGATCTGAATTTTTTAAAAAGAAATAAAAGAGTTAATTTGATTGTTAACATTGATTCACCCCCCCTCTCATTGTTAACTGTACTCCAACACTTCTAACTCCGCCTTAGAGAAATTCCAAAAGCACACATCTTCAGTAAGTTTTACCTTCAATTCTTTAGTCTCATCATATGACTCTTTTAACTTATTTCCCAGCTCAATATTTTCTTGTCATAATTATGTGCTTAATTTTTCATGTTTCTAACATAAGTTTCTTGTTTCATTAAGTTCATCTTGTAGCTCTGCAACTCTTCCTTTCAACTCCACCTTACAAGCATCAAACAAAATTCCATGTTGAATAATTTTGTGTTGTATTTCCTTATTTATATCATTAGATTGTTTCAACTTGTTTTCCAACTCATTCTTTTCTTCTCTTAGCTTTGTAGATCTTCATGTCCTTGGCTCAATTGTCTTGTTTCATTAAGCTCATTTTGCAGCCCTACGACCCTTCCTTCCAATTTTTTCTTACAAGAATCCCACAGCTACTTATCTTCAGTCATCTTTGCATTCAATTTCATAGTACCATCCTTTATTTTTTCAAATTATTTTCCATTTCAATTTTTTCTTGCCTTAATTGAGTGCACAATTCTTCATGTTTCTTACTCAATTTTCTAGCTTCATCAATCTCCTTTTGCAGCTCTGTAATTTTTCCTTCTAAATTCACCCTACTAAAATCCCACAATCTCTTATGCTGGACCATCTTTTTTTTAATTCATTAGCCCCTTTGTTGCATTTTCTTGAACTCATTTTTATCATTTTTGTGCTATCATGGTTATGCTTATTTGAAGTAGAATCTACATATCAAGGATTAAAATAAATATCAAAGAAATAATGGAGCGAATCAAGGTCTTTGCTATGGTATAATTCACATTTCCGTAACATCCACAATGTCTATCTAGAAAAGTTGGTGTCCCATTTGAAGAAGGCATTGATTTCATCTTTTAGAAGATTTTTTCTCACATAAGTATTTAGGCATAACACTTTTGTATTGCCATGTTTATCATGTGTCAACATCTTGGAAGGCATTTAAGAGGATCTTGACTAGTCTTTACATTGTTAATTTCAATATATCCAACTTGTTTAGTTACACTCAATTTTCAACATAATCCTTGATTGTGTGGCCTTCCATTTCTTAAATAAACTCTTTCTCACAAGGGAAATATTAATTATCTCTATTCTTCTTTGCCTTCTCACAACCCTTCAAGACCTTGACTGTAATATTCTTTTTGTTTTCTTTCATATTATTGCATGTCCCATATTGCTCCAACATCCCCCATTACATCTCCAACTAAAAATCTCACTTTTGTACAATTCTTTTCGTTGGTCCTTTGTTTATTTTCTCCCATCTTTGCATCCATAGCCATAAACACAACTATAAATTGAACTATCAAAACTCTTCTTACAAAATCTCCATTCCCAATATCCTAACACAATATCAACATCTTCCTACTTAAGTTGATTATATATTGATGTTCTCATCATCATTAATTAGCTAAATATTACTTAATTAATAGATAGCTAATTGCTATCAATTAATTAAATAATTATATTTGTATATTTTAACTTAGTTCACCACTAATGAATATAATTCATCATTTTAACTAATTTAATATTTTTATTAATTAGTCTAACTCAATCTTATACCCATTATTTAATTCCATTTTCATAGATCATATATTCTCTTTGACCATTTTTAATAAAACACACAAATAAATCACTTAAATAAAATAAATTAATGAAATCAAATACCTCAATAAAAATAGCTAACTACTTCACTGCCATCTTCTCTCCATTTCCAAAAAAAATTAAAATAGAATAATTGCATTTAACAATTACCAGCCCATCAAAGAGTTAACTGCTTCACCTTTCCCTGCAAATCTCTCCATCAATTGCCCATTGTATCTTGAAATAACACAAGAAATAATTTAATCCTTGCAACAAATATTCCACCTTTTCCTTGATCTGCAGGAAGTCCTCTCATCCAAACTCCATGGTAGATCTCTTTGAAAAATCATAAGTGTCTATCATTGCAATCAAAAAGCTATAAATGAAGCTTCAAAGCTTCCAAAAAGTAATCAGTGTGAATGCATGGACATATTCCCGACATTTTTAAATAATTTTGTTGAGCAAACATATCTGAATCCATTGAACAAATCGACTTGCAACAATGAAATTTAGATTGGATAACCTTTATTTATTTGAATATTATTCTGGAATTCCATTATGCTCAAACATGAGATTTGCATTATTTTAAAAATAGAATTCATTTTATTTAAATTTATTTCTTACTTCAATTTTAATTTTTATGCTCACACAAACGATTATCTGTCTCTAAATTGCAACTCGTTAAAATCACTTCAGATAAAAGCAAATGCAACAACATACTAAAAAGAATAAGGCAATAGACATATACAACTATCAATAAATATCCATTGAAAGGCAGCAACAGTTACAGAAAATCGTCAACAGCATAGTTTTGTATATCCTTGCCCTCCATTTAGCAAACATGCAATGCTAAGAAAATACCCTGTAGGTTTTTTCCCAAACTCTATCTATATTTTTCTCTAAACTCCCAAAACCAAAAACTAACTCTAACTATCCCAACATGCAGTCACTCTCCTTTTTAACCCCTAATTCCCCAAAATAGTAAACAGCTCATAGCTGTTCCTTTATTCCCCAATCTAAAAGCAGAGCAGTTGAAAAACTTCTAATAATTAATAAACATAATCCTAAAAAGACTGAAATTGCGAGCCAAATAAGCGGAAGTGGAAGGAATCTTCATTCATGCTGCTCCACATCTTCTATGCCGACTGAAATGTTGGATTTTTCTTGAATCGCAGGAACCTTGTCTCTTGCTAATGAGGTTTTAATGGATTGAGTGTCTTCATCCTCACTCCATTTTAATTTCCATCCCAACTCTTCAGTCACACCCTTCACTTTCCCTGCAATGCCTGCAATTTTTAAGATGTTTTCATCATCATACAAAGATGCATATTTCTTGCAATCCTCCATTATAACACCCACTGCTTTCACTGTGCAAGACCCTATCACATCTGCCAACAAACTATGCAATTTCTTGATCGCCTCCATAGTAGAAAACTGATTATTTATGTATACTATTACCATGCATAAGTTATAACTTGCTATTATTTCAATCCACTTTCTTGACAGGTACTCGTTGGCTATTTGTTTTGCTCTCTCAAAAAGATTCTCCATGGCTGCTTTGACCGCTTCAGGGGTCCTCTCAACAGGCTCCTTGACTGGGAGATCGTAACCAAACCATTTATGTGTCTTTTGTAGGCTTTGGAAGAGACTGTCTGCTTCTTTACTGAGTTCAACTGTTTCACCATTAGAAATTTCAACTATGTCTATCATATTCCATGCTTGAGAGCAAGCTTTTATAGCTGAATCCACCGTATCATTTGCATCAGCTTGATCCAAAGTAAATGGGGCTTTTAAAGCCGAATCCTCCGTATCATTTGCATCAGCTTGATCCTGAGTAAATGGGGACATTCTTATGATGACAGCAATTATTGAGATCGCTGTCATCTTCCAAGAACACTTCCGCACATTGAATTCCCTTTCTACCTTCAATCCGATAGGAGGACGAATCTGGAGCCTTGCACATCTTTCACCACAAAAATCTGCTGTAGAATATTTATCCAACAAAGATATCAAAGCCTTGCTTTCATTCCCCTCTTTGTCCCCTTTCACCATCCTTTCCTTTATTTCCTGTATTGACTCTTTGTTGGCCATCCATATACCAGCAGGATTTTCATCCTCCATGACTACCAATGAATTTGAATATTTGTCAAATTCAAATTCGGAACTCTTCCCCAGTAGAATTTTTCTCTGGCTCTTACTTCTAGACAGATTGTAAAATTCATCATATTCTGAACCTATCAGAAGCTTGGCTAGATATTTGTTGGAGAAGAAGAATTGTGATGATAACCAACAAATTTTGCTTAGCAAAATGGAGAACATTTGAAGGTAATGAAGCACATAAAGCAATTTATGGTATCTCATTAATCTGAACAACCTCATCACCAATTTCTGGGTACCTCTGTCACTACATTCTCCATGTGTTCTGAAGCTATCTATAAAGTCAAGCAAATGGCTTTTCCAAAAATTCTCTATCTCAAAAACTTGTGCTAGTTTGCGATCTTTCAATTCCAGTCTTTTTGGGTAGAACACCACTACTGTGATGCATCTCCAGTATATAATAATGGATCCCATTACAATCACCATGCAACGAAGCACAAACCAAATGTCAAGAAAAGTTTCAGTAAGACCGTAAAGCGTACAACGCGTGGTTTCAAAAATCAAAATTCCGTTAAAATGGTAATGATGAAAGCTATGGATGAGGAGAGAATCGATCTGGCCATTATATATTGAGGATCGGCAGTACAAGCTACTAATAATGACTGACCTGCTCGTTCCTAAACTTTATCCCATATAGACTGGGGCTTAGCAGCAAAAGTCAGGGTGGAAATTTTATGAGACCATATTTTACGAATACT
The DNA here is from genome assembly GCA_007115665.2 of Sequoiadendron giganteum. NCBI lineage: Eukaryota > Viridiplantae > Streptophyta > Pinopsida > Cupressales > Cupressaceae > Sequoiadendron > Sequoiadendron giganteum. The sequence goes on along the minus strand of CM021110.1, from coordinate 432,088,165 downwards.
AACACTAGCAAGAGCAGCAGAGACCAAAAGGAGGACCAAAATTGCCAATGATACTAACATTATAATGTTCCACACAAATACAAACTTAAAAAGGCTTGGAGTATCAACAATGTGGAAAATCTTACCAATCCGAAATGTTTCGTAAGAAATATGGAAAAGAGACAGAAAAGAGCTTATGAGTAGCGCCGCCATGTCAGTCCACAAGTTAGTGGAGAGAGGGCGTGCTACTCCAGGCAACAAACAACCCATCAACACAAACATAGAAACTCTCCCACACAAAACTGACACATAATTACTATAGAAAATTAATAAACTTAAATATTCATAGTACTCATTATCCTCCTTTATAGTATAGTCTTCTATAGCTGTTTTCAAAATTTTCTGTGTTCGCTCTTTACCTGGCTCTGCTCACTTTCAGAAATGACGTCATTAGGAAAATTGAAGGATCTGTCAAGGAGTGGTAGGAATTGAAGAACAAGCGCACCCACAACTAGAGAGCCTGCTGGAACCCAATGTCTTCTTTTCTTGAACGCGCTCCATGCAGCCTCTCCAAGAAAAATAATTGGAAGACACCCAAATAATAACTTACTCAATTTGAAAATGACAAAGACAAAACAATTAATAGTCAAAACCTTATAACAAATATCCTCATTACCACCGAGGAAATCAATCGCTGATATAGCCATAACAAAGGCAAAGTATTGCAAGATACAACACAACAAGTTCACTGAATATGTTTTTGTGAGAATGTGCAGGCTTTAAAAACAAGATGAACCCTCATCTAATTTTTTGGGTCTTAATTTTTCCCTACAATTTCCTTGATAGTACCAAAAAAAATCGTCACATGTTGCCAAACTTTTCAAGGCCTCTCGACAAACTTTAGTGGTGTGTAGGCCCATAGCAATAATTTTTTTTACGGACATTGTTAGACTGTTACCTTTGTTTGGCTTTAGTTCAAGCGATCTTCTTTTCTTCTTTTTTTAATGCTTTTTAAACTTTACGACTTTTCATCACCTTCCATATGCAGAAGCAAATAGTGAACATCTTAATAAAATATTAATATAATATATTTTGTGGGAGTGAAATTTGTGGGTTTGGTTATATTTTGAAGGGTAAAAATGCAAATTTTTTAACAAAATATTTTTTAAAGGGCATTTATCGAGGATGCGATTGGTTGTGGAGGTTTGAGTCATTTTTGCAACCTTCACATACTTCGAGAGAGGCATGTACTTTTGGTCAATTAAACAAAGTTTTTTAGCTATGATGTGCTATATCGAGTGGTTTTTTAGTATTAATTTATTCCAGCCTTTTTGTTTTTTTATATTGCATGAGGGTTGTTTAGTACATTTTACAGTACTTTTTAAGTATGTATAATGATTACGAGGTATTAATATAAAGCGGTTTAAAAGGGTGTTTGTAGGTGTTTTTTTGAGCAATGGTATTCTATAATTTTTGAGTGGTAGACGTTATTTCTTTGGTTTGGATTAAAAAGATGAGATGTTCTTAAGGGCATGGTAGGTTTGAGCTTCTCGAGGCATGGGAAGATCGAGAGCTTTTAATGCAATCAAGATTATTTTGGTGCACAGTATTTTGTACGTTTTTAGTATTTTGATTAGCACCCACAAGCCCACATATATTAAAAGATTGACTGAAATATTGGTGCGGGGAAGCCGGAAGGCATCGCATGTGTTGTGGAGTGGGTGGTTCTTTGTAAAGGTAGACAGGTGTCATTATGTGGACAGACCTGCGTTGTATCGCTCACTAGCGAAGTGAGAAAGAACTAAAATATACACCTAGCAATAGAAGAACTTAGCATGAAGGCTTAGGATGCCAACACTTGTCATCATCTCGCTATTTTGTAGGTGTGTAAGGGAGAAATCAATAGGATGTAAATAAGATAAATTTTATGAATTGAACCTAATCTAACTCAAAACAAGAATTGAGATCTATGCCCATTACTCATGAAATGAAACTACAATATTAAGGAAATCAAGAATGTAATTAAAATAAAACAATGAAAATGAAATCCAAAACAAAGTAGCATTACCATCCTGTGTCGAAGTGTGTTCGCGAAGATGTTGGGTTGTTTGTATCAATGCAAAGCCTCCATTATGTGTGCAAAAACTTGAAGAATGTGTGTGTGTTGATCGAAGATGTGTGTGAAGCTTTGTGAAAATGTCGATTAGGATTCCTGCATTACTTCGTTCTGCAAATGATATTGATTCTCCCATCGTTTTTGAGTTGAAAGATGGTTGTTATATAGATTTTGTGTTTCAAAATGAATGCTCGAGATCGCGTAGTAGAATATCCTAATCAACGGTTGAAAACCATTAAGAGGATTTACATAGGCATAATCTGTGCATTGTAATTACGTAATTGGTGTGATTTGAAGAAATAGATTGATCTGTCAGGAAATAGATTGATCGGTCAAGAAATAGATGGATTAGTTAGGAAATAGATGGATTAGTCAGGAAATAGATTGATCAGTCAAGGGATCGTAATTTTTTTTATCATAAAAGTGGGTGAGGATAATTAATTATTTTTTTTGGAGTTGAATATGCAAATCGAAATTTAAATTTTGCAAACAAAGTTGCATTTCTTTTATTTGATTTTTGATGATGTTTTGAATAATTTATTCAATTATTCATGTTTAGGGGAAAGTGATTAATTAAATTAATATGTTTTAATAATTTAACTGAATTATACGAATAAAGTGAATTAGCGATATAATTAAACAATTGATGTTTTTTTAATTAGGAGGAATAAAGTTAGATTAGGACTTCATTAAATAAATGATATTTATTTAATTGGTCAAAAATAGTGAAAACATGAATTAATTAAATAATGTATATTATTTAATTAATAGAGGAAATTAGGGTTTTTGATGCTTTTGAAGTGAAATATAGTGAATTCGATGATAATGATGTCAATGATGAGAAAATGTCATTTAGGATGTGCGATAAGTGTTAGGTCAATTTTACATGTCTACATTTTGCCCCTCTTTGAGACAAAGTATTTGTTGCTTTGTTTCAAAGATTTCAATGTTAAGATCAAGATTTGAAAAAAATTATATGCCCCATTATTCCACGACAGTCAATAGAATGATGGTAGGACTCTAGGCTGCCCCTTCGAGAGGTTGGCCAAAAATATCAATTTTTTAGGTCAAGCTCACAACACTATTTTATTTCAATTCCGATGCATAGAGGATAAAAAATCAAGCATACAGGTCCCTTGTTGAAAGTTCAAATGTTCACGGGAGGTCCTAATTTCAACCTAGGAGTGCTTCTTAGGTAAAAAAATTAGGGTTTTGATAGTTAAATAGGTAATTAGGGTTCTAATTACCTCATTTGCACTTTGAGCCTATAGAGAATTTCTACCTCTGGGATTTGGTGAGGCCCACATCGTGTGGATGCAGTTCGCGAGTTCGAACAGCCTGCAAGCATCGGTGCCCCAATATGTACCCTTTCATTTCTCATTTTCATCTTTTCATGTATGTGTAATTAATGCATGAAGACGAAGTAGGCGAATGCATTAGTTTTGTGTTTTTCTCGCTTTTGCATCATTTTTAGCACATTTGTTATTTGTGAATGGGTTGCATTTGATGTTTCTACTCGCACTTGCTCAAAATTTGTGCTATTGACCTAAACTTTCGCTTTTATTTTTGCCTTTGTCTGAAAAGCTCACTTTTGATATTTTGCCTTATTTTTCATCCACTTGTTGAATTTTTATGCTTTTGAAAAATATTTGCGCTTTTGAAAATTTTGCTATTGAAATTTTCTATTGCTTTTGACTAATAGTTTCTCGATTTCTCCTATTTGTTGTACTTCTAACAAAAAAAATTGCTTTTGACTTTTTTGGAATTTGAAGTCAATTTGTTTGCTATTCGAGATGGATTTTACATTTTTGTAGTAAAGCCCTAACATTGTGAGTTGAATGGTTGTAGGTAGTTCCTAATCTACTTGAGTCGAGGGAGCAATGGTCCTACATGATCTATTCGATTTGATCGTCGAGTTTCATGAGTTACAGTGAGATGTCCTGGATGCTATTAGGTTACAACACATCTGCTACATGCCCACCATCTGATTTCACAAAGGGATGATGATTTTGCTTGTGGAGAGGTGGCACTCAGAGACCTCATCTTTTCATTTGCCTACTGGGAGGCCACCATCACCTTATAGGATGTGTGGAGGATCCTCCATATACCCATTGAAGGAGAGCTTGTTAATGTATATTTTGTTCGACAGGGTACCTGCGCTATGCGTTGTGTTCTCGATGTGAGACATCTGGAGGTTTGTGGGATAGAGGTAAACCTATCTAATTTTGTTGGTAGTTCTGATCTTGTTTCACTTGTTCTCTGTGGTTTGGTCACGGGGCTCGTTGTTCCCGATAGGAGAGGCATAAAATTTCCCGTTGGTTGGGGTGTGTGTATCGAGCATATGTTCGAGCATGAGACTAGATTCACATGGGGTCCATGTCTCCTTGCCCATTTGTATAGAGATATTCACAAGGTTTCACATCATGGTGGGAAATCTATTTTTGTTGGTGTCTCTCTTCTACATGTATGGGCTTGGGAGCACATCCCAGTTGCTCATCTTGATGGTATATTGGATCATACTGTTGGGGATCCATATTCTTATCGTTATGGAGATTTTCTGCACTATACATGGCCTAGACAACTTCCGTACTAGCATTTTGTTTTCGATGATATGAAAAGTTTTGTATGGACACCATATATGGATTGTGAGGTTTGGCATGATGACCTAGAGCAAATGGTATTTTGTAGAAAGACTAGATGGCTCATCGGTCACGTTCGTTCTTTACTTGAGAGGTATCTACCTAATAGTATTTGCTAGCAATATGGAGAGAGATAGGGCCATTTCTCTTATGCCCATGAGGCTCATTTTGGTTGGACCACCAGAGAGGTCTATGTCTAGGGTCTACAGGTGGATCATAATGTTGTCGTTGCTAAGTTTAGAGCTCTTTCCCCATTTGAGTGGGGTTGGCCAGTGGGTCTAGCAGATCTTGGTACTACACCTGATTTTGATTAGTGGTGGACATGACACATTCCATTGATATTTACAAATCTTATTGATGTTCCTATAGTGGGCAGAGCAGGCATTACTGATCATCATGGGGAGAAGTAGTGGGGTGATCCCACAATAGTGGTTTATAATTTTTGGCCAAATTGGACACTAAAATTATTATTTTTAACTAAATCTTCACATTTGGGCACCTATAGCGGATAAACCGTGAGGAATTTGAAGATGATGCAAACTAGAGTCTCATCACATTTTGTCTATAGATTCTAAAAATATTTTTTTCAAATTTTTTGGAATAAGATTGCACTTCTTTTTCCATCTCCCACGAAAACTGGTTTTTTTCAGAAAACAACATTTTAAAAAAGTGACGCTCACCGTATACAACATAACTTTTTTTGTATGAAGGATAAAATTCTATTTTTTTCGAATTTAGATTTGTAACTACGATATCTAGCACTTTCATTTGGTCTCATAGTTTTTTATTGAATATTTTTTCCTTAATAGAGTTTTGAAGTCAAACCAATTGCAATTCAGACATAGGCGGATTGTATACAACATAACTTTTTTTGTATGTATTGAAATTAATTTTTTTTTTTTTAATGGATCAAGGACATCAATACTCAACACAAACATATTTTTAAAAGATTTATTTTGATAATTTGCTATTTTTCCACATGTGCAAAACAAAGAGCTTGATTTTCGGTGAAAAACCTATGTTTAATAAAACTAAAAAAACACATACATAATAAAACCAAAACATATTAAAATTATATTCATGGGATAGCTCATTTCGAGGAATACCATAATAATTTTAAATGAATTCATTTGATCCCCCAAAAGGTAAATCAAAATTGATTTTTTATCAGCATTTTGATAGGTGTAAAGGAGACTCATTTATAGGTATGGTTTAAAACTAGCGAGGTTCTATCCAAGGGGGTTTGATCTAAGGTGGTTTGATCAAACCCTCTTCAATTGGAATCCTTAAAATGGAACTTTTAAAGGCTTAAATCATGATATTTTCTAAAAATATGTGATTTCAGCAAAAATCAGTTCCTCTCAGAAATTGTAAACCAGCTTTGTGTGATCACCCAGCTCTTGTGGAGATCATTGTGAGTAACTTGCTAGGGCCCAATAGGATGGTGCACAAGGTGATCCGATGCAGGTAGATCAAGGACAGGTTCTACGTCCTCCTCCACCACTTGGAGATGGAGGTGTATAGTTGGCATAGATGACAGCTGTGAGGGATGTAGTGGTAGTATGGTGATAGGCTGTGGAGGCTCATATTGCTATACTTACAATAGATTGAGACACTGCTCAGCAAGAGAGAGATGGATTTAGGGCAGAGCAAGACATAGAGATTGGGCACCATCTTGTTTTTGAGACACAGTTGTAGGCTATTACCACCGAGATGGATAGCCTAAGGACAAAGAATCATAGCCTCTATGTTGAGTGAGTTCAGTTGCTACGAAGGGCGACATATTAGACCATGTATGATGCCTTTGTTCGTTGAGTGCAGTGACAATTGCAGTTTGGAGAGCTGAGTAATGCTATGGAGGTTATGTCCGATGGACATTCTGTTGGAGAGTCTGATCTGCTACCTGATCCTTAGAGTCCTCTTCCTCGAGTCAGGTAGTAGTTTGTTTGTATTTGATCTTTATGATATTTACTGTTCAGAGACTTATATTGCAGACATGATTTGTATATATATTAATCGACCCATTTGAGGCCTCGTATATATGTATATTTTTATATTATGATATCACACATGTTTCATTGATGATGTACCTGACATTCTCATTTTTGATGATGATATATATGAGATACATATGCTTCTATTCAACTTCATTATGTGTTTATGTGATGATAATGGATGGTGATGTATGATTATATATGATTTTTGTACTTTTTTGATGTATGCATATGATGTTCATGGATGGATGATCGATATATTGTTACGATATATGATGTTTTATGATTTATATGATGGATGTATGCCCTATAGATGATACGTGATGTTTTATTACTGTATTATCATCGTGATATGTATTGACGACATTGTGGATGCAGAATGGATATGGAACTAATGATATTGTGATGCAGGATGGAGATGTCAGTTAGAAGAAATGTTGGATGATCAATAGAAATTTGATGTTGTTAGTTATCGATGAGTTTTTCTTTTGCTTCGCATTGAGACTTCACATTTTTAACAATCCTTTTTGATGTAGAAAACACATACGATGCACCAAGGTATTAATAACCAAAGTGAATTTGTATTCATTGTGTGGAATTTCACTCGACATACAAAGAATATTCTTGCTCATACCAGACATATGGGAACTTTGTTTAAAATATATGGTTGGGTTGTGTTAAAACTTTTCAAACCAGTTACACAAAGAGGTATGGATTACCTAACATGCAACCGCTACATGAATTATCTTAAAACAACTTTCATACACTCAATAAAGCAAGTATTCACCATGGTAGTATGACAAAAAAAATTTACAAATAGCAAACCGAAATGATGCTCAATTATCTTCATTCCTTCTTCTCTAAATCCTTATGGACATCCTTGAGAGATCCTGGGCATGATTCAATAAAATAAATCAAAAAGATAAGACTATAAAAAGATAAAACGATATTGCAGTATCACTTTCCATATCTCTTTAGGTTGGGGCTATTATCTAGTGTTGATCATGTCTATCATAGGAACGAATCTATTAAGGCATATCTCAAGATGTTGTTGGTGAATTGTCAAAAGATGTGTAGTTAATACTTTGTCATTTATTTTGTTTGTTTGTGATCAAATCTTTGTGATTGTTTTCTTTAAAGTTCTAGCTTTTGATGTTTTCTCTATTTTTTTGTCCATTTTTTCAAAGGATGAATGTGGCAGTTTGTTTATTATGGATGAAAAGTTTATTGCAGATTGTGATGATGGAGGTAGGACTTTTTGATTATCTAAGTTTTATGATGTTGTTTTTATTGTTTTTAGTGGACTAAACTAAGGCCTCAAGGGCTCATCAAAGATAAACCTTGCCTATGTTGTACATGCAGAGGCTCATAGTTCACTTGGTTTGATAAGAACATTTTTTTGATCTTTTTTATTTTGTGAATGTTTAAATTGGATTTTAAATTTTTTGACTAAGTTGAAAGAAAGCATGATAGAAATCTAACGGGACTGAACTAAGGCCTTGGGGGCAAATAAGCCTTGCCTATGTTGTACATGTAGAGGGGTGCTAGCAAGAAGTTGAGTCCACTTTTTGGCCAAAAAGTGGAAGTGTTTTCCCTGATTTTCAGAATTTGACACATTTGACCTTAAAATTTGAAGCACTTAGACATGAAATCTTCAAACAAGTTACTAATCATAAAATGTAGTACTCAGAGTCTAGTTTCCAAATATGTAATTTATTTCAATACTCGGATTGTCCAAATTGAGTTTCAATAGGCTTTTGTAAAAACCACTATTTAAAAGTCATTTTTTTTTTACCATACCATGCACGTGTACGACATCCATATTTTGACCTAAATTATCATATTTTTCTAAATCTTTTTGGGAAAAGACTTGTGACTCATTGAAGCTTGTTCTAGATATTTATTTGTAATTTTTTAGTGAATTTTTTTTTTTTGTTAATTTTTTATCAGGGATATTTGTCGTTTAGAAAAATCGTCGTGTACGACACGCATAAGATGACCTAAAGTTATATTTTTGTAAAAAAAAAAATTCAATTGAAAAGAATTGTCTGAAGTTTGTCCTTGTGCAATCTGTTTGTCAAAATGTTATGTTGATCAAAAGTTATTAAAATAGTAAAAAACATTGATATTTAAAGTTTATGGACCAATTTCATCAGAAATTAATTGAAAAATAGAAAAAATAATCCAATTGTAAAAAACATTACATATTTGAAATCTGCATTGTCTCATCTAAAATGGGTTTTAATTTTGTCAAAAAATTCTACAAAAAAAGTCATCAGCCATATGTCCAAACTCGATTTTTTTCCCTAACATTGTTAGAACCTTCAACTTGCAGGTCAAACTAGGTTGAAGGCCTAGTTTCAGACTCCCAATGCTTTTCCCTCAAAAAAATCCGAGGCAAAAACCCGACCACAAGGCAAAAAAAAATTCAAATTTTAAAAACGGGATCCTGATTATTCAATGTGGTGATCGTTGGCAGAGGAACGGGATCTCGTTCCCCTACCATCGGTCCCGACAATAAATGTTAAGAACAGGATCCCGATTATAGAATGGGATCCCGTTTTTTAAAACCGGATCTCATTTTATAATCGGGATCCCGTTTCTTTTTAACTATGTTATTTAAATTTACTGTCAAATTTTACTGTGAAGTCTGCAACTTCACATGTACGACCGAGAGTAGTAAAATTGGTCTATTTTTCATCAAGCATTTTTTCATAGGTGGTGACTTGCTTTTTTGATTAATTTTTTCAAAGGAGAGATTCCATTTTTTCAAAGAAAGAACAAAAGGTCTTCAACTTGCAATATGAATTGATTTTTTCAAAGGAGGCATGAAGAAATTAGTTTTAAAGTGGAATTGTGCTAGTTTTCTCTTGTTTTGAGGAACACAAGAGGAAGAATTTAGTCCTTATAGGTCTTGAACTTCCAATTTGAATTGAATTTTTTGAAGAATTTCACTATTTACATTCATTTGTACTTGAGAATTTTATAATCATGGCAAATAAAGCTCGTAATAAGAGGAGGAAGACATTGACTCCTGAAGAAATTGAAGCAAACAAAGAGAAAGAAGAATGAGAATTAAATCAATGAATGATGGGGGAGCATCCAATTCCACAACTATTGAAGATGAAAACATAGAGGAGACCATGGTTGTAGATGAAGCGAATTTGCAAGAAGTCAATTTGGAGAAGAATATGATTATACAAGCAAGTCCTACTATGTCTTCAAATCCCTCTTTCAATGCTATGGAGAATGTTTCAATATGCACAAATCTAGGTACATCTTCAAATCCACATGTTAGTGAAATGGTTAATTCGTATGTAGAAATTTTACAAGATGTTGGACTTAACGATGTTGCCATTGATAATATTCAGAGAGATGAAACTTTTATAGAATTTGTTGAAAATGAAAATGAGAATGATCCTTTTGTTGAAAATGAAATTGAGAATAATCCTTTTATTGAAAATGAAAACAAAAACCATTTTGTTGATGTAAATGAAAATGAAAACCGTTTTGTTGATGAAAATGAAGATGAAAATGTAAATCGTTTTGAAGTTGAAAATGAAAATGAAAATGAAGATGAAGATGAAAATCTAGAATGTGATGTTGAATTTAATGAAAATACTTTTTTTAAAATTGAAAGTGGTGTTTTTTATAATCTTCCTGGTCAAATTTCTTGGAGGCAAATAAGAACACATGCAAATAAAATATACAACGAATTCTTTTATTGTAAAAAAATTGCAATTCAATGTCAACTAATGATGGAATTGATGAGAATGCAAAAAATGAGGAAAATAATGAAAAGGTTAGGATTTTTTGTTAAACCAAAAAGAAAAGATCAATCATTAAAACATGCTATGTGTACTATTGCTAGTGCCATTCAATCGATTGGAAAAAATAGTCGATCTAAAGATAAAAATGCGGCAAGAAGAGCTATAACAACTGCTATAGTTAATAAAGAAACTTTGAATAAAAGAAAGGTAAGAAATATTAGTGAAGTTTTAAAAATACATCCTAAAACATTGCTAAGAGCGGCAAAAAGAAGAGAAATTATAGAAAATGATCCTATCAACCAATGTTGGAGTTTCAGTGGTCGACTCCCGAGGTCTGATATGAAATTGAATGTTGAAATTAAATCCCTGATTGAAAAATATTGGCATGATAATAATAGGGTTTCATCTAATGCTAGAGATGTTTTAAAATTAAGGGTGGGGTCCAAAGTTAGCGATCCTCACCCAAAACACCTATTAGATACAACACAAACTGAATTTTATAGAAAATTTTGTGGTGATTTAGTGTTACCCAATAATATTAAAATAAGTCAAAGGTCTTTTGAAAAATGTAAACCGTGGTATGTAAAAATTAATAAGCAACGAATATCTTGTTGTTGTAAAACACATGTTCAATTTCATTATTTTTATGATGTTTTTCGATATATACGTTGTACCTTGCATACTAACACGATTATACAGGAATGCGGTATTAATATGCCACCTGAAGCAATAAGGGAGTTTATTTCAAGTTTGTTTTGTGAAAGATCTAATGGTAAATTGTTTTATTTAAGTTCTTGCATTTCTAGACAATGCATTGACTGTGGAAACCTTTCATTCTTAGGAATTTGTATGCATGAAAGTGTTGATAATGATTTTGGACAACAATTAGTAGAAGTTAAAAGATTTAAGAATGTTCACTATTCTTTAAAAGATGGAAAAATAGGAAAGCATTGTGATTTAGTTACAGAAAAAGTTAGTGTGCATGCATTCATGAGTGAATTTAAGAATAAGATAGTACCAAAATATATCATGCACTCTCAACATGTTCGATGGCTTGATGGCCAATTTTGCACATGTAGAAACACATTTCCAATTGGTACTATACTTTTAGTGGTTGATTTTGCAGAAAATTATACTCTAGCTCTGCAAGAGGAAATTCAATCACAGTATTATAATTTAGTGCAAGTAGCTATGTTTGTCCATATTGTTTATAGGCATGTAGATAATAGCACTAAGGATGATAGAAAAGTTCTGAGGGAGTATCATTTTTATTTGAGTGACAATCGATTACACTCATCAGAGTTTGGTCAATACTGTTTCAGTATATTTTACAAAAATTTAAGAGAGAATCCATATGAAAGAACACCTGATATGGTCAGATAATTGTACAAGGTAGTTCAAGAATGCTCGAATGTTCTATTGGTTAATTAGGATTCACAAAAAACTTAATGTCTAACATATATGGAGTTTTTTTGAAGCTAGGCATGGTAAAGGAGAACATGATGGAGTTGGTGCGTGTGTCAAAAGAATTCTTTCCAGAGAACAATTAAAATTTGAAGATGCAGTAAAATTTAAAGATGCGCGTGTGATTGTCGATTGGTGTAATACAATATTATCTACACCTGGTTTGAGTGAGTACTCTAGAGTTCATCGATTCTTTTGGTTGGTTGAAGAAGATAACATTGTACCTAGAGTTGACTATGAGACAATTAGTGGATCTACTAAATGGCATTCATTTAGGAGTTCAACAACAAGCAGATGGACTATCTGGACAAGGGAGCTTGCATGTTTTTGCCAGTTTTGCATCTCAGGAGATTGGGAAGCATGTGAAAATATAGAATGGGTTGAATAGTGCGAGCAAAGATCGTTCACACCTGCACAAGCACATGATCAATATGAAAGAACTATTGAAGAAAATGATCAGGTGTTTGCATCTGAAGACTATGACCATGTTTCAGACCTTGCACAAGAAGGTAATTTAATTTAATTTATTTCATTTTATTTTGCTTTATTAATTTATTTTGTAATACTAAATTTTTTATATTGATATGCGCAATTTATTAAATCAGTTTTTGCTTGCAGGACATGTGTATGTTGTTGTTGCACCTAAGGGGAATGAAGAGCAAACAAAATATTTGTTGGCTCATTGTGTGGAGAGTAAGCATAAGTTAATATCACCTCGAGAAGATGATGATGGCTATCATTATCCAATAGGTACCATGATCCCCTTAATACATCCCCTTAAGCAAATTTTGATAACAATTTTTTTGATCCCCTTAAGCAATTTTTTAGAACAAGTTTTTCATCTCATTAAGAAAATTTTGAGAACTTATATGATGATTGTTTTCATATTTTCCAATTGGTTGTGGTTGTTGGCACTTGGCTATGAAAATACCTAGCAAGGAAGAATGGTCTACCTACATTCAAAGATTATGAACAGCATAAAAAAATTATACATTATTCACATTTGGTGGTGGCAACAAATATAAAACTAGATCAGTATCGCAGAAGACTTGCAAATAAAGTGTTATGGACAATTTCTATGGAAGAGCATGAGACAATCATAGATGCATTACAAAAAAGAGAGGATGCAGATGGTACAATGGAATAAGTAAATACAAGTAAATATAGTTTAAGTTTTATATTGTCCTTTTAAATAGAGGTAATTATTAGTTAAAATATATTTAAATACATGTTTTGATTACATATTGATATTGCTTGTACATTAATAGTTAAAATTGATTTATTATCCTTTTTTGTATCCTTAAGCCATCATTGCATTGATCTCATACTTTGAAACAAAAAGGAGAGGATTCCTGGATTCAACCTACACACGTGTGGAATACTTTTAAATGCAGGTACTTGAGTTGTGTACATATAGATAGTTTTATATAAATTAAAATATGTATGTTTTCATGATTTCATTGATATTGCTTGTACCTTTTTGATATTAGGCGGTGTGAAGACCTAGTACATTCTAGGCATGAGTTTGAGATGTTGTATTATTGTCAAATCAATAAATTCCATGCATACATTATTGTTAAATCAATTATATCCTTAAGGTGTTGTATTATGACCCCTTAAGACATTCTCTTAAGACATTGTATTATGTGTTGGGAATTATGCCTCAACTTTCTGGTGACCCCCTTTGAAGACTTAGGCGAATTCTCTTGTTTCCTTGGCAAAGTCTTTTGTTCTGGCGGAGGCGGAACCGGGATGGAACTTGACATTGTTCCGTTTGCCTTGTTTCGGGTCTTGTTCCCTTTCCATCTCCAGCTCCGCTCCCCACTTTCTTGGATCTTCGAGTTTTGTTCTGATGGAGGCGGAACCGGATTGGAACTTGGCATTGTTCCTTTTGTCATGTTTCGGGTTTGGCTCTGGATCCGGCTCTAGCTCTGGCTCCGGTAGTCTATTGCTCTTTGCTTGGTTCTGGCGGAGGCAGAACCAGTTTTGGAAGTTGGCAATGTTTGTTTGCCATGTTCCTGTTCCGACTCCGGGTCTGATTCCTGCTTTTGTGATATAGTTCCTCTGGATGTTTGGATTCTCCTCAGGGAGTTTTCCTCCACTTTGTCCATGTTCTGGATTATTGTTTCTTACAGTTGACGGAGGCGGAACCGGAACCGGTTTGGTTCCTGATCTTGGACTTTTGGTAAAGTCCTGTTTCTGTTCCTGTTCCGTCCCCAACTCCGACTTCGCTCTTTTGTGCTCTCGTCTTGGTTTGACCCCAGGTTGACTTTACCCGGTCAGTTTTGTTTTTGATGTGTTCCTCTTTGCCGCAGGCAGGCACGGAACCGAATTGGTTCCTGAACCTGTAATTTCGGTGGAGTCATGTTTCGACTCTAGTTCTGTCTCCATCTCTGACTCCGGCTCCGACAGTGTTAGGTTTGGCTTGAAGCCTTGGACGTGCCCGATGTCTGTTTGACCATTTTGGTTGCTCTGTCAGCTGCGATTGCTGATGGGTCTTGGACGCGTGGCACCTAGTTGAATAGTGATTGGATGGTTACCTAACTTGTTGTGCTGCATGTTTAGTCAATGAAGGTTGGCGGAGCTGAACCCGTTTTTGGAATGACATTGAATGCCTGGGCGACTCATTGTAGGGAGATCTGTCAGATTCGACCAGATGCATGATTTGCGGATGGTCTTCTTTGCTCTTGTTGAGTCGGTTACATATTGGATGAGAGATGTATTATTTCTCAAGCAAGCAAGTAAGTTCGACGAGTCTGCAAGAGTCATGGGTTGCAGAGCAAGTGCGAGATGTGTGAACTGAATGCGCGACCATGAGACTGCGAGCAGGATGCGCGGGAATGTGAATGCGTGTGCATGGGGTTGCAAGCATAATGCATGATGCATGATGCAAGATTGCAGCTATTGGACTTACAGGTTGGAGAGTCGAAGGTGTGATGAGATTTGTAGAGAGATGGAGAGGGTGTTCAAGCAGTTTGCTTAGGCAATGTAACTGTGAACACTCTATCTCTCGGATCTGGGCATGGGAATCATTGGAGGCAGAATGACTAGGCTGGCCATGAGGCTGGCTATAATAGTCATTTGAGGAGCTGAGAGGAATCTTGCGGGTACCTGTTACTTCTCCAATAGAACAAGATGTAACTCCTGTATTGGCCTTGAGCTTGATATTGTATTGTAACTGGTTTTGTTGCTGAATAATATAATGGCTCAAAATTTTGGAGTGTGGGGTTTTTACCTGAAAGGGTTTTCCCCATGTATATCTTTGTGTCTTCCTTTTTTGTCTTTCATGGTATCTGGTTATGTTGAATTTATTTCTTGTTGCATTCATTTCTCTCAGAGGATCAATGGGGGATCAACTGTGCTTGTTTCTGCTTTATAGCATAGTTGGTTGTGTCTTTGTTGTGATTTTGAATTGAAATCACTAAGGCACTACTATCTTAGATGCCTATCTTGATGACAGACCGAATCCGTATCCCCGACAAGTGGTATCAGAGCTGGTAGCTTGTTGCTCGTGATACCAACAGTGGTATCAAAGCATGTTTAAGGGAGGTCATGGCTTGATGATATCGACAGTGGTATCAGAGCCTTCTCCTGGTTGCTGAAGTTCTGGGTTTTCTCCTATGGTGATTTCTTAGCCTGGCAAGCTTGAGGAAGTTTGGAGAAATCGGTTGGTGATTGGTCCTTCGGTGAGTGGAAGTGTGTGCTTCATTGATTCAACATACAGTTTGAAAGGGACTGGGAAAGTATGGAGTGGGTCATGTTGTGGCAACATGATCTGGAGGACCTGACTGGTAACATTGTTCCTGATGCAAAGGGCATGAGATGTGTTCATGGTTGTGTTGTAGCAAAGTGTGGTGTTCATACTGGGTGTCTGTGTGAGAGGCTCCTTGGTGATATGGACTAGCTTGTGTCATTGTTCAGTTATGGTTTGTTGTGCTTGTGCTGGGTGTTTCTGACTTAGCATTGAAGGCATTTTCTCTGGTGTTCTGATTGCATGGAGGCTATGAGGTGACCTTGGTGGTCTGCAACTTCTGGATAGCCTAGCTCTTCCTTGTGCTTGTGCATGGCTATGGCATTGGAACTGGTGTGAAACGGACCTGTTGTTCCTGTGTGCCTCTTTCTTGCACTTGCATGGTTCAGATTCATGTCTTTGGCTCTAAAGGTTTTGTGTAGATTTTCCTAAAAAGTCTACGGTGCATTCTCTTGTTCTTTCATTGTTCTAGTTTACTGTGATGGTTGTGTGAAGACTCCTAAGTTGTCCAGATGAGCAGTGAATATGGAGGTGCATGGGTGTTTTGGAAACACTATGGTTTTTTGAAGGTTTTGCACGGTCAAGGAAAACTTGTGTTTTTATGGAACTGCTATTTGTTATTTTTCTAGATCCTAGTTTCTAGGGTGTGACTGGATGAGATAGCTGCAGTTCGACTGGTTTTGAGGAGTGGTGTCTTCTCTGCATGGGAGTGTTGGTATGTTTTTCCTTCAACATTCTTGTGGTTTGCTTTAATGGTTTTCTAGACTTTGGTGCTTGGGTTGTGGACGTGACTGGCAAATCAAATCTGTTGCTGATATGGTGTTTGAGTCATGATTGTCAGCTTTGGCTGTTCTCTTTGATTATCTCAGTTTTGCAGTTTCCAGTGCAATGATAGATTTACAGGTTTACTTTTGGTTGCATCCACAAGTTGTGCAATATTGTAGGCTATCCTTACCTACATGCTTGTTGTGAGACAACTCAGAAGTGGACTGTCTATATCCACGAGGGTGTAACCATGTTGTGTAGATCTATTAGCTGACCTTGTCTGTGGTCACTTGTGTATTGGCATGGCTATTTTGAGATGAGAGGAGGAATGGTGTTTGAGTACCTGAATAGTCAGTGATGGGGACCTGAAGCATGTGGATCACGATGTCATGGAGAGTTGGGTACACTAGCATAGTGTAAGCTTTTGACAGTGATGGTGTGGTCAGTCATGGTGCTTGGAAAGCTCAGTGTCACGTTTCAGTGGGAGCTTTAGCAATGACTGGTGTCTTCTTTGGTGTTGCAGAATTTGCATCTGCATGTTCACTATTTGAAGATGTGCAGCACTTTGGAGCCATGAAGGACCTTGGTAGTCTTTGGCTGAGTTGCTGGTGGTGCTTGGCAGGTGATGTTGGTTTAGAGTTGTTTGCTTTATGTCATGGTATACTCTTGCTTGTGCATTAGAGTTTTGGCATGTTGTTTTGCTCTTGAAGACCATGGACAGTTCACTTGAAGCATGGTATCTCCCTTGGAGATGTGTAGATCATGGTGTCATGATAAGTTCCTGTTCTAGGTTATGGAACTTTGACAGTGGTCTGGGGGTTCTCTTTACTTTGAGTACATTGGTCATATGTTGGAGGACTTCTGGTTATTGCAGTGCTAAAGTTTGGAGTTAGCATGAGATGACAGGTGTTGATACTCATGGATGCATGGAGAATAAAGGTGAGGCTTGAATTATTAAGTGAATGTTGTTGTTACAACTGAAAGTCTGAGAAGCCTACACTTTGGTTGAATGTAAATTCAACAGAGATCTTGAAGGAGAATGCTCTTAGGTTAGCCATGGTGGCTTGTATATCTTGGATGAGCATGTTTCTTTTTTCTTCTTGATCTGCTCGGCAGTGGTGTCATTGTGAAAGGTATTTACCCATTATACTTTTCAAGTGCTTTATGTTTTATCTTTCATGTTATAAATCTTGAGTTGGTTTAGATTCTGGAGGATTCATAATGAAAGGTTGGAAAACATAGTTTATCTCCTTGTGCTTTTGAGGACTGAAAGGAGATGGTTATATGGGTAGGTCTGATCTTCTTTGAAGAGCTTACATCCATGTTTTGTTGGATGTTGTCAAGGCTTTTCCCTTTGGTATGTAAAGAAGATCATTCTTGACACAGCTGGCATTTAGAAGTGTTTGTAGAAGGACATGTTTCTTGTTGATTTGTTGTTTCTCTCTTATCTGGTCTTGTTCTTCCTGATTGCTCTTGTGAATTTAGATGTGAGTTGCCTTTGTGGTACCGGGTTGGTCACTGTTTGTGGTCATGTGTTGTCACCTGGGTGATGACACGAAGGTGCCTGTGCTTCTTTCTTCAGTCAACTTTGGAGGTATTTGAAAGAACTGTGGAAGATAGTTGAGAGAAATTTTTCTTGTAGCAGGTGGTTGCAGATGTTGCAGATTAGTATGGATGTTCCTTGGAACTACATGGTTACATTTCTTTATGCTGGGTTTGGTGGACTTGGTATGCCTGGATCATTTGTGATGGTGCTCTGTCTGCACTCATCTGGATAGTGCCCTTGCAGTGGGAGTACTTGGATGTGTTTGGTCTATGACTGGTTGACACAAGGTGCTTGTTTGCTACTGAGATGGGTGGGTTTCTTTTGATGGCATGAGTTCACTTTTAGGTCATACCTTTAAGGTATGGGTGGTTGGATGTTTCAGCATGAGCTGTGGGTGCTGGTTTTCAGTCACGTGGGTTTGATTAGTTGGATGAGGGTAGTCTGTTCATGGTTTCCTTTCTAGCTAGTCAGTTTTTCTTGTTCTGGAGTTTGGTTGGAGTAGTGCTTTGCTGGTTTTTTGCCTTTTTCATCTGAAGGATCTTTTGATTTCATTCCTGAGACTGTTGCGATTTCACTTTGGTGTGTTCATGTGTTTGGAGCTATTGCTTAAGGTGGTGGACATCTTTTTGATGTTGTTGCAGTGGTTTTGATTGGAGTGTGAGAGCATGTGTTGGTCCTTGTTCGGGTTGGTTTAGAGGATGCCTAAAAGTCTTCGGCAAGTGGGAGATTGTTGGGAATTATGCCTCAACTTTCTGGTGACCCCCTTTGAAGACTAAGGCAAATTCTCTTGTTTCCTTGGCAAAGTCTTTTGTTCTGGTGGAGGCGGAACCGGGATGGAACTTGGCATTGTTCTGTTTGCCTTGTTCCGGGTCTTGTTCCCATTTCATCTCCAGCTCTGCTCCCCACTTTCTTGGATCTTTGAGTTTTGTTCTGGCAGAGGTGGAGTCGGATTAGAACTTGGCATTGTTCCTTTTGTCATGTTCCGGGTTTGGCTTTGGATCCGGCTCTAGCTCCGGCTCCGGTAGTCTGTTGCTCTTCGCTTGGTTTTGGCGGAGGCGGAACCAATTTTGGAAGTTGGCAATGTCTGTTTGCCATGTTCCTGTTCCTGTTCCTATTCCGACTCTGGGTCTGACTCCTGCTTTTGTGATCTAGTTCCTCTGGATGTTTGGATTCTCCTCGAGGAGTTTTCCTCTACTTTGTCCATGTTCTGGATTGTTGTTTCTTGCAGTTGGTGGAGGTGGAACCGGAACCGGTTTGGTTCCTGATCTTGGACTTTTGGTAAAGTCCTGTTTCTGTTCTTGTTCCATCCCCGACTCTGATCTTTTGTGCTCTCATCTTGGTTTGACCCTGGGTTGACTTTACCCGGTCAGTTCTGTTTCCAATGTGTTCCTCTTTGCCGCGGGCGGACACGGAACCAAATTGGTTCCTGAACCTATAATTTTGGTGGAGTCATGTTTCGACTCCAGTTCCATCTCCGGCTCCGACAGTGTTAGGTTTGGCTTAAAGCCTTGGACACGCCCGATGTCTGTTTGACCGTTTTGGTTGCTCTGTCAACTGCGATTGCTAATGGGTCTTGGATGCGTGGCACCTAATTGAATAGTGATTGGATGGTTACCTAACTTGTTGTGCTGCATGTTTAGTCAATGAAGGTTGGCGAAGCTGAACCCATTTTTGGAATGGCATTGAATGCCTAGGCGGCCCGTTGCAGGGAGATCTGTCAGATCTGACCAGATGCGTGATTTGCGAATGGTCTTCTTTTCTCTTGTTGAGTTGGTTACATATTGGATGAGAGATGCATTATTTCTCAAGCAAGCAAGTAAGTTCGACGAGTCTGCAAGAGTCGTGGGTTGCGGAGCAAGTGCGAGATGTGCGAGCTGAATGTGCATCCATGAGACTGCAAGCAGGATGCATGGGCATGTGAATGCATGTGCATGGGGCTGCAAGCATAATGCATGATGCATGATGCAAGATTACAGCCGTTGGACTTGCAGGTTGGAGAGTCGAAGGTGTGATGAGATTTGTAGAGAGATGGAGAGGGTGTTCGAGCAGTTTGCTTAGGCAATGTAACTGTGAACACTCTATCTCTCAGATCTGGGTATGGGAATCATTGGAGGCCGAATGACTAGGCTGGCCATGAGGCTGGCTGTGACAGTCATCTGAGGAGCTGAGAGGAATCTTGCAGGTACTTGTTACTTCTCCAGTAGAACAAGATGTAACTCTTGTATAGGCCTTGGGCCTGATATTGTATTGAAACTGGTTTTGTTGCTGAATAATACAATGGCTCAAAATTTTGGAGTGTGAGGTTTTTACCTGAAAGGGTTTTCCCCACATATATCTTTGTGTCTTCCTTTTTTGTCTTTGATGGTATCTGGTTATGTTGAATCTGTTTCTTGTTGCATTCATTTCTCTCAGAGGATCAATGGGGGATCAACTGTGCTTGTTTCCGCTTTATAACATAGTTGGTTGTGTCTTTGTTGTGATTTTGAATTGAAATCACTAAGGCACTACTATCTTAGATGCCTATCTTGATGACAGACCGAATCCGTATCCCCGACATTATGACCCCTTAAGACATCCCCTTAAGACATTGTATTATGACCCCTTAAGGCATCCCCTTGAGACATTGTATTATGAACCCTTAATACATCACCTTCAGACATAATATGACCAATTAAAACAACCCCTTAAGATGTAATATGACCCCTTAAGACATCCCCTTAAGACTTTGTATTATGACCCCTTAAGATGTTCTATTATGAACCCTTAAGACATCCCCTTAAGACGTTCTATTATGAAACCTTAAGACATCCTCTTAAGACTTTATATTATGAACCCTTAAGACGTTCTATTATGAACCCTTAAGACATCCCTTTAAGACGTTCTATTATGAACCCTTAAGACATCCCCTTAAGATGTCATATTATGACCCCTTAAGATGTCCCCTTAAGACGTCGTATTATGACCCCTTAAGATGTCCCCTTATTTGTTTTCAATGTACCTGTTTGTTTTGACAAGTTATAAATTAGTATTGGATGCCATTATTTGTTTTGACAGCTTATAAATTAGTATTGGATGCCATTATTTGTTTTGATGGCTTATAAATTAGTATTGGATTCCATTATTTGTGTTGACAGCTTAAAAAATAGTATTGATTGCCATTATTTGTTTTGACAGCTTATAAATTAGTGTTGGATTTTATTATTTATAGAATTTATTAATGCTTTTGTTCTCTAATCTTGTATGGTTTTGTTTATTTCTTAAAATTTTATGCTTTCTGGTATACAAATGAATTGCTTTGGTTTGTAAATTATGATTTATTGACTAATTATTGATTGACGTGAATTGAATAAGTTCATTGACTAATTATAGCTAATTTTTGAATGTACATATCATGTATGAGATCACTAAATTTGTAAACTATAATTATTAAAATGTCCTATTAATTTCAACTTTAATTTCATATTTATATTTAATTTCACATTAATGTCCTATATTAATATCTTGACTATGAACATAAAATGCATAAATGTATATGTGTAAATTAAAATTTCAAACAATAATAAAGTCCATAATTTATGTAAATATATTAAGTGCATGAAACCAATATATTAAGCGCGTGAAAAAAAGTCCATCAAAGTACAACCCATGAACTAAAGTCCAACTAAGTACTCAAGAACCATGAAATATAAAGTCCGACAGAGTACATGACAAACTAGAAATATAGTCCACAAAATAAACAAATATAACCCACAAAATCATGTTTCTAGGTCATGTATTGTCTCTATAATCAAGAGACCTCTTCGTGCCATGCGGGCTATGCAGATGACCTGAAACACTTTGTACAAGAGAAAGATGAAATCATATGTAAGACAATGAAAAAAAATTTAATGACAATTTAATTTATAATTCATCATATTAAAATTAAACTACCGTCATATCTGGGTTTGGATGCTCTACTGCACCTAAACAAACCTCTACATTCTCTGAATCAATCTACATAAACAAGACAAAAAAAGCTGAAATTAGATGCACAAGTCTACAATTAAAAATGATTTAATTGAAATTAATTTATAATTTATTATATTTTAATTGTACCATATCCATAGGTTGTGCACCCTCTTTTGTAGGACATGTTTGTACATTCTCAACTACTAGATGTGTCACATGCTATAAAAGAAAAAGAATTTAAAACACCTATTAGCTCAAATTATATTAATATTCAATTTGAAATTTAAAATTATTTAGTTATATATTCACAATATATAATTTATAATTGAATTTAAATATAATAAAAAATTTAAATTACCATTTGATCTGGAGCCTACTTCGCATGCCCTCTTGGAGGTGTAACTATGTTTGGGTCAGGGCTGAAAGTTGCACTAAAAAATTCCTACAAGATCAAAGTTAAAGCATGTACATACTTGAATTAGGTAAATATATATATATTCAAGTTTGCACATTTTGTGTAGAATTTTTTTTAAACAATCTGAAAATCAGAGGCCTCACGAGTAACCGCAACATCTAATGTTTTCTCGATGGCCATTCTAATTGTGGTATCAACCTAGACATACATGTAGACATGTAACACAAGCTTATAATATTTAAAAGTGTACATGCATATTTCATATATAGTGAATTAAAAATTCATAATTGTAACTATACTAATATAAGTTAAAGCAATTTACAATATAAATGTACCTGCCCCTGGTCTACGACGACCGATAGTGGAGGAGTGCTCGACAACCCCTCGAGTGGAATCGACGTGGAAGCCGATCGAATCGCCTAAACCAACATAAATATTTCAAACATATATGTTATTCAATTATAAATTTAAAACTCAAGTTAAAAATCATTTCATTTATAATTTAAAAAATTGAAATCAAAATACCCCATAAGGGTTGCCAATTAGGACTGGTGCCAATGTATGTACTCGTGGAACGGATGATTGCCCCATTGTCACTATCATCTGTACACCAAACAGTTTGATTGTTAAAATGTATTGCAAACTTTACTTTGATATATACATTCATCAAAATTCTTATAAAATGAACATGTAGATGCATATTTATACCTATGTACCAGTGTCCTTAGGATGTTCGCCTCCTGTAAGAAACTCTACAAATGAATTGATGTGACCAAATGAACCACCAGAATCTCCACGTCCACCCGAACTATGTGTGGCCTGATCAGGTCCATAGCATACTTGATGACAACTGGTACATACATGTGAGACGGGCCTCAACACTCTTGGAGTGGTACTCAAACCAACTCCATAAAACACTCCTCCATCATCATCATCTCTATGCTCACCACCCACTAGCGCAAAATCATGTTGATGAAGGTCTCATGTGAGTGTACTAAGGGAACCTAATGTCAAGACCATAGATCGATGATGCATAGGTGCAAGAATGGGAGGACCAGGACCAACAACAAGGGGTTGTGCATGCACAGGGAATTGGGGATCAACCCTTGCCCCTAACCTCTGTTGTGGCATGTCGCCACCAACACCTTGAAATGATTTAAAATCAAAATAATTGGGCTTTTGCCCCATAACAAACTCTACATATAATTTCCTCAAAAAATACAATGGGCACTCCTAATTAGCATGTGGGGGACTATCAAAAACCATATACCATTGATCCCAAAAATGTGCACTCATCTGTGGATGTATGCACCACCTCATGGATATTCTAGATTTGTTCGCAGGAATGGACTGTCGAGTAACAGGGTCGAGAAAGTAGGGGGATAGGTGGGCTTTCTTTATTTTAAGGTCTAATATTTCTTTATAAGAGAGACCATCAACATAAAATTGTCTCATTTGTCCTCTGTCTCGTCTATGCCTATCTAGATCAGAATCAATGGTCCTAATGGCATCCACAACTTTTTGCATTGCAGATACAAAACGTCTAACATGGGGTGGAATCAATGCTTGACTCTGCATAGCATTGATTTGATTTTGCATTTATGCAACCTGATCATTTATGCGTGCTCATAAGCAAGCCTCATCAGATGCAACATGTTGTGGAGGTGGCATATTAGGTGGATGGGGAGGTGGAGGTGGAGGTGGAGGTGGAGGGGGAGGTGGAGGTGGAGGGGGAGGTGGAGGTGGAGGTGGCTGAGGTGGTGGATTGATGATATCATCAATATTAAAATCATCCATGATATGAGATATAAGTGTGCACCTGCATTAAATTATACTAAATTAACATATAAACTTTAAAAATTACAAGAAATAGTTAAATTTGAAACACACATGCAAATTTGTTTAAATATGATACATGCATACATATATTAAGATCATATAAAATTGAAACACACATATACATTGATTGAACTTGATCAAGTAAACTATGTACATACATTTAAAATAAAAAAAATACCATGCATTTAACATACATACATTTAACATATGCATACATTTAAAATAAAAAATACCATGCATAATTTGCATGCATACATCATTAAAGTAAACTATGTACATACATACAAATTTCAAAATTTAACAACTATATGTGCAATTTTAATACATGTGTACATAGTAAACAATAAACTTGAAACATTCACAAAAAGCTCATTTTATTTCTAACGCATATATATATCCATCTAGAACCATCCATTTAAAAATATCCATCTAGAAACAAAATCATAAATTCACGTCACACAAAATATCCATCATTCACCAAATTCATCACACAAAATATCCATCGTTCACCAAATTCATAAACTCATAACTATTTAAGATCGTCTTAATTTAAAAACTATTGTGGCTCTCTACTGCATCTCTTCATTTATTTGCATTTTCCTTTTCAGAATCAGAAGTTCTCCTCTCCTCTAGCCATTGTTGATGCTCATCTAAGATCCCATCCATAGCCCTGAAAAAATCAACAATGGTTTGCATCCTAGATGCAATCATCCTCATAGGTGGTGCAACAAATTCTTCATTTTGAATAATGTTGATTTGATCTTGGATGGTTCTAACATTGGAATTGATTCGTTCTTGCAAACGAACACCATCGATTTCAGATGGTGGAGCTGGGGGGTTATGAGGTGGAGAGGGTGGAGGTGGAGGTGAAGGTGGTGGAGATGGATGGCACAGAGGTGGATTGTGAATATAATTGAATCGATCCATGTGATCTCTAGAAGATATGAGTGAACCTGCATTAGATTTGTAATTTCAAAATGTAAGATACATGTTTAGGATTTATACCCTTAAACCATTTAATATAAATGGCCTAATTGAATACATATGATAAAATAAGTTTAAGCCTCATTTATGTCTAAGGCATGTTACTTGAATGAAAATACAATTAACTATTAATATAAGACAATTTATGAATGTTATAGGGTTTACGGTTTAGAGTTTAACATAGATCCCCTTAAGCCATCCTATCACCCTAAAACGTAAATTAATCAACCTAGATCATGATTTATCTCATTCATATTATAATCTTGCATGATCTAATTATTGTTAAATTTGGTTTACGAAACTTAGGGTGAAGTTTTGGTGTCCCTTGGAATATAATGAACTTGCAAGTTAGTGAAGAACATTTTCTTGTGGAACAGTTGATTGAGATAGGTCTATAGGATAGGATTCATGGGAGTACCCTATAGGATTCTTGTGGAACAGTTGATTAAGATCCTAAGACAAAATGAATGTTTTAGTGAAGAACATTTTCTTGTGGAACAGTTGATTGAGATAGGTCTTGTTTCAACTGACCAACCTAGATCATGAAATATCATTCATATTATAATCTTACACAATCTTGTTATTGTTAAATTTGGTTGCCTTGGGCAACTTCACCAAATTTTAAGAACTTATTTGATCCCATTAAGAAATTTCATATTAGGACCCCTTAAGACATCGATTTACGATTTATAGTGATAGGATGGCTTAAGGGGATCTATGTCTAGTGAGGTCCTAGGACAAAATAACATGGCTTAAGGGAATCAAATTTGGTGGAGTTGCCTAAGGCAACCAAATTTGATTTTAAGGTCCTAAGACAACATGAATGCTTTAGTGAAGAACATTTTCTTATGGAACAGGTGATTGAGATAGGTCTTGTTTCAAATATCATTCATATTATAATCTTGCACAATCTTGTTATTGTTAAATTTGGTTGCCTTGGGAAACTTCACCAAATTTTAAGAACTTATTTGATCCCATTAAGAAATGTCATATTAGAACCCCTTAAGACATCGATTTACGATTTAGGGTGATAGGATGGCTTAAGGGGATCTATGTCTAGTGAGGTCCTAGGACAAAATAACATGGCTTAAGGGAATCAAATTTGGTGATGTTGCCCAAGGTAACCAAATTTGATTTTAAGGTTCTAAGACAAAATGAATGCTTTAGTGAAGAACATTTTCTTGTGGAACAGTTGATTAAGATAGGTCTTGTTTCAAATATCACTCATATTATAATCTTGCACAAAGTTTCATATTAGGACCCCTTAAGACATCGATTTACGATTTAGGGTGATAGGATGGCTTAAGGAGATCTATGTCTAGTGAGGTCCTAGGAAAAAATGACATGGCTCAAGTGAATAAAATTTGGTGAAAAAATGATGTCTTTAGCCTGTTTAGGGTTTAGAATTTTTAGTTTAGGGTTTACGGTAATATGATGGCTTAAGGGGATATTTGTAGTAAGGTTCTACTACAAAATGACATGGATTAAGGGAATCAAATTTGGCTTAAGGAGATCATTGTAGTAAGGTTCTATGACAAAATGACATGGCTTAAGGGAATCAAATTTGGTGGAGTTGCCTAAGGCAACCAAATTTGATTATAAGGTCCTAAGACAAAATGGATGCTTTAGTGTTGAGGGTTTAGATTTTAGAGTTCAGGGCTTAGGGTTTAGCAAACTTAGGGTGAAGTTTGGGTGGCCCTTGGAATAATGGACTTGCAAGTTAGTGCCTAGTTTATGAATATTTTTTTATTTTATGAATAGATTGACTATTTCCATAATAGAAACACATAATTATGTGTGATTAAGATTGAGTTTGATGTATATTTTAACTGGATGTTTTTTTAATTGAATATAAGATTATTTTATTTAATATTTTTTTCATTAATATTAAACTTAGTTAAATGAATTTTATGATATAAAACATGTATGATATAAAATTAGTTACTGTTGAATTGAAAGTATTTTATTTTAAATTGTTTGTAATTGAAAGAACCTAAAAGAACTTAGAAAACAAAAATATTTAGATTATTTAGTGTCTAGGTAACTAGTGCAAAAATTTAAATCCTAGACCAATCCTCTAAGTACATATATATGGTAAATCCTAAACCATGAATTTAATCATTAAAATTTTAAAATTTAAATTCAAAATTTTCCATCCCTTACACATTTAATAATACATTATGAGCCAACTAAACTTGCTTAGTATTCAAAGGCATTCAATTGTCTTTATTTTATCATTTAATTAGACTTGATCATTATTCACAAATCATTTAAATTTTTGAAAGTACTATGCTAGGAACAATTCAATAGGAGGACCTAAATTTAATCTAATTATGCATCACCATTTCCAAGTTTGAATACTATTCTCCTCAATCATTCCCATAATCATGAACTTGATCTTATCATGAGGGCTAACCTATGAGAACATGACAATTGAGATCCAACACTCACCCCTAGGTGTTTTTAAATAGAGTTGATTTATTTACCATCCCTAATTTAATTTACATTTCATCAAAATACCACATTTCTTCTTAAGTAGTTCAACTTCAATTCAAGAACCCTAGATCCCTAGATGAAGCTAGATTTTGAATTTAATCCTCACTTAAGGTTTTGAATAGACCCTAGATGAAGCTAGATTTAGAATTTAGTGTGTGTTTTTATTTTTGTTTTATTTTTATTTCATCTTTTTAATATACTGATTATTTGACCTAAAATTAATTATCAAAATTCATATAAAAGATAGTTCTAAATGAAAATTCATATAGCAATAATGTACTCATTTCAGAAAAAATGGAAAGTTTTTCTAATCTAATTATAATTTAACATTGAAACTAAAATTTAACATATCATTTTATCCATACAATGCAAATCAAATTAAAACATTTAAGCAATGCAAAAGAATTTTCTTGAGCTCGAATATTAGGGTTTTCAAAATCAAAATGATTTGTTCGATTTCAATTTAGGGTTTTAACAATTTTTATTGTTTCAATTCAATTCAGGGTTTCAATTTCTATGCAATTAGGGTTTTCAATACAATTTTTTAGTTTCAATTCAAACTAGAGTTTTGAAATTCTTTTTTTTTGCTTTGATTTGAATTCAAGATTTCAAAAAGCTTAATTAGGGTTTCTAAATGCAAATTTTCAATTTATTTCAATTTCTAGGGTTTTGAAATGCAATTTTTTTGTTTCGTTTCAATTAGGGTTTTGAAATTCAATTTTTTTTTGTTTCATCAAACAATTCAAGTTTCAAAAGTTAAATTTTGTTTCTAAAATACAATTCAAGTTTTATTTTATTTGTTTCTATTGAAAATCTTCACAATTTGAGGTATTTTTTTAATCTATTTCTACAATTTCTCATTTCAAAAATAACATGAAATAAAATGCTTAAAATGTAAATAAAAATTGAAATAAACATGCTAGAAACAGTAAATTTATCAACAATTTCAATTTCGAATGAAAAAATGCAAAAAAAGAGGAAGAGTAAGGGTACTTGGAGGTCTTCTGGGGGTCGCTGTCGCTCTCAAATCGGGATCCCGTGCGCGCAGGTGAAAATGAAGATTTCTTCATTTAAAAAAAAAAAATAGTCTTGCGAAACGGGATCTCGATTTCCTCTCCGTAGGTTCGGGACCCTCTAGCAAACGGGATCCCGTTTTTCAAAAAGCGGGATCTCGTTTGTGATTCAGGCTCAAGATCCCGAACCAAAACGGGATTTAAAATCGGGATCTCATTCTTAAAAATTAGGATCCCATTTTTGCTTAACCGATTTCGTTTTTTCGGCTAAGCCAAAAACTTCCACATTTTGTGGACCCTACTTTGTGCATTTACCCAAAGACCACATAGTTCAACTGGTGCTGACTCAAAGCATAACATTTTTTCAGAATTCAAACAACGTTGATAACTTGGATTGGTATTCCACTTTTGTTCTAGACCTGATGTGTTGCAGGAAATTTACTTGAACTAGCCATGAGGTTCAAGCAAATTTTGATATCTTAGACTTTTGAGTGAAGGAATAATCCAAATTTTTTGTTTTGATTTTTTTGATTTGTGATAGTTTTGGCCATGATAGGATGCACAAAGATCTAATCCATGACCAGCTTTGGGAAGTTTGCTCTAGTTTGAGACAAGAATACTTTCCTAAATCAATAACGAGCCATGGTTGGACACATGCTTTATTACGGTATGAATGGGTGGATGCTTTGGATAATGCTGATAGATAATTATGCAAATCTTATTCAAATAGAGCACCTGTTTGCCAAGTTTTCACTATGGTACCTATTCTAGAAGTGCCACAAAGTGGCTTTCACTAAAAGAACATTTTTATTTCTCTTTACTATTTTTCTTGCTTTTTGATTTTTTTGGTTTTTTTATCCTTTTGACTTTTTTTTTGGATTTTTACCCTTTTGCCTAGGGTATTCTAACATGTTTCAACTAGAGAACCTCTTGAGGTGGCTCTTATTCAATGGTTGAGATAAGGTTTCTCCTTCAGGAGTAGCAAACTGATAAGCTCCTGAACTGTAGCTTTGTGTGATGATCAATGGGCCTAACCAGTTTGGTTCAAACTTGCCTTTGCCATCTTGATTCAGCTATACCTTTTGGTTCTCTTTGAGTACCAAGTCACCAACCTAAAAGTTTATGTCTTTAATCCTTTTATTATAGCTTCATTTGAGCCGATTCTAATAAACCCGAAGATAGTTTAACGCACTCAAATACCTTTCATCTAGGAGTTCTAACTCATTTAATCTAGATACCTGATACTCTTCATTGTTGACCATGTCTTTTAGTGAGATTTGCAATGAGGGGATTTCAACTTCGATAGGTAAGACAACCTCTGATCCATAGACCAAGGAGAAGGGTGTAGCACCTATAGGTCTTTGGATATTGGTTTGAGAAGCCCATAGAGCTGGGTTCAGTTGCAAATTCCAATCACAACCAACATCATTAACAGTCTTCTTTAGTATCTACAAGATGGTTTTATTAGATGCTTCAGCCTAACTCTTTCCTTGTGGGTAATAGGGGGTGGAAAATCTATGTTGGATAGAGAACTTTTAACAAAGTTATTGGATATCTTGATTCTTGAATGGGGTTCCATTGTCCATTATGATTGTTTGGGGAATTCCATGCCTTCAAATAAAATAATTTAGAATGAACTTTGATATCTATTTTTCAGTGATGTAGGTCAATGGATTTGCTTTTATCTATTTAGTGAAATATTTTGTTGCAGTAATGATGAACTTATGCCCATTAGAGGAAGCAGGAGAAATATTTCCTACCAATTCTAATCCCCATTGCGAAAAAGGCCATGGTGTTGTGATCAGTCTCAAGTCTTGTGCTAGTGCATGGACAAGGTCACTATGCTACTGACATTGAAGGAACTTTTTGGAATACTGAATACTCTCTTATTACATGGAGGACCAATAGTACCCTATTCTCAAATTTTTTTATAATAGGTTAGGTCCACTAGCGTGGGACCCATAAACACCTTTGTGTACCTCTTGTAAGGTGATTTGTGCTTCTTTTGTGTTAATACATTAGAGTAACATACTATCCAAACTTCGATGATATAAAGTATCTCCTAGGATCATGAATCGGGAAGTCCTATGGGTGAAATTCTTCTTTTGGGTTGATGTTAGGTCTTGAGTGGTATGATACCATGTTGGATGTAATTGAATGTGTCTTGGTACCATGGAAAATTAGGACCAACAACAACACACACTAGTTTTGATTTTGCAATATCGAACGTTGGTATGAGTAATTTCTCCACAAGGAATTCATACTTAGGAATATTCTATGAAATATCGAGAAGTGATCCTATTGTTGCCATGGTTTTGACTACTCTATTGTTGATCCTAGGAATCTATTCAAATGTTATGTTGATAAAATATTCCTTGAAGCTATCCACCATCCTTTTGTACAACATTAGCTTGTCATCTCTTTTTTGCTACTCATCATTCATTTGTCTGATCACTAGTTGAGAGTCTCCAAAGACCTCCAGTTCTTTTATCCTCCATTCAATAGCCATCTTAAGTCCTATGATTAGAGCTTCATACTTTGATATATTATTTGTGTAGGGGAAGGAAATTATGTATGCCTTAGGTATACTATCTCCTTGTGGTGTGAGAGATAGGACACTTTCTCTAGAGCCATGTTGAGTGTGGGACCTGTCAAAATACAAGGTCCAATGGCTTGTCTATTATGTGAGTAATATACTTTCATCTAGAAAGTCTACTATGAGTGGTTGGTGATCTTCCATTGGTGCCTCTCCTAGCTAATCTTCTTGTTATCTATCCTTTGATGGATTTTCTATCTATGTATTCTATGTTGAACTCACTTAGAATCATTACCTATTTAGCAATTCTTCTTGTTAGAGTTTCTTTTGCTAATAGGTATTTTAGTGGATCTACCTTTGAAATCAACTTTACTTGTCTATTTAAGATATAGTGTCTCAGCATCTATCCCAAATACAATAGAGAGACATGCTCTTTCTATGGGTGAGTAGTTCAACTCGTAGCCCACCAGTGTTCGGCTGATGTAGTAGAGTCCTCTTTCTTTATTATTATCATCTAGCTATGCTAGGAGAGCTCCCAACTCTACTTTTGTTGTAGACACATAGAGTATCATTTCTTTGTCCAGAATAGGTGGCATCAAGACCGTAGGAGTAAGTAGGTATTGTTTGACTTGTTGGAATTCTTGGTCACATCTCCCCTCCCACTTGAATGTGATGTCTTTATGTAATAGATGGGTGAATAGATGACATTTGTTCACCAGTTATGTAATCTGATGGAGTGTAACTTCCCTTGTAAACTTCTCTGCTACTTTAATATCTTTGGTGGAGGAACTCTTGTATGCAGTTCACTTTCACTAGATCTACTTCAATTCCCCTTCTTGACACTATGTACCCTAGTAGTTTTCTAGATGTTACTCTAAATACACACTTTTTGGGTTAAGTCTCAAGTTATATTGTTCAAGTTGATCAAACACCATTGCAAGGTTAGCCAAATGGTCTTCCCTTTTGATGGACTTCGCTAGAATGTCATCTACATAATCTTCCATAACTATAAGCAACATGTCATAAAATATTATGGTCATCACCCATTGATAGGTTGCTCCTACATTTTTTAGACCAAATGGCATGGCATTCCAGCAGAAGGTCCCCCAGGCACAAGTAAATGCCATTTTATTCTAATCATCAGGGGATATTTTTATCTAATTATACCCAGAGAAACCATCCATTAAAGATAGCATCTCATGTCCTATTGTTAAATCTGCAATCATGTCTATACTTGGAAGAGGAAATTCATCCTTCAGACAAGCTTTGTTTATGTCTTGAAAGTCCATGCAAATCCTTATGCCCCCAGTGGGCTTTGACACTAGTACTAGATTTGATATCCATTTTAGATAATTGATCAGTCTAATGAAACCTACATCTAGTAACTTCTTTATTTCTACCTTTACCAACAATTCTATTTGAGGATGCATTTTCCTTATTTTCTACTTGATAGGTTTAGCTCCAGGAAATACAGCCAAATGATTTACAACTATTGTTGGATCTAGTCCTGGTATGTCTATTGAAGTCCATGCAAAGTTTATATTTTTGTCATTGATGAATGTTGTGAAGTTCACTTTCTCTTTAGGATCAAGTGACACCACATGGTATGTGATCTTTGGGTTCTCTATTGTGCCATTCTCCCTCTTCCACTAGGAGTGTTGAATTTTCTTGATATTTAGATATGGGGAGATTGAATCCTCCATCCTTGGGTATCTCAAAGAGGTTTTCACCTTCAGATTCATCCTTTATTTTCTTCTTTTTAGGATCTAATAGAGCCACATTGTGGTTTTCTCTAGGGGATCTCATTTTGATGTTGTCCTTTTCAATTTTGTGACTGAAAGACACAATCTCCTCACCGAAGTATGCTTCATGTGCGAGTTTCAAGAAGAACCTTGCTTTATGATCTCTTGCTGGTATGTCAGTTCGTAGTCCCATAAACACTGTGATTGCTTCATCATTTTGGAATTGATCCAAAATAGGTGTATGCTATTGTTGGTTCCAATCTATCAACTGTGGGTAGTAGAGGGGTAGGATATCATCGTCATCGACAAAGCTTATCAAAGTTGTTGAGATGGTCATTATGGCTCTAGTATCATTCTCCTATTGAGTTTCTAGGTCATCATCACTTGAGGTGACAAAGGAAGCAAAATCCCATTCGTACTTGTTAGAGTCTGTTACGAAATAATAATAGTCATTAGGAATAGTTTTGATAGGTTGGATAGGGACCATGCTTATGCTAATGCTCTCAAATAAGTCCTCGATGGGTAAATCATTGTCTACATGATGGTATATATCCAATGTATTAACGCTAGTAGAAGGTGCTTGTTTCTTAAAAGAGGTTCGTCTAGTATTTGGAGTAACCATGTCTTTTGAATCATAACCTAGTCCCATGTGTTTCTTTCTATGTTCCACTATGATGGGCTCCCATCTGCCTGGTTTGCGTAGCCCAAGGTCACCTGCTCCACTATATCCCATTTGTTTAGCCAATTGATATCCTTTGCTACTAGGATTAGTTAACAGGGGTTGTGGCTATTCTAGATCCTTTTGGTTCTCTTTCTAGATCATAGACGACAAGTCTTCTTTGAATATCTCTTCATCCTTCATATCCCCCCACTTGGTGAAAATTGTGGGTTTGGCTATCATTTTTACTGTTTGAGCATATTTGTTCTCCTTCCTCCATAAACCTTGGGTGTTGGAAAAAGCATTCCAATGTAAAATGTTTTATTGAAGTGATAATTTCCATTGACCTTGTCAAGTACTTGAACCTTGGTTTCAGTTTTTGGATGCTCACTTGATGTTGGTTTAATTGATGTTAATGGTAGTGTTGAAGGTTCAACATATGAGAATGAATGAAAGGATATGTCATTACTGGGTATACGTTGGATTTTGTTATACTTCTCCTCCAATTTTGCACAAAAGTGGAAGGGTTCAGGATCAACATATAATGTCACCTCCTTTCCTTTGTGAGGAAACTTTAGACATTGGTGAAAAGTTGAAGTAACCTCTTGTAGTGCATGAATCCAAGGTCACCCTAGAAGGAGATTATATGGTAACTCAAGGTCAAGTATATGAGATGTGGTTTCTATGGTGGCTGGTCCTATTTGTACTGGTAGTCTGACTGTCCCTTCTAAATTTCTTTCAATGTCATCATAGGCCCTTATAGTAATGCTCTTTCCTTTGTCCATCACATCGTTAGAATACCCCAGTTGTTTCATGAATTTCAAAGTATAGATGTTTAGACCTGCACCATTATTTATCAACACTCGTTTGACCATATGCTTATGGACATCAACCTCTATGCAGAGGGCTTGGTTATGGAATCACTTTTGGAAAAGTTTTTTCTTGGAAAAGACTAAATGATTATTGGCCATGATTTTTTCCAACCATGGCTTGGAACTGATCAGGATTAAGGTCGTTAGGGACCGATGCTTCTAATGCTTTCTCTAATATCTCCCTATGTACAGGTGATAATTTTAGTAGCTCTATGATAAAGATCAACACATGAGTATTCTTCAATTGTTCCACAATACCGTAGTCATTTGATGGCTTAGTTGTGGATTTAGGTGGGGCTCCTTGTATTGTAACTCTCCCTCAATGGGTAGTTGTGTTACATTCAGTGTCCCTCCCTTGTATAGTCGCTACATTTACCCAAGTGTCATCTACTTGAGAGAGGGTACCTAGAACTATGTCACCATAAGTGTAGTTTGCATTGTGATAGTCTTGGTCCTTTCCTTTCTCATTCTTCTTAGCATGGTTCAGAATTGGATTTGTGTATATCCAGAGGTGGGTATGTGCAGGATCATGATGGACCAAAAAGTGGCGATATGTAATTGATATGATGACCCATGTGGCTGATGACTTTTTTTTACCCAAAATTCATGAAATGAAAAGGGTTTTTAAAGGAGATTCTCAACTTTCCACCAATATAAATTATGCTTTACTTTGAATTACGACTAAAGTCCTGATTGATAGGCTGATTGAAAAACATCTATATCTTTCAAACCGTATCACATTTTTTGAATCTAAAACATGTGTCACATTCTATGCTTTGTGTACTATAGGATTAAAAAAAATAAAAATGAATTTCATGAAGTTTTGAACAAGTTAAGGTGGTCAGACATATGAGTTTTTATATTTTTTAAAAGTTGTAATAAAAAATTCATAATTAATTATTTACTTGGAAAGAAATTAAAAAAAAATATGCATCACATCGGGACATGAGTCCTCTACTTATATCTAAAATCTTATTAAAAAATATTATCATTTTATTATGGTTAGGGTGGTCAAACAAACACCTACTTCTTATTTTTCCCTGAAATTTAAGTACTACTGCATTGAAATTTCAAATTTTCACCAAATTTTTTTTTTTGTTTTTAAATAAACCTAGTAGTTTAGAAACTACATTCAATTTGCTATAGATTTTATTCTTACATATTTTTGAAATAATATAGAAAAGTTATTCAAATTTTTACGTCAAGTCGCCTAAATCTGATTTTTTGAATTTTCATTTCCACTTAAGGGCCTGTTTTTTCCATGATGATCCTGCACATACCCAGGTCTTTGTTTCCAGGTCGATGTTTGACATCCACTTCTCCCTTGTTGATCAAGTCTTGTATTATGTGCTTGAGTCTCATGTG
Organism: Sequoiadendron giganteum; assembly: GCA_007115665.2. NCBI lineage: Eukaryota > Viridiplantae > Streptophyta > Pinopsida > Cupressales > Cupressaceae > Sequoiadendron > Sequoiadendron giganteum. Next base: position 432,052,273 of record CM021110.1, on the reverse strand, counting down.
GTTTTTTGTTGTATGTCCTTTCATTTTGTGGAACTCACATAAGTACTTCTCATTGTACCATGTTGTTTTGAACCTTAGCTCCTCATAGTTTGGGCGATCATTAACCTTGATGAGGTTTTGTTGTACTTTTTTACGCATGACCATCTCAAGTGGCTCTCCTGATATAGTGAAATTCCTTCTTGGTTGATCATATTGCCTCTATTGTCCTCCTTGATATGTTTGTTGGTTAACCACTTGAGTTATTTGAGGATAACTAAGCTGATTGTTTTGTGCATTATTAGGAGTGTAGCTTGTTTGTGCAACTTGTGGTTTGTATTGTGGTATATTATGGTTTTTCTCATTCCATACCGTTCTAGCATCCACTACCCCATCGTTGGTGACGCTTTTTTTTTGGCCTTAATTTTAGGTCTGTCATTTGAACTAGAGGGATTGTTGTTTGAATTGTTTAGTTTTATGACCCCCCTTGCTATGATAGCTCACTCGATGTGTAGTCTCTTTTCAATGGTTTTCTTGAAGTTTAAAAGACACAACATGGTAAGTTGATAGTTAACCTCTTCTTGGACATTAGAAATGACGATTTCTAACAATTCCTTTTTGGGAATGGGAAATTTGCATCTACTTGATTTGTGTCACCATCTCTGTAGGTAGGAGGTAAAGGATTCTCTTTGACATTGTTTAATCTTGTATAGGTCTGTGATGGTGACATCCTGTTCTATATTGAATGAGAAGTGGTTTACAAATTTGGTAGTCAATTCATCAAATCTTTTGATTCCTGGTGGTAAGTGAGAGAACCATTCAATAGCATGGGTCGTAAGGCTGCATGGAAAGAGTCTCATGAGGTAATAATTATTATTTTGGAACTCCATGCATGATATTGAGAAATCTCGTATGTTTTCTACTAGATCTCCCTTTCCTTTGTATTTGCTAAAATTTGGTATCTCAAAGTTTTTTAGAAAGGGTAGCATAGTGATGGACCAACCAAAAGGAATGGACATATATCCTAAAGGGTATAAGTCTTCTTTGGTTTTCCTACCTACACATTTGATATTCTTTGGTTTATTTCTTATAGTTTCATATCCACTTCTATTTTTGGTATGTTTGCTTGGGGATCATGCATGTAGTAGCCTTGTTTTCCTATCATGTTTTGGTCATAGGTTATGTATTGTGGTGGTATGGGATCTTGGTAACCATGTTGGGTGGAAGGAAGGTTAGCTCCTTATTGGACATAAGGAGGGTTAGCTCCTTGTTGTTGGGGTGAGCTATATTGTGATGGAGCCTGAAGTTTTCATTCTTTGAGCTCCATTAATTTTTCTGCCACATTATTGACCTGTCATGCTATCCTGGAAAAGCCTGGGGTTGGGGTTTTTATTTTTTGCTTTCATGAAATCCTAATGTTCCATCTTAAACCCTAGGTCGGATCTATTTCATCGTTACCTTTTTTGAGGGAGGTTTTAAAATGACTTATGCCCCATTGACTCGTCTAGGCCGGGCCCCTTTTTAATAAATTATGTTAAATATTTCACCTGACTTTATTACTTCCTAAGTCTAGCTCAACTTGTGCCCTGTGTTTTAAGAACAACCTTATGCCATCATTCATCATTGGCCTAGGCGATGTCCCCTTTCCCCTTTTAATAATTATCATGTTTTGCAGGGAAGGTATTTTATTGACTGTCGATCTTCTTACGGTTGATCCTGACTATTCCCCACGATCTCAAAATGACATCACCGCTGGGTTTCAACTGATTGTGATATCATGGGCAGGCACCATGTGTCTCAGCTGTCGATGCCGAAAGGGGATTAATAAATTGTTTAATAATTGCATCGGGTTTTAATACATTAAAAGGTAGGTTACTAAAAGAGCTATGAGATGCACGTGTTCAAGATCGATGGCGGTGTTTTAATCTCGATGATAAAGTTGCTCGACAATTATGTTTGATGTTGTTGATTGCTGTGAGTGAACCCAATCGTCGAAGGTGGGAATCAACGATTTCCCACCATCACATGATCCAAAGATGTAGGGTGTTTAATGATTGCGATATCACGGGCGAGTGCCACGTGTATCCCTTTGAAGCTGCGTATTGTGGTGGGCCCTCAATTCTGACATGGAGACTACATCGGCCTTTTGAAGGTGGTCATTCGATGATCTAACAAAAACAAAAGATCGACGGCTAAAGTTTAAATTCGCATCAAATACAATTAGAGCCATTGGCGCGACATGCAAATGGGTTTTAATGGCAGATGAGACATCTACTGGCTAAATTCAATCGACATAAAGTATTTGATTTCATTCTATCTTCACCACAAAAGCATTCAAGTGTTTTTGAAGTGGTCCAAAGCCAGAGATAAAGTTTTTCAAGCAATCACAGCGAAAGTTTGGTTCTCTGCAAGGCACGAAATACCGTGAGTTATTTTATGTATCACTGTGTTTAGAACTTGACTGTAATTCTTGTGAAAGGTTGTGGTTTACTGGTTAGGAGGTTGTTGATTATTGATATAGGGTTATTGGTGCATTTGAATTGTTAGAAATTGCATAAGTGTGTTGTAATTTCACTTTCTGGGTAGCCCTTGTTTATTCAAGAATTTGAATTATAAGAAAGCCCTTGTTGTTTGAGATGGCACCATCGAAGCAGCACTCTGGCCATATTGATTACATGTAGAGAAATCTATAAGATGATTTTTTGGATCAACTCCCATTATCGACAAATGACAAAAGGAGGGGTCTGATTTTAATGAATGGAAAAACACTAGATGAGGGACTAGTATGCAGAGACTATAATATTGCAGACACTAGGGTTCCAATGACAGGTCTAGATATTTTTAGACTCTGGTATGGACAAAGAAACTTACCCCACCCTTTTTCAAATGGTTGGAGGTAGGAAATGGGGAAACTAGAAGTGTCGAATGTGTTTCCTGACGTGGACCTACTCAGAGCAGTGGCGGCACGTTATGACCCAGTTACAAGGGTAATTAGAGATAATGATGGTGGAATTTTGCTGAGCATAAGTGCAATTGAGATCCAGCATGTTTTCGGTTTGAGTGAGCCTAGCCCATTCTTGGTCCAAATTGATTTTGAGGAGATGAAGTAGGAGTACTTGAGGTTAAAACCTCTTTTCAGGTCAAAATTACTTCCTCTTCACTTGGCCAATGCAGGCAGTTCAACAATTATTATCAGCCTAAATGACCAGGAGCCTTTTAGGCTGAGTTGTTTCGCCAATCACTTTTTGGCAACATTTTATTCATTATCGCAGAGTTTGGGATTCAACCCAAATACAATAATGCCTATTGCATATATGTTTATGGGGGCTCAAATTCAGCATCCCAACTTTTCCATGGTGTATAACTATGCATCTTTTCTGGAAGAAAAGATATATGATGGTTTACTGAAGTTGCTTGTGAGGGATGTCAGCACTCCTTTCTTTTGGTACTCCCTGTTAATGCATATGTTCCTGTATAGGAATGCTGAATTCTTCTCAGAGAAGATGCAGTTGAGGCAAGAGGTGAATGGAGAAAGGTTATCGGTACAGATATGGAGTGTAGATTTGTCTTACAATAGGGGAGGTGCCAGCTTTGTGCAGTTTGATAACTCCTTTGACTCTAGACTTAGGGCTCGTTTGGTGGTGAATGTCCCTAGAGTTCTTGAATATTTGCACGACTTCCTCCGACCAAAGGTGAGGAAGCCTGATTTAAAGGTTTTCCACAATTGGGGTGATATCATCTTATACCCCGTGAGCACTATCCTAAGGGTATTTGATTTCCAGGGAGCTCCTCACATTCTCCCATATAATGTGCCATCAAGGATGGGATTTTTTGAGGTCACGTGGCAGCTAGGTTGTATTCATGAAGACAAGTTGACAGGGAAAGGAAAAGGGACTTTGTTCCCTAATTATATAGTTGTTTCAGATTTTGCTTTTTCCAAGAGAGGATGGGTCCACTTTGGAAGGTTTTTTTATAACTATCATTTGAAGAGTGGATCCAGAAGGTAGCATGACTTAGAGGGATTCTTTGCCTTATTCAGGCAACAAATTAAAGGTGGCAAATTTGTACATGAATTTAACTTTTCTTAGGACCTAATCAGGAATGAATTTGACTTAAATAGGTAGGAATTGAATAAGGAGAAATGGATTGCCTATGAGAAGTTGCTAGCCATGGTGCATAAAATGGAACCAAAATATGATCCATTAATGGAGTTTACTCCATTCCACAAGAGAATTGCTTTCTTGTTAGAAAATTTTAAAGAGATCATGGGAACCTTGAAAACCAAGAAGGTCAACTTGGAAATGGATTTTGGAATTCAGAGACTAGACGTGAGGCCTGAGGAAACAAGGCCAACTTATCAGCCCCCAACTGACAGACCGCTTTACAAGAGAAAGAGGAATGATAGTAGTGAGGAGGATGAGGGGGATAAGTAAGGAAAACAAATAGTGCATGCATCATCACAGCTAACCCCAAGGATCAGAGTACTTAGAGGGATAAGGATTGTGGATCTAGATTCACCACCAAGAGGTGATCCTATAGTACAACCATCAGAGCCAAGCCCTAAGAGGCAAAGGATTGAGGAATCACAAGAGGCTCTGATGGATGAAATAATTGTGACCAATCAAGACATGCAGGTTGGTATCCCTTCCCCTCCTAGATCAACACAATTAGTGTTAGCTGATATGGATATCAAGGGGCAGTGTGTACAAGATGCCAAGATGGAGGCCTGCAAGGCGTTCTTAGATGATGATGCCTTTGTGAGACTGTTTTTTTCTTGCAGATGATTTGGACGATGAAATTGGAGGAATACCAGGATAAATACAAGAGAAGGAGAGAATCAAGACCTGACAGGTCTGAGCAGGAGAATGATGATGAAGTCAAGGCCATACTAATGGAGGAATTTAAGAACATCACTCCTGAGGAAGGTAGGAGACTTGTGAATCAGGTTGGTGTCCTGATTTTGCCTGAGTGGGACATAGCTGATGCTGTAGCATTTAATGCTATCCTATAGTCCAAGCATCCTATGCAAAACAGTGAAGAATAGTTTAAGGTAACTTTGTATGATTCTGCCTTCAGTGAGGAGTATGAAACTCTAGCCATATGGGCATTGGCACCACAGGGAAGAAAACCTAATGTAGCTGATATTAGTCCAAACTTAAGGGGAGGGCTAATTATCAAGAGAGCTTATGAGACTTCAACTAAGGAAGCCACAATCCTGATGGTAAATATGGCCAAATTGGCCTAGAAGATAGCTGAAAGAGAAGAGGCTGAAAAGAAGAGCCTGATGGAAAAAAAACAACATAATAATTAGGGAGTATAGCAGGATACAGCAAAGGAATGTTGAGCTGCAATCTGAAGTGGATAGATTGAAATATGGATAGGCAGGAGAATCCTCCAATGCTCCTGCTATCAGGGTATTACCTCCTACTTCAGGATCAGTCCCCCCTACAACTCCAATTGTTTCTAATCTGGGATCCCCTATCCAGACACCTGCCCTCAGTCCTACACCAATGCCAATCGAAGAAGAAGTGGAGTATTTTGTGAATCCCACTAAAAAGTAGATGTTGAATAAGATCATAGAATTACAGGCTTTCTTAAAGGCAAGTGAGGATTATGCCACTACCAAACAGGATGAGGTGATTGACATAGTTTTGAGGCATTTAAATGAGAAGGTGGACGGTACATTGCCATCTGTACTTTATTTGTATTCTTTATTTTTTGATGGAATTAAAAATAGAAATAGGGACTGAGAAATAGTTTTGCCTCTAGCTGAGAAGTGGATCCCTAGGGCCAATGACTTAGATATTATGTTTAAGGCCTCTAGGTTTGATGTGGACAATAGGCCCCAGTCATTGAAGCCTACTCAAAATTTTGTAAAATCATTGAAGGGATTCCAGGCCCTACTTGATGATTTGAGTAGAAGAATTAGGGAGATGGTAAAGAGATTTGATGATTGGAGTGACACATTTTTTCTAGACATCACTAATACTCAGGGAAATGTTAAAACATTGCAGCAGTGGCAAAGGGCAGAGGAAGTTATTAATGGACAAATCAAATTGATTTGTGATGATTCTCATTATGACTTGTTGGTAAGTAGCATGGACAAAATAATTAATACCAACACATTCTTAGAGTCATTTGAAAGAGAGGTCAACCAAGTTATAGTAAAGTATACACCTTATAATATTAAGGTAAATGAGGTGGTGAATTTTGACTGGCCAACCAATGAATAGTATCAAAAATGGGCGGACAAGTACTTAACCGAAGAGGAGTAAAGCGGTGTCTACTACTGGCAACTAACAGCTCACTGGTTATGGTTATAATTGATTATGGTTTGTTTCCATGGCGGTTTTTTGGCGTGGGCTTTGAGGTTTGGCAAACGCAACAACTATTCCCTAATGAGTGGGATCAACAACAAGATGCTCCAGGACTTGGTGATTGTAATCATATTTTTGAAATGTCACATAATGGTCCAATTGACCGATGACATGTGTATATTTCTGGCCCGATGCTTGTTTGTTCCTTCATTCTCTATAAGAAGGATTTCAAGGCCATAAATAGGGGTTGGCAAGTTAGATATTTTAGAGGTCGAGTCTAGGCATAGTTGCAGAGCAATTGTAAAGCCTGATTGTTTCAGTGTAAATGCAATTTAGGTTTTGTGCCATTTTGTAGTTGGGTTTCGGGTGTATGAAGGTTTGATGTTTCATAACAATACTAACATTTGAGTTATAATGATTCATTTCAAGCTCATGTCTCTCCTTTGTATAAGCATATCATAATTTTGAATAATATAATCAAGGGTTATTGCATTCATCTCACTATTATGGTGTGTGTGACTTCCATTTTGGCTTTAATTCAATGAATTAATTAAAATGCTTGATTGGAGTTATAGATGGATATGCTTATTAAGGGATTTGGTAAGAAGTATTGGGTTAGGATATAAATTGATGATGTTGTAAGGAAATTGTTGTCTGAGATCTTATATGCTATGTGTTTGAACCTGCCATGAAATTTTAAATGTTTGTGAACTTGACTCCCCAATGGTAGATGACACTGGTCTAAATTGTATATGTTTATGAGGTTCTTTGTTTGTTCGTCTCTGCTTAGAGCTTTCTAACAAATTGCAAATTAAATGACTATCTTAAGTTGTGAAATATTGTTGAAATCATCTCATGCTTCAAGTAGCTGGTATTACTGATGAAAAGCCAATTCAATTCAGTATTATCCTATTCTGTTGAGCTATTAAATGGGATTATGTGTTAATTGTTAATGACTGTTTATGAGTTTCGTGCAGAGATTATAAACACATTATAGGGACCACCCTCTTGGGTCTTGCAGAGCCCAAAGTGTAGGAGGTTTATTGTCAAAATCCTCGTCAATTGGTCCAGGTCCTTCGATTTGCCCTCAATTAGAATTGACAATTCTATAGGTAGAATAGAAGATAAACCTAGTTATAGTAAAAACCACCAACATATTGAAGGTTTCCTTGGTGGTGCATTAGCGGGATACCTTCTTGGGATGACATGTTTTGAAGGTTTTCCTAATGGTGTGTTGGCAGGATACCTTGTTGATGGGATGAATTATAGGGTATGTGTAGGATCATGATGGAAAAAATAGGCCCTTAAGTGGCAATGAAAATTCAGAAAATCAGAGTTAGGCAACTTGATGTAAAAATTTGAATAAGCTATCTTTATTATTTAGAAAATATCCAAGAATAGAATCTATAGAAAATTGAAATTAGTTTCTAAACTGTACTAGGTTTATTTTTTTTTTAAACTATTTGGTAAAAATTTGAAATTTCAATGCAGTAGAACTTAAATTTCAAGGAAAAAATAAGAAGTAGGTGTTTGTCTGACCACCCTAACCATAATAAAATGATAATATTTTTTTATAAGATTTTAGATATAAATAGAGGACTCATGTCCCGATGTGATGCATATTTTATTTATTTATTTTTCCAAGTAAATAATTAATTATGAAGTTTTTATTGCAACTTTTAAAAAATATAAAAACTTGTATGTCTGACCACCTTAACTTGGTCAAAACTTCATGAAATTCATTTTTTTTTAATCCTATAGTATGCGAAGCATAGAATGTGATGTATGTTTCAGATTCAAAAAATGTGAAATCATTTTAAAGCTATAGATATTTTTCAATCAACCTATCATTGGTGGGATACCTTGTTAATGGGATGAATTGGGAAGGGTACCATGTGGCACACCTTGTTGTTGGGATGAGTTATATTGAAGGTTTCCCTAATGATGCATTGGTGGGATACCTTGTTGTTGGGATGACATGTTTTTGAAGGTTTCCATGATAGTGCATTGGCAAGAGACCTTGTTGTTGAAACTGTTGATTGGGAAGGGGACCATGTGAGCCACCTTGTTGATTGAAAAGGTTTCCCTGTGGCACACCTTGTTGTTGGTACTATTGATTGGGAAGGGGACCCTGTGACCCACCTTGTACATTGGAAAGGTTGCCTTGTGGAACACCTTGTTGTTGGTACTATTGATTGGGAAGGGGACCATGTGAATTTTGTATATTTTGGGAGGGGTCAATATATGAAGTGTTTTGAGGTATGTATTGTCTGGTGGTGGGTTGTTACCTTGTGGAACATATTGAGGTGGACCTCCTTGGTATTGTTGGGCCACAACTGCTTGTTCAATTTGGGAAGGCTTCCTAAACAAAATATTTTCCATTGGTTGATCATTACTTTTCAAGAAAATGGGTGACATGTTCAGAATTTCCAATGGCTTCGATATTTTTCTCACAACTTAGTTATCCCCTAAGGGAATAAGGCTAGGACCTTTAAGTGCTTCCACATTAAAGTCTATTGGTAATTTAGCACCACTTTGTGCTAATTTGAAGAAGTAAGAGTTTGGGTCCTTTTTCAACAAATTTTCCATCAATTTAAGCACCTTGTGGTTGTTGGAATGTTGAAAAAGTTCTTCATCATTTATCTCTTCCTCACATTCCAATTCTTCTATGACCATGCCTTGTGGGTTTGGTTTGACCTATCCATTAGCTCATGTTGTTTGCAATTTATCTCCTCACTAAATTGTTGGTTTGCTATTTCTTTGAATGTAGGTCTCTTTTGAGGTGTTTCAAGGTCACTTGGCCTATAGCCCCATGGGCCACCTTTGTCATTTGTGATGTTTGTTGGTGGGATATTAGCATTGCTTTTGTTTGCTTCCATGTTTTTTCTATGTTGTGAACGTGTGGTTGTCATAAACAAGTGTCCAACTTTTGTGAAAATTTGGTGACTCCTAACTATGTAATAAAAAGGATGCTTTGTTTTTTTGGAATTTTCTATTTTAAGAAAATGAAATAGCATTTGTTTTTGGGACTTTAGTCTTGCAAGAGATCATGAAGATAAACACCTATGTGTGGGAAATTGAGTTTTTATTTTTTTGGATTCTCTATTTTAAGGAAATGAAATTGTGTTTGTTTTTAGGACTTTGGTCTTGCAAGAGATCATGAAGATAAGCACCTATGTGGGAGGAAATTGAGCGTTTATTTTTTTGGATTCTCTGTTTTAAGGAAATAAAATTGTGTTTTTTTTTTAGGATTTTTTGTTTTGAGAAAGATTCATCATACCTATTGCCATGCGAGAGGTGGTAATATGGACCTTCCGACCACGAGATCTGCTTTTCGCTCTTATTTATCTAGGATGTTTGTTGGGTGATCCCACAATGCTGGTTTACAATTTTTGGCCAAACTGGACACTACACTATTTTTTTCTAGCTAAATCTTCACTTTCGAGCACCTATAGTGGCTAAACCGTGAGTAAATTTGAAGATGATCCAAACTAGTGAGTTGTGATATTTTTTCTGTAGATTCCAAATATATATTTTTCAAAAATTTTGGAATCAGATTACACTTCTTTTTCCATCTCCTTCGAAAACTAATTTTTATCAGTAAACACCATTTTTAAGGAGTGATGCTCACCGTATACAACATACCTTTTTTTCTAAGAAGGATAAAATTCTAATTTTTTCGAATTTAGATTTGTAAATATGATATCTAACCCTTTCATTTGGTTTCATAGTGTTTTATTGATTTTTTTTCCTTAATCAAGTTTCGAAGTCAAACCAATTACAATTTAGACATAGGCGAACCATATACAACATAATTTTATTTGTATGTATCGAAATTAATTTTTTTTTATTGGATCAAGGACATCAATACCTAGCCTGCACATATTTTTTAGAATTTGATTTTGATAATCTGCTATTTTTCCAAATGTGTAGAATAGAGAGCTTGATTTTTAGTGAAAAACCTATGTTTAATCAAACTAAAAAAGAAAATACATAATAAAACCAAAACATATTAAAATTATATTCGATGGATAGCTCATTCTAAGGACTACCATCATTCAGTTGGGTCTATGAAGTCTCCTCCATTTTCATCCTCAACTTGAGCTTCAAAGGGAAAAATTCTAGATATTTTTGGTACCTGAGGGGGAGAAGGGGGGAAAAGGGGGGTTCCAATGAACCCAAGATTGAGCGAACCCCACTTTCTACAAATTTTCTTTGTTTTTTTTATTGCAAGAAATGTGAAATATGTGGGACCCAACATTTAATAGGGTTCACTTGAAGGGGGGTTTGAGCGAACCCTTATTGGGTTCATTCAGACTCTAAGTTCCTTCAAACCCCCCAAAACCCAAAAAATTTTCATGGGGCATTTTTTGCAATTTTGCTTCCTCAATGGAATTGTAAACCAGTTTTGTGGGATCACCCTGTTGCATTTCTCCACTGGTTTGGTGTTTCCTTTGTCTTGAATATGAAGCGCCTCAAAATACTGATTATGTTTGTTTGTTCTCCTTCAATCAACTCAAAGTTTGGTTGTATAATAACTAGTGTGAGGTTCAGTTTTTGAACTAGAGCAATCAGACACCAAATGGTCATAAGGTGAAAATGATGGAAATGTTGGTGTTTTGATATGGTTGTTGTGATTCTCAAGACCCTAAGGTTTGAGCAATGTTTTGGGATTATGCTATTCTTGTAACTCAAAATTTTGAAAGGCTTGGATCGATATTTCACATCTTTTCTAGAGTATATATATTGCAGTAAATTTACTTGAACTAGCCTTGAGGTTTAAGAAAATATTGATATCTTAGAAGTGTGAGTGAAGGAATGATCCAAGTTTGTATATTTTTATTTTTATTTCTAAAAGTAGGATGAGGTGTTTGGGCTTTACAAATGGATGATAGATTGATTATGATGCATCTTGGGAGTCTAATTGTTTCATTCTTCAATTTCAGAATGGTTATCTGATTTTCACTAGGAAACAAAGCAAAAGCGATAGGTTTGGAAATAAAGCGGTTGAAAAAGACAAATGCGGCCAGATTATGGTCAAGTGCACCCAGATTAGAAAAGAAAATGTCGTCAAAATTTTCAAGTGCAACCTCTATGTGTAGTTGTTCAATTTGATGAATTGCATAGTCAAAAGAAAGCTTTTTGGGAAAATGTGGCCTAATTTTTGGCAAGTGTGTTCGAAATTTTTTGTCAAATATGGCACAAAAAGATCAGATACGACCAATTTTTAATCAAGTGTGCTCAAATTATCAAAAGTGATAGATTTTTACTAGTAACCTTTTACAAGGTAGAGAGAAAATGCACTAGGTTTTTGGCAAGTGCGGCTAGTTTTGGTCAACTACGACAAAAATAGAAGTGGAAGTGACCTCTATTTCAGTTTTGTTTCCCAATTTCTGTGTTTTGGTAGCAGCTCAGATAATTTATAGATTTTGAAGTTTTTGTTGGATCTATTTTGAGACTGGAAAAGTGATAACAAAACATAGCAATCAAAAACTTATGTGACCGTAAATGTCTATAACTTTAAGCATGCTTCTTCCCTGAAAAGCTCAATGTTCGCGAAAATTGAAATGCTAAAGTTATAGTTTCCAATGTTTACTTCGTCCTTCATGCGACTTGAAATGTGAGCCTAAATTTTTGAAAACCTTCAAAGATATTTGTTTCGGATATCCTTTAGGGAGTGCAAACATAGGGCTCTTTTCAAAGTATTCACACTAAATTCAAAGGGTCTGATGTTTGAGAACCGTGTTAAATTCTTGTTTTGATGTGTTCATTTTAATTCAAGCACACAGTTTGATGTTTCAAAGTAATCGAACAGATTTGGAAATTTCATGAAAACAATGTACATCCTAGGGATAGACACTTCCTTTTAGGTGGGCTTACCTCATGCCCCAAAGGGATGATTTTACTTGCAACAAATAGAGAGTGTTTTAAGCTCAACCATAAGTTGGACTTGGTAAGTAACTTCTCGAAATCAAAGTTCTGATGCACCACTTCAAAGAATTTTTTTCGCTAAATAGGGGTGGCTTCTACAACATTATATTTTAGTCATGTTTCAGGATAAACTAGTGTCTATACATGCGATGATTTACTCAATTAAGAGGCTTTCCAGCCCTTACGGGTTTCAACATATTAGATGGATACTAGGGGAGACTTTCGTTGGTATAGAACATCTGCACCAAGTGGGCGAGAACTTTCCTCACACCCACAAATATTTATATAGCGGACCAAAACAAAGTACTGCTTGGGTCGTTCCCTCTCACAAGTTGGGAGGAAGGCCCTTCTAAAGGTATGCTTTGAAATGTAAATAAAGTGTGTGAAACTCAAGATGCTTTTCGTCACCCAAGATTGCCGAAAGGCATGAGGGGAGAGGATAGACACCTATTTTTCCAACACGAAATACATAGTATACACTTCATTGCAATGCTCTTTTTAAGTTCCAAAAAGTGAAAAATAAATAAAACTTAAATTTATTTATTTATTTTAAAAGTAAAATAAAAGTGTATACAAAATAGCAATTTTTTAATTCTTTTTACATGCACCAAAATGAAATATTTTGGATTTCAAACAAAAATATAGCAATGTGCAAGACAAGAGTTTGATTTGTTCATTTTTAAGCACCAACCAAAGTGTTTTTTTTCTAAAGCCTTGTCTTAATGGTCAATAAATGAAATTGTGTGTTTGTCAGCAAAATGAAAGCATTGGTCAACAAAAATCAAACATTTTTTAGAGTACCAAAAAAGGAATTGTTTGTTCTAGAAAGCTTTTGAAAGAAAATCTTTTTAAGAGCACCAATTGAAAGCGTCTATTTGTGGGGTTCTTTTTATTGCACCAATTGAATTTTTTTGCTAAACTAGAAAGCATTAAAATGTTCTTTTTAGAGCACTAATTGAAAGTGTTGGTTTGTGGGGTTCTTCTTATTGCACCAATTGAAAACATTCGCTAAGCTAGAAAGCATTGAAAATTTCTTTTTAGAGCACTTATTGAAAGTGTTGCTTTGTGGGGTTCTTTTTATTGCACCAATTCAAGATTTTTCTAACTACTAAAGTTTTGAAAAACTAAAAGCTTCGTCCGTTCACCTTCTTTAGTATGAACATGTTAGTAATTTCTTGATAAATACATGCTATACTTCTGCAAATCTTGCATAAACAACATTAGCACCTATCGAACATCCAAATAAAATGATTGTTAATGTTAGAAATCAAAAAACATGATTTGCAAATCTCGGATAAAAATTGATAGAGCAAAAGTGAGACTTTCTAGCTAAGGAGCCCTTGTTTCTGTTTGGAGCAACTACACTTGAAAAAGTCAAATGTGGCCTCTATATTTTTGGAAAAAGTGAATGAAAAAGTTATATGCGCACTTGTTATTTTTGAAAAAGCACAAAAAACAACAAAAGTGGCCATAAAATAGTCAAGTGCGACCAAAACATGAAATTAACTACGAAAAATTCCTGTAGCCTATGCTTGAATATTTTTCTAGTGCTAAGGACCATGGTCCCACCGGGCATGCCAGAATGTGTAAGGGGGAAATCAATAGGATGCAACAAAGATAAATGTGATGAATTGAACCTAATCTAACTCAAAACAAGAATCAAGATCTAGATATGTGCAGGATCATCATGGAAAAAATAGGCCCTTAAGTGGCAATAAAATTTAGAAAATCAAAGTTAGGCAACTTGATGTAAAAATTTGAATAAGTTATCTATATTATTTCAAAAATATGTAAGAATAGAATCTGTAGCAGATTGAATGTAGTTTCTAAACTACTAGGTTTATTTATTTTTTTTAAATCTATTTTGTGAAATTTTGAAATTTCAATGTAGTAGTACTTAAATTTCAGGGAAAAAATAAGAAGTAGGTGTATCTCTGACCACCCTAACCATAATAAAATGATAATATTATTTTATAATATTTTAGATATAATTAGGGGACTCATGTTCGGATGTGATGCATATTTTTTTGTAATTTTTTTCCAAGTAAATAATTAATTATGATTTTTTTATTACAAATTTTAAAAAATATTAAAACTCGTATGTCTAACCACCTTAACTTGGTCAAAACTTCATGAAATTCAATTTTTTTTTTTAACCTATAGTATACAAAGCATAGAATGTGACGCATATTTTGGATTCAAAAAAAGTGATACCATTTGAAAGTTATAGATATTTTTCAATTAGCCTATCAATCAGGACTTTAGTCGTAATTCAAATAGAAAATGAATAATAATTATTTATTAAATTCAAAGTAAACCATAATTTATATTGGTGGAAAGATGAGAATATCCTTTAAAAACCCTTTTCGTTTCATCAATTTTTGGTAAAAAAAAAATCATCAGCCACATGGGTCATCATATCACTTAGATATCGCCACTTTTTGGCCCATCATGATCCTGCACATACCCATCTATTCCCATTACTCACGAAATGAAACTACAACATTAAAGGAAATCAAGAACATAATTGAAATAAAATAAAGACAATGAAATCCAAAACAAATTAGCATTACCATGCCATGTCGGAGTGTGTTCACGAAGATGTTGGGTTCATCGTATCAATGTGAAGCCTCCATTATGCATGCAAAAGCTTGAAGAACGTGTGTGTTGATCGAAGATGTGTTTGAAGCTTTGTAAAAATGTTGATTAGGATTCCTATATTACTTTGTTGTGCAAATGATATTGATTCTCCCATCGTTTTTAAGGAGAAAGATGGTTGTTTTATAGATTTTGTGTTTTGAAATGAATGCTCGAGATCATGTAGTAGAATATCCTGATCGACGGTTGAAAACTATTGAGAGGATTTGGATGGGCATAATCTATACATTTTGATTATGTAATTGTTGTGATTTGAAGAAATAGATTGATTTGTAAGGAAATAGATTAATCAATCAAGAAATAGATGGATTAGTCACGAAATAGATGGATTAGTCATGAAATAGATGGATTAGTCAGGAAATAGATTGATCAGTCAGGGGGTTTTAATTTTCTCAATCATAAAAGTGGGTGAGGATAATTAATTAATTGATTTAATTAATTAATATTTTTGGAGTTGAATGTGCAATCAAAATTTGAATTTTGCAAAAAAATTACTTTTGTTTTATTTGATTTTTGATGATTTTTTGAATAATTTATTCAATTATTCATGTTAAGGGGAAAGTGATTAATTAAATTATTATGTTTTAATAATTTAATTGACTTAGGGGAATAAAGTGAATTAGTGATATAATTAAATAATTGATGTCTATTTAATCAAGAGGAATAAGGTTAGATTAGGACTTCATTAAATAAATGATATTTATTTAATTGGTCAAAAATGGTGAAAACGTGAATTAACTAAATAATGTATATTATTCAATTAATAGAGAAAATTAGGATTTTTTATGCTTTTGAAGTGATATGCAGTGATATTCGATGATAATGATGTCGATGATGAGAAAATTTCATTTAGGATGTGCGATAAGTGTTAGGTCAATTTTACATGTCTACAACAAGAGCCAAAGATCGGTCCCACCATAGTGTTGTGAAGGCTTGAGCTCTTGAAATAGAATTTAGCACATGCTAACTTAACAACTTAAGGTTCATTAAATTAACAAAAAGGTTCAGTGGCATAAAAAATAAAACATCTGATAAATGACTAGCTTTCGAAATATTTGGATAGTGTGTGACCTATTTCAGGGGTATCATAACGAGAGAACCAATAAAACCAAACCTAGTAAACCAAAGGATAGTATGATATCATGACACATTTCCAAATGCTATAATAAGACAAAATCATTAGGAAGATGAATAATTAAATCATAACAATGTATTAAGAGGTCATTTCCTAGCAATCTAAAAGGAGACATATGACAGTGGATTGTATGGTTTGTTGTAAGTATGTAACCAATGGACATGAGCATACCTAGTTTGGAAGGGGCATACCCTTTGATTAAATGTAAAAACTCACAAATGATTTTTTTTTGCCATACTCTATTTGTAACATAGAAACCCATAGAAAGGACATATGTATAACTGACCTTTTGTTTTATTTAATGTGGCTATGTGGGTGGGCATACATAAGCAGATAAGTTAGTATGTAGAGGCTATGTGTAGTTTCTATGGTTATTTGATAACTTGGTATTGGAAAACTACACATGGCTCTGTAGACGATGATGTCATGGATGAAGTTACGAGTCAAAATAAGATTTTTTGTAGATTTCATATCGTTTCAATGGGTTGCTTGTTATCTTGAGGTATGGTTTGCAAGTAGCTATGGATTGGGTTGAATTTTGGATTGAGGTATGGTTTGCATGTAGCTACGCATCATCCAAAATAAATATTATTCATCCAAGTGGCTTTGGCGGGATTAAAGTTGGTTTCTTGGTTCTAAGCGTAAAAAAGGATAATAGAAGGCTTTTCTATTTAGTGCAATTCTTTGAGTTGTGATTAGCATTTTCATTTTTCAATGTAAATGAGGAATAAGATTATGGTGTCATGTTATCGGGTATGTTCTAAATTCTAGTGTAAGGAATAGATTTTCTTCAAGTTTAGAGTGGGTGGAAGTGGAAAGAAGTTGTTCTAGTTCCCTAGCTTTTGAGACAAGTTTTGAACAAGGATGAGGAAACTCTATTGAGATAAGTGCTTTGAAAAAGAGTGTGGTTAGATAACTATTGTAATCTTCTTCTTGCAGTGAGGCTTTTCTTCTGCATAATTGTAGCTGGTAAGGAGGATGGGTATAGTTTTTTATGTTTTTAGCTCTCGTTTCCCTCAGATTGTAGGCAAAGTCTATGGATTTTGAAATTTATTTTGGGATGTTGTGGTGTGTTAGATTGAGCATATAAAGAAATATATTTGGTGTTAAATGTGTTAACTATTGGCATTTGCTCTAGAATAGTAGAGCAATCATTTAAGAGTTTTTACTCGTTTTTGTAAGAAAATTAATGTTTCAAGTCATTGGATGCATTGATGAATTTAGTGTTTGGTGAGGGCAATTTAGCAATATCTGAAATAGTAGACTATAGAGGTGCAAATAAAGGTGCTTGAAAATAAGTGAAGAGGAATTTTGGGCATTTTAGTTCCTAGGGTTATGTTCTAGTGGAGTGTTAAGTGACTGAAAATGATGGTTTCTTTGATTGATGAATTTTTTTATTTATTGTAAAGATGTGGATAAAGAGAACATACCTATAGATGAAGACATGGCTCAGAAGGAGTCCTCTTCTAAGGCACTGTAGTTTGATGGGAACAAATATGCCTTTTGGAATGTGAGGATGGATGCCTATCTCTCATCTCTAGGTTATGATGTTTGGAGAGTTGCTAAGGATGATTATACTGAACCTAGTCATCATATTACTGATCTAAAATGCAAAGAAGGATCATGACAACATTGTTAAGGCCAAGAATACTATCCTAAGTGGGCTAGCAACTTCTGAATTTGTTAAGATAGTGTTATGCAAGAATACAAAGGAGATATGGGATAAGCTCAAGAATCTCTATGAAGGAAATGATAGTGTGAAGCAAGCAAAGTTGCAATCCTATCATACATTATTTAAAAATCTAATGATAAAAGAAGAGAAGAACATAGTCAGTTATCTTCTCTAGGTAGATGAAGCTGTGAATGGAATTAGAGGTCTTGGTGAAGAGATAATTGAATCTATGGTGGTGAAGAAAGTTCCAAGAACTCTCTCTCAATGGTTTGACTCAAAGGTCTTTGCAATTGAAGTAGCCAAGGATCTAAAAAATCTTACAATGGAAGAGCTATTTGGATCCCTTATAAACTATGAGATGAGAAATGAAGTTCAAAGCACACACAAAAGAGAAGTTGCATTCGAAGTTGTGAAGAAAGAACAAGCATATGGATCACATATGACTCTGAGAAAGAAGAAGCAAATTTTGTGAGAAAACTAAAGAAAGAATTAGGCAAGTAGGGTGAACCCACAATAGTGGGTTACATTTTTTTGATGAACAAAATTTGGAGGCCACCCAAAAAAATGTTAGAGATTCCTTTAAATGAACTATCCCCTTCAAATGAATATGCTTTGTTTGAACATACGTACCTTCAATCAAACATACCACTTCACATGAATCATAAACCTTCGTTTGAAGGTGTTTAATGAAATGTTTTCTAGAAAGAGAAAAAAAATCCTTTGTGAATGCCATATTAGGGGTCTTCAAATGGAGGCCCCCTTTTTGACCTTCCACCCTCCATATGAAAAAATATGCATTTTTTTAACATTTGAAAGTTCCTAGTTTGAAGGTTGAAATTGAATCAACTTGACAAACCAAATTCTAGGATCGTAGTCATCGAAATGAGCTTTCCAACAATTATAATTTTAATATATTTTGGTTTTATTATGATTTTTTAAAAGTTTTATTAAACATAGGTTTTTCACTGTAAACCAAGTTCTTTGTTCTACACATGTGGAAAAATAGTAAATTAGTGATTTTTTTTTTAAATATCTACGCACTAGGTATTCATGTCCTTGTACCAACAAAAAAATTTAAATTTCAATACATACAAAATAAGTTATGCAAGACTTAATACACCTAGGTATAAATTATAATTGGTTTGACTTTAAAATATAATTAAAAGAAAAATATTCAAAAAAACTTTATCAAATGAAACACAAGCACTAGATATTGATGTTACCAACCTAAATTCAAAAGAATCAAAATTTAATCCTTCATAGAAAAATATTATGTGAAACATAGTACACATCACTTTTTAAAAATGTTATTTACTATTACAAACTAGTTATCAAAGGAGATGCAAAAGAAATTACAATTTAATTTTAATTTGTTTAAAAATACTTTTAAAATATACAAACAAAATCATACAAATCACTAGTTTGCATCATCTTCAAATTCCTAATAGTTTAGTTGTTATGGGTGTTAGAAAGTGAAAATTTTATTTAATATATTGATTTCAATGCCAAGCTTGGAAAAAAAGTGTAACCCATTATTGTGGGATGACCCACTTTTAAAGGTAAATTACCCTTCAAATGTTTTAATTATGGATGAATTGGTCATTATGCTTCTAAATTTCCTTTTGTAGAAAATGAAAGTAGTAGAAAGGGTTTTAAGAGAAATAGTTTCAAGAAGAATATTCTCTCCAAACAAGAATACCGCTCCTCAAATGAAGGAGACCACTACACATTAGATGATGATGGAGATGAATCCCTATTTGTGGCCACTATGATCTCTAGAATTTCAAGAAAATCTATGGATGAAGAAGAAGGTGAAGTTGATTTTGAAGGTGAACTTGTCTCTGCTCTTGAATCTTTGGAATGTGCAAGAAAAGAGAACAAAAGGAAAAAGGCCCTTATTGAAGCTAAAATAAATGAGTGTAAAAATATTGAGGAGTTTCTTTCACTCAAAAAGGAGTTGGAGAAAGCTATGTTAGAAAGTCAAGAGGATGATATCATACCTATAAGAAAATACCATCATCCAAGTAGACCCTCCACAAATAGGTTCAATTATGCATCTTTTGATTATTGCTTCATCTACAATAAGTATGGTCATAAGGCTATAAAATAAAAATCTAAAACGAAAAGAAGAAATTTTGTAAGTAGAAATTCCCTTGCTTCTCTGGTAGATGTCAATGTGACATGTCAAATCTATAATAATATTGGCAAATATAGAAAAATATTGCAAAAGTGATTTTGCAAAATGAGAAATCCAAAAGATAGATGGTGTTGAGCAAGTAAAGGAATCAAGCAATAAAAATTCAATGGTTATCCAAACAACATTTTGTGCTCGGGGACAAACTAATCTATGGGTAATTGACAGTGGGTATTCAAGTCACATGACTAGTGACAAAAGAAAATTCATCAAGTTGGTTAAATGGAATGGTGAATTAGTAAAGTTTGGAGATAACTAATCAACAAAGATATATGGAAAGGGAATTATAAGTATTGATAGTAAATCCAAGACAAAATATGTTCTTTATGTTGAAGGTCTCAAGCATAATCTTCTTAGTGTAAGTCGAATGTGCAACAAAGGTTACAATATTTTATTTCATGATCAAGGATGTGAAATCAAAAAACCAAAATCTAGCAGATTAGTGGAAGAAAGCTCCAAAACTGAAAGAAACTTGTATAATCTCAAGAGTGCTAATGGAAAATGTCTTCAAGGATAGAAAAATGAACTCTAGTTGTGGCACAAGAGGATGGGACATATCAACTTTGATAATATTTGTAGTGTAGAAAATTGCATACCTTTATATTTTCACACTTAATTTGGACCTATTTTAGCACTCCTTGCATTAAATTCCCTTTAGGTCACTTATTATGGGCCCCTAAGACCCCTTTTTGTGCATCCCGAGGCATATTTCATCTATAAACCTGACCAAAATCCATAAGCAATTGTTAATCTTGGTAACCCACCTTTTAAAATGGAAAATTAAGCCTTGTGGGACCAAGACGCCCTTAGTGGTGTCTTAGTTCCACCTAGTGGGACCAAGATGCCACCTAGGGTGTCTTAGTCCCACGGGCTTTATTTTTGGGAATTCAGAGTGGGAAATGAAAATCCTTGATTCAAATTAGCATTTTGTCGGCCTTTGGGATCTAATAATCGGGTTATTAGATAGGAATGCCCATAAAAGTAAGTTTCACACCCCATTTTCACCTAATCAAGTAAGTTGAAGAAAGTTGAGATAATTTTTGAGGCAAGTTTGAAGGAGAGTTTCAAGATGCAAGGAATTGGACTCATGGAGCAACCTTCTATTGTGTTTTTGCCAGTTTTCAAGTCCATTTTCAAGTCAAGATCTAGCATTGCCAAAGACTAATGATGGATGCCTATGGAGAATCACGAGAGATTCTAGGTTGGAGATACAACTAGCCATTCTTCCAAGCCTAAGAACTTGTTTCTTGATTGATTCCATCTTCCATTGTTGTTCTATTTTCTGCCTAAAGAAGG
The DNA here is from genome assembly GCA_007115665.2 of Sequoiadendron giganteum. NCBI lineage: Eukaryota > Viridiplantae > Streptophyta > Pinopsida > Cupressales > Cupressaceae > Sequoiadendron > Sequoiadendron giganteum. The sequence continues at coordinate 432,031,094 of CM021110.1, read as the reverse complement.
TATATTTCATGCTTATATGACTTATTAGGGTGATTAGAGATCTCCTTTGTAGGTCATTTTTATTTGCATATTAGGAATTATATTCTAACACATTTGAATAGGGTTTCTCCATGTTCTAGCTTGAATAATCTTAGACACACTTAAGATTAGGGCACACACACATTTCCATTTCTAGATCTATGCTTTTTCATCAAGGTTTAATTACCAAACAAGGGGTTTGACCAAGGAAAACCCCATAAACAATCAATCAAATTTCCTTTGTTTGCAAGTTATTTTATAGGTCTAGATCCAGAGACTTGGTGAAGAAGGAAGTGTAGACCATGGATCTCGAGACCACATTCAAAATTTTTAGAAATTAAGAACGGGACTAAGTCGCCACCTAGGGCGTCTTAGTCCTCCCGAGGTTAGTTTTCAAAAATTCTTTCAGATCCGGTTCTAACATCCGAAGATTTTGTATTTTCCCCAAAAAACGGTAGCGATACTAAGACAACAGTAAGGGAATCTTAGTCCTCCATAACACTTTTTGATAGCTTCTTTGTATTTCTAGAATCCTCATTACATTTCCATAACTTCCATGTACACATACCCTAACTTGTTGTTGCATAATTTCATTATTTTCATCCTTCATGTAGCTTCCACTAAAAGGTTTTGTGAGTTGAATGCTTATTTGTCTTTTCCAAGCTTTAGCTTGGTGGTGAACCCCTCAAATCTAAAAATAACCCTTCCTTTATCTTCCTTGTTGAGAATTGAATCATCTTTGAGGTTGATAGTCAATCCAATTAGGATTTCTAGGACATTATTGAATGACCTAAGGAGAATAAGTGGACACGTGCCTATTTTCCCCATGGTTCACTTTGGTGAACCCGACATCTTGGAGCATTCATTTTCTAATTTGGAGTCCATTAAAATCCTAGATCTAGGTTGCATTCATTCTTGCATTGCATCTAGGGTTTCTCATACTTAGTGAAATTGCATCTAGGGTTTCTTATATTTGCATTAGTGAAAGTGCATATAGGTTGCATTTTCTTTCTTGCATCATCTTATCTCTTTAAAAAACTAAAAAGTGCATTTTTCATCATCCTAATTGCATTTAGGAACATTGTTATTGCATCTAAAATTGGAAAAAATTTGTATTTAATTGCTTGTCACTAGTTACTTTTCCTTGCATTCATTTGCATAGTTTTATGTTTCCAAACACCAGGTCCCTAGGTAGGCAACTTGGGAACACTATTTACAACTCGGATTTTGTGGTTTTTTCTAGAAAAAACCTTTACTGGGACTAAAACTTCCTTACTAGCATATTAGTCCCTCTCAGGTTTTTTGGTTCAGAATCCTCTCTGAGTTGTGTGCTATCTATTCAAGTTTCTAGAACCTCCATATTTCATCAGGAGGACCAACATGCCCTTCGTAGCATCTTAGTCCCTATGGAGTTTGAGGTTATAGCTTTCAGGGTTAAACAATGAATTTTTGTGCTTCTGTTTGCTATAGTTAGTTTTTTGTTTTGTTTGCCAATTTATTGTTTCATGCATTTTCATAGTTCATGTTTAAAATTTCTTGATAAAGATAGATTATTGCACTTTCATTTTGTTAGACATAGATTTCATTTTACATTCATTAGAAAATCAAAACATAAAAATCAAAAACACTAAATCTTAGCAAGCATAGGTTCATGGTTATTTAGAGTATGTCAACACCCTTTGTCCAAGTAAGCATAACCCTCAAGCCTTTTAGTAGTGATGAATTTGATATGTTAGATGAAGCCATTGAGGACTTCATCTCGCAAGGTTCATCCACTAAGGATTTTTCAAACAAAACTAAACAAAGAGAAGTAAATGTCACTCAACCTCAACTTATCCTTTATCCACCTTCAAAAGAACCTCAACCTACAAACAAACCTATCCTTATCCTTGAAGCACCTAAGAAAATGTGTCTCAGTGATCAAGTTATAATACTATTTCTCATACATATAACAGAAGGAATAATAGACATCCTCAACCCAATCCCATTTCATTACCATTGCCTAATCCTATATTGCCTAGTGCTCCTCGTTTGTCATCGCATAGTGGAAAGGAGTATAATCTTGTTGAACAACTTAAGAATACTCATGCTAAGATTTCCTTATGGGATCTCATTCAAACCTCACCTAGTTACCACACCATGCTTCAAATATCCTTACAATAATTTATTGTTTCTCCTAGTACAAATGCAAACAATGTGGCAGCTCTAATAAAAGGAATGAATACAGTTAGTATAGACATTACCTTTCCCCAACATGAGCTCCCTCCCTTGGAGATGAGAAATAAATGTGATGTATTCATGGTAATAACTAGATACAACACCACGAGAAATAAAAAGGACCCTTGTTGATAATGGCTCATCTCGGAATGTGTGTAGTGTGAACCTTTTAGATAAGTTGGGAGTGGATAAATCAAAAAGAAACCTGATTTCTTATCGATTCGAGGATTTGACAATATAGGAAATCAACCACTCGATGTGATTACTTTACCTATTTCAGTCATAAAGGCTACCTTACAAACTCCTATTCATGTTATGGGTATGTGCAAGATCATCATGGAAAAAACAAGCCCTTAAGTGGCGATAAAATTTTGAAAAATCAGAGTTAGGAAACTTGACGTAAAAATTTGAATAAGTTATCTATATTATTTCAAAAATATGTAAGAATAGAATCTGTAGAAAATTGAATGTAGTTTCTAAACTACTAGGTTTATTTATTTATTTTAAAATCTATTTGGTGAAAATTTGAAATTTCAATGCAGTAGTACTTAAATTTCAGGGAAAAAATAAGAAGTAGGTGTCTGTCTGACCACCCTAAACACAATAAAATGATAATATTTTTTAAAAATATTTTAGATATAAGTAGAGGACTCATGTCCCAATGTGATGCATATTTTTTTGTAATTTGTTTCCAAGTAAATAATTAATTATGATTTTTTTATTACAAATTTTAAAATATATAAAAACTCGTACGTCTAACCACCTTAACTTGGTCAAAACTTCATGAATTTCATTTTTTTTTTAATCCTATCGTATGTGAAGCATAGAATGTGACACATATTTCAGATTCAAAAAATGTGATACTGTTTGAAAGCTATAGATGTTTTCCAATCAGTCTATCAATCAGGACTTTAGTTGTAATTCAAATAGAAAATGAATAATAAGTATTTATTAAATTCAAAGTAAATCATAATTTATATTGGTGGAAAGTTGAGAATATCCTTTAAAAACCCTTTTCATTTCATCAATTTTGGGTAAAAAAAAGTTGTCAGCCACATGGGCCATCATATCACTTACATATCACCACTTTTTAACCCATCATGATCCTGCACATACCCTTATGTGTCATGACCTTTCATAGAATCTTCTTTTAGGAAGACCATGGATTCATGAGATGCATGCGGTGCCTTCGACTCTTCATCGTATCATGAAGTATGTCTATAAAAATAAGATACCAAATTGAAATGGACCCCCGAGCCTGAAAGTTGCTTGCAAATTGAAAAGGGAAACACCAGTCCTCTGAAAAAATTAATTCCAACATCAAAATCAAACCTATAAAAGAGGAAACACAAGAAATAGAGACAGTGTCAAAATTAGCAAGTAATGATTGGTGTTCCTTGGAATTCATACCTTCATTTATGGGAGAATATATAATCACAAGAAAAGAAGATGAAAAATAAAAGAAACCAATGGTTATGTCAACACAGAACTTGGGAGAAAACTCACAAGCATCTACCTCATCTACTCTTGAAGAAGACACAAGCTACACAACGAACTTCGATGAGATAGATTATCAACAACCACCAAACGTGAAATAAATGGAAAAAATTTATGGGAGAGGTTATGAACTTATGAAGAAATTGGGTTATAGTGGAAAAGGATGTGGAAAGAAAGAACCAAGAATTTGTGTGTTCTTATGGAACCTAACATGCAAGAAATGAAAAATGGTTTGGGATACTCTCCTAAAATAACTCAAGCAAACAAGAGACCTTCATTAAACATCAACACCATTATGTGTAAACCAAAAATCAATATTACTTTGAAACATCTAGAATTGCTTGATATGGATTCTGAACCATCATGAGAATACTTTGAAAATGATGAAGCCTTGAAAACAATGCTAGGAGTTTATGATAAATCATCTAATCCTTCCCAAAAGAAAGAGGTTACATGTGCTATGATTAGCACTAAACAAAAAGATGGAGAGAACGGTGACATAGACATGAATAATGAAGAATACAACCCTGAATTTTTGAGATCAAATGCTCTCCCATTAGGGGACACCGTGGATATAGAAATGGACATCAATCATAAAGAGAAAGTGATTAAGATTGGGAAATTCCTTGATGATGGAGAAACAAGAGGATGCTACAACTCTCCTTCATGATTTTCTTGAAATTTTTTCTTGGACTTATTCGGATATGCCAGGAATTGATCCTAAGATTGTAACACACAATATAGTCCTTCCTAAAAATGTTAAGCCCGCTAGACAGAAGATCCAAAAAATGAACCCTAAAATAGCCTTGCTAGTTAAGGAAGAAATTGAAAAGCTCCTTGAGACTAGTTTCATAAGACCTATAGATTATTCTCCTTGGATCTCTAACATTGTCACAATCGCAAAACCTGACAATCATATTAAGATTTTTCGTAAAGCATCTCTAAAAGATGACTTTCCCCTTCCTAATATTCACATGATCGCAGACTCGACTATGAGACATGCTTTTTTGTCATTCATGGACGGATTTTCTTGATACAATCAAATTTTCATCAACCCTCGAGATTAGTACAAAAGAACATTCACAACTGTTAGGGGAACATTTTTTTGGGTTATGATGCCTTTTGGATTGAAGAACGCAGGCACAAAATATCAACAAGCTATGACAAGTTAATATTTCACGATTACATACATAAGATTTTGGAAGACTATGTTGATGAAATTATAGCCAAATCATTAACAAGACAAGACAATGTGAACGTTCTTCAAAAGATCTTTGAATGAATTTGAAAAGACAACATGGGATTGAATCTTTAAAAATGTGCCTTTGGTGTAGGTAGTGGAAAAAATTTAGGTTTTATCATATCCCACAGAGGCATCGAGGTGGACACAGAAAATTGATGCTATATTCAACATGTCACCTCCTAGAAATATCTCTCAATTGCATACCTTACAAAGTAGAATTCAGGTCATTCTTCATTTCATAGCATCCCTAGTAGATCTAATGTTACCATTTACACATCTTCTCAAGAAAGGCATACATTTTGATTGGAACGAAGATTGTAAACAGACTTTTGAGAGTTTGAAAGATTATCTTGTCACTCCACTTGTTTTACAGTTCCTGCCATGCAAAACAAACCATTCATCCTTTATACTTCAACAACAGCCCATGGTATTGTAGCATTGTTGGCTCAATAAGACAAAAATGGAAAAGAGCATCTTGTTTATTACATTAGTCGAACATTGATTGACTATGAGAGATGCTACACAACAATAGAAAAACAATGCTTAGCTCTTGTATTTGGTACCAGTAAGTTGCAAAATTACTTATTGAATGTCAAAATACAATTGATGATGAATTTTGACCCTTTAAAACACCTTTCCACTAAAACAGACTTATCAGGACGCTTAGCTAAGTGGGTAATGTTGTTGACTGATTTTGACCTTAAATTTGTTTCACAAAAAGAAATTAAGGGTCAAGCCTTGATCGACCAATTGGTTGATGCTCCTCCTTTAGCATTACCTGGTAATGATTCTTTCCCTAATGACAACATATTGACAATCAAAGAGGATACATTGGAATTGTATTTTGATGGATCTAAGTGCAAAACTGGCTCCAGCATAGGGGTTATAATAAAAATTCTCACAAAAGAGCCTATTCCCTTATCATGTCACTTAAACTTCCTATTTACAAATAACATTGTTGAGTATGAAGCATTACTCATTGGCTTGCGTGTCACTCTAGTTACATGGGTGATAGAGACATTAACATATTTGGAAATTCACAATTATTCATCAAACAAATAAATGGAACATATCAAACAAAGCATGACAAATTATCAAAATACAAGATATCACAATGAAATTGTTAGAGAAGTTTGAATCATTCTCCATTGATAACATCCCTCTAAAAGATAATCATCATGTGGAAGCAATGGCAAGTGCAGATTCTCTTATATCCCATCAAGATCCTTCAAAAGACTTCACCTTTATTGTGCATACAGTTATGAAACCATCAATCAATGATAAAGCAGATGAAGTGTTAGCAACAAGAATAAAAAACTCAAGCGTATGGTATGATACAATATTCGATTATTTGAAATATGGTACCTTTCCTAAGCTAACAAATAAAAACACTGGCTCTCGTCTTCAAATATTTGTGTCTAAATACATCATCCTAGGGGAAATCCTATATAAAAGGTCCTTTGATGGTCTTTTGCTTAGGTGTCTTAAACAATCTGAAATCCCTATAGCACTTGAAATGGCTCATGCAAGTGCTTTTGGGGGGCATTTTGGAGGAAGATCATTAGTTCACAAGCTAATCTGCATGGGATACTATTGGAAAAATATGGAATGAGATTCCTTTGAATACATTAAGAAATGTCATAAGTGTCAAGAGCATCAAAACTTAATCCATGTTCCTGCCTCTAAGCTTCATGTGCAAGTTCATATTTGGCCATTCTCGGTTTGGGGTTTGGATATTATTGGAAAAATATTTCCACCTTCATCCCTTGGACATACGTTTATAATTATGGCGACATATTATCTCAAAAAATGGTTAGAAGCTATTCCCTTATGTTCAACAACCGCCGATGTAATATGTTGTTTCATATTGGAACGCATTATTGCTCACTTTGGACTTCCTTCCGCATTAGTTTCGAACAATGGGACACCATTTAAGAGCAATGATGTGAAGAAATTCTTGGAAACATTTAATATACAACATTGATTTTCAACACCTTACTACCCACAATCTAATGGACAAGTTGAATCAACTAATAAAACTCTTGAATAAATCCTAAGAAAAATAGTGAACAAACATAATAAATATTGGCATACGCAATTAACATACGCATTATGGGCTTATCGTACTAGTATTAGAACTTCAATAGGAAACACTCCTTATAACCGTGTTTATGGTGTTGAGGCAATTTTTCCACTGGAGTTAGAGATTCCCTCAAGAATCACTCTTCAAGGGCTAATTGATGACAATACTTATAGGGAATAACGATTACACCAACTTGAAATGCTCGAAAAAGGACCCTCAAACATCGTCAAGCTTACCATAAGAAAATGCAACAAATTATAATGACCATGTCATCCCTCCCTCATTTAACAAGGGTGATTTGGTGCTATACAAGAATCAACAAAATTTGAATGCTAACCTGATAGAGAAAGGAAAGTTTAGCCCTAATTGGTTAGGACCTTATGTAGTTCAAGAAAGCTATGGGTCTAGAGCATTCCTGATATCTGACATGGATGGTACACCTCTTTGGGAACCTATTAATGTTGCACATTTGCATCGATACTATGCCTAGCCTTTCTAAATAGTGTGAGTTCTTAAAGCAGCATTATTAGAGAAAATGGATAGTATGACATTGTCTCTCATGCTTGCTTCATTCTTGACACCTAGCTTGTTGTGTCTTGAATTGTGGAGTAGTGGGTCCAGGGTTGTTTTGGATTCTTACTTTAGGTATCATGCTATTCAGACCTTATGGTGTATGTTATGTTAGGTTAAATCCTTATTTGCATTTAATATTCTAAAATTAAATCACAAGTGCATTTAATTTGGCATAACATATTACCTCATAAATTTAAGAAAGCTTACGAATTTAAGACATGTTAGATCATGGAGATATTTATTGAATAGTCTAACAAAGATTATTTAATAAATCACATTATCATCTAACACATAAAAATAAATCCAAGCATACTCATATATATATATATCAAAAGTTTCAATACATCTCATCAAATAGTATAATGTCACTATGGCCTATGACTACGAGATCCCTCGGGATATGGTGTCTACACCCGTCGAGAGATAGAGGTGTGTGACCGGGCTCTACTCATGGTCTAGACATCTCCTACACAGTCCATAGTGCCCCACATAACTCACCCTCATGTATCAGTGCATCCACACGCTCTCGCTCTGTGTGATCTCTATCAGCCTAGATTTTGGCATTCTCTCTTTGCAGCCATTTGAACTCTGACTATAAGATAGCATCTCTCTTCTATCTCTGAGCTACTCAAGCCTCCTCTAGCTCTACCTCTGGATAGTGTTGATACTTGACCCTCAGCATGATCAACGCATCTAGATTCACTATCATATGCTCCCCTGAGTCTCACATAAGGCTCGAAAAGGTCCATGTGCTATGCCACGAATAGTGGGGGCATGAAATCTATGGTAGTAGCCTCATTTGTGGGAAAGGTTGGCACTATCTCTGCAACCGCATGATAGAATAGGTCCTCAAGATCTATCACCGGCCTTGCAAGATAGAAATCATAAGAATAATCAGTACACATCATTACAATATATACATGTACATGAGCATGATATATATAAAACATCAAGCATAATAATACATATCATCACTTGGGTCTATAGCATGATCCCTAGGAATCTCGAATTCCCCACTACTCTCTCTATGCTCTCGGACATTGGCATGTGTAGACCATGACCTCATAACTCGTGTTGGAACTGTATCTCTCCACTCGTGTCTAGGAGGACTAGCCTCACATCTGTCATATTCCTCACTCGTAGGATAGCTCTCCTCATCCTTTGTTTCCTCATCATCCTTTGTCTCGTCGTCATCCTCCTCTGACTCCTCATCCCCATCTGGAAATAGATCTACTGGATCTACTCTCCTGCCTAACTCTTTGTCCTCCTCCCCTAGATCTGGTAAAGGTCATACAAAACTCATAAGATAGTCCATAAGAAAGATAGCTCCTAGTTGTACCACCTCCCACCACTTGTCATACTCCTATTTCGTGCCAACGTAATCTACGTCAGAGACTGGGGGCACGTATGTATCCTCTTCCTTTGCATCTCTCTAGATGAAATCATCTGCGGTTAGTTGTTTAAGGTCCCAGGTCTATGGGAGCTCCATACTAACCATCTATATGAAGACTGTAGTATGGGTTGTCTCTGTACTTACCAAAACTATCTCATGATGCGATCATAGTAGAAGGGTCTCACTATGTGATTGCGTTGCCCTAGAAAAAGTCTATCCCTCTACATCTGCCTCATTTGTCTTGTCATGTCTGGCTAAAATAGCTCCATCAAATAGGGTCTCCATACAATGTCCTCCTCGCTTAGTCTATCAAATCTAACCCTCCAAAATAGTACATCATCGTGTTGTAATGCATGTCTTGGGGGATAGCTGAAGGCCCATGGGTATCCCACCACTGTGGCAATCAGTAATCCTCTCGGCCTGGTGCAGGTAATGTGCTCTAGGATCCAAGTCTATAGTAGCGTGCAATGTAGCATGTTATTCACCTCTTCATAGGCAAACCGACCCAAGTCATACTACAAGTGTGTCAGCATGTTCTGATCCCATGTGTAGATGACACAGTAGTGTTCCATGTCCCGAATCATGTGCACTAGCCCCCCCTCTAGATGTGCTTTGCGTCCATCGAGGACTAGTATTAGTGCTACTATGAAAATCAATATGTGCCAGACAAGTGATGAGTCTGCATGTAGAAGCCATGAAAACTCAATGCATGATCCTACAGGGTAAATGCAAGAAGATGAGTCCACGAAACGTGGAAGTTTTTGCCTTAGAAAAAAATTTGAAATCAGCTTCAACAAAACAGGATCCCGTTTAGGTTCACAACCCTGAGCCAAAAACGGGATCCTATTCTAAAACGGGATCCTGCTTTTGATCCTGTTTTTTAAATTCATAAAAAAAAAAAAAATTCATAAAACGGGATCCCGTTTTTTAAAATTTTATTTTTTGGTCAAATTTTTGCTTTGTTTTTTAGTTCGTGAAAAGACTTGGGGACCCGAACCTAAGCTTTGGACCTAGTTTGACCTGCAAGTTGAAGGTCCTGACAATGTCACAAGAAAATAGTGACTTTGGGCATATGTCTGACGACATTTTTTGCAAAATTTTTTGACGAAATTAAAACCCATTTTAGATGAGACAATGCAGATTTTAAATATGTAATTTTTTTTACAATTGGATTATTTTTTCTATTTTTTAATTAATTTCTGATGAAACTAGTCCATAAACTTTAAATATCATGGTTTTTAACTATTTGTATAACTTTTGATCAACATAACATTTTGACGAACAGATTGCACGAGAACAAAATTTAGACAATTCTTTTCAATTTAAAAAAAAAAAAAATTATAACTTTAGGTCATCTTATGCATGTTGTACACGATGGTTTTTCAAAACGAAAAATATGCCTAATAAAAAATTAGCAAAATAAAAATATTCAATAAAAAATGACAAAAAAAAAATCCAAAACAAGCTTCAGTGAGTCACAAATATTTTCCCAAAAGGATTTAGAAAAATATGATAATTTAGGTCAAAATATGGATGTCGTACACGTGGATGGTATGGTAAAAAAAATGACTTTTAATAGTAGTTTTTACAAACGCCTATTGAAACTCAATTTGTACAATATGGGTATTGAAATAAATTACATATTTGGAAACTAGACTCTGAGTACTACATTTTATGATTCGTGACTTTTTTGAAGATTCCATCTCTAAGTGCTTCAAATTTTAAGGTCAAATGTGTCAAACTCTAAAAATCAGGGAAAACACTTCCACTTTTTGGCCAAAAAGTGAACTCAACTTCTTGCCAGCACCCTACAATCTGGAAGCAAACCAGTTTCCCTAGGAAGTACTCGGTGTCAGCTCGCATCTCCTCAAAGCTCCTTCCTTGTGCTAGAAAATCCGTCTCTGCTCAGATGGGCACTCACAGTATGCGGTTTGCATCCTCCAGTGTGACTGTCACCACTCTTGTAGGTAGATGGAAGGTGTAGGTGTCCGCATCCCATCTCTCTACCTGCACCATCAACATGGCATCATGATACCGCATAGCTGGGGAGAGATAGGCACAGTAGAGGCCCGTCTCCTAGAGGATCTACACATCCTCCTCAAGTAGTTGATCAACAAGTTCTTGAAGATGGTTGAATGTATGACTGCCTAGGTGTTGGCATGATCGAGGTGCAGTTTGTCATAGAAAAGAAGAAAAATGTCATATAAAACATATTAAAATCTTAAATTTGTGCTTTAATGGTCAAAACGTGTGCTAAATTTTCTCTAGAATATCTTAATTAAGGGTTCTAGACACTTTATTCCTTAACTGGGACACTTTGCGACAAAGTGGGACACATTGTGACAAAGTGGGAAACTTTGCAACAATCTAAAAAAATGAAAGAAAAACCCTCCCTAGACTCTAAATTCATCTAAAAATTTCATAAAAACATAAAAAATTCACTAAATCACAGTACATAGAACGTGGAATCCACTCAGTGTCGTCTGTTGTAGTTCATCCAGTGCAACCGCCTCCCGTAGAATCTTGATCTGCAAACGAGTGGATGGACGCCTGCTCGGAATGTTAACTCACTCCACTCAAAGATCACTCTGAAACAAGGTAAAAGATAAAAGAATGTGATTTACCTTCTCTTTTATCTCTATATACATGCATATTAGGTCATTTTTGTTAAAAAGAAAATAAGTGCTTTTTGTGTAAACTACCATATTAGGAGCTAGCGACCTCCATTTTCGATGCCATTTGTTGTGTTGGAATCCTGGTTCCGCTCCTACTCTAACCAAATGTCTATCATCATGTGGCATGGTACTTGGAAATTCCCTATGATGGACTTTTCTAGTTCGATGTGGTTGCATTGCTACCTTGATTCCACCTCCATGAAGCAAGCGGAATCAAGGGGGGGCATACATCTACCCTCAAATTTAATTTTCTAGGAAAGTTAGATAAGAGGATTATGTTTGAGCTACTAATGAATATGTGATGCAGGATGTGGTTCCTAACATTGTGTTTTTGTAGGTAACTACAGTGGGGGATTCATTCTCCCTAGTGAACCCATATGAGTATCCTTTTATAAAGTTACTTTGTGAAGTACTTTAGCTTGCATATGCACATAATGTCATATGGGTGCTAAAGTGGGGGCTACATGTAGTGTAGAAAAGTGCATATCTTTACATTTTCGCACTCAATTTGAACCTATTTTAGCACTCCTTGCATTAAATTCCCTTTAGGTCACTTATTATGGGCCCCTAAGACCCCTTTTTGTGCATCTCGAGGCATATTTCATCTGTATACCTGACCAAAATCCATAAGCAACCGTTAATCTTGGTAACCCACCGTTGAAAATGGAAAATTAAGCCTTGTGGGACTAAGATGCCACTTAGGGCGTCTTAGTCTTGAGGGCTTTATTTTTGGGAATTAAAAGCGGGAAATGAAAATCCTTGATTGAAATTAGTATTTTGTTGGCCTTTGGGATCTAATAACCAGGTTATTAGATAGGAATGCCTAAAAAATTAAGTTTCACAACCCATTTTCACCTAAGCAAGTAAGTTGAAGAAAGTTGAGATAAGTTTTGAAGCAAGTTTGAAGGAGAGTTTCAAGAACCAAGGAATTGAAGTCTTGGAGCATCCTTCTATTGTGTTTTTATTGGTTTTCTAGTCCATTTTCAAGTCAAGGGGTACGTGTAGGATCATCATGGAAGAAACAAGGCCTTAAGTGGTGATAAAATTCAGAAAAATTAGAGTTAGGCAACTTGATGTCAAAATTCAAATAAGTTATCTATATTATTTCAAAAATATTTAACAATAGAATTTGTAGCAAATTGAATGTAGTTTCTAAACTATTAGGTTTATATTTATTTATTTTTAAATTATTTGGTGAAATTTTGAAATTTCAATGCAGTAGTACTTACATTTCAGGGAAAAAATAAGAAGTAGGTGTCTGTCTAACTACCCTAACCACAATAAAATGATAATATTTTTAAAAAATATTTTATATATGTGTAGAGGACTCATGTCCCGGTGTGATGCATATATTTTTTTAATTTTTTTCCAAGTAAATAGATAATTATGATTTTTTTATTTCAATTTTTTTAAAATATAAAAACTTGTATGTCTGACCACCTTAACTTGGTCAAAACTTCATGAAATTCATTTTTTTTGTAATCCTATAGTATCTGAAACATAGAATGTGATGCATGTTTTGGATTCAAAAAATGTGATACCGTTTGAAAGCTATAGATGTTTTTCAATCAGCCTATCAATCAGGACTTTAGTCATAATTCAAATAGAAATGAATAATAAGTATTTATTAAATTCAAAGTAAAGCATAATTTCTATTGGTGGAAATCCGAGAATCTCCTTTAAAAACCTTTTTCGTTTCATGAATTTTGGGTAAAAAAAAGGTTGTCAGCCACATGGGCCATCATATCACTTACATATTGACACTTTTTGGTCCATCATGATCCTGCACATACCCCAAGATCTAGCATTTCCAGAGACTAATGATGGATGCCTATGGAGAATCATGAGAGATTCTAGGTTGGAGATGTAACTAGCCATTCTTCCAAGCCTAAGGACTTGTTTCTTGATTGATTCCATCTTCCATTGTTGTTCTATTTTCTGCCTAAGGAAGGTATATTTCATGCTTATGACTTATTAGGGTGATTAGAGATCTCCTTTGTAGGTCATTTTCATTTGCATCTTAGCAATTCTATTCTAACACATTTGAATAGGGTTTCTCCATGTTCTAGCTTGCATAATCTTAGACACACTTAAGATTAGGGCATAGACACATTTCCATTTTCAGATCTATGCTTTTTCATCAAGGTTTAATTACCAAACAAGTGGTTTGACTAGGGCAAACCCCCATAAACAATCAATCAAATTTCCTTGTTTTGCAAGTTATTTTACAGGTCCATATCTGAAGACTTGGTGAAGAAGGAAGTGTAGACCCTGGATCTTGAGACCACATTCAAAAAATTTAGAAATTAAGAATGGGACTAAGTCACCACCTAGGGCATCTTAGCCCTCCCGAGGTTATTTTTCAAAAAATATTTGGTTCTGACATCCGAAGATTTTGTATTTTCCCCAAAAAATAGCAGCGAGACTAAGACAACAGTAAGGGAATTTTAGTCCTCCATAGCACTTTTTGATAGCTTCTTTGCATTTCTAGAATCCTCATTACATTTCCAAAACTTCCAGGTACACATACCCTAACATTCTATTGCATAATTTCATTATTTTCATCCTTCACATAACTTGCACTACTAGGTTTTGTGAGATGAATGCTTATTTGTCTTTTCCAAGCTTTAGCTTGGTGGTGAGCCCCTCAATCCTAAAAGAACCCTTCCTAGGTCTTCCTTGTTGAGAATTGACTCACCTTTGAGGTTGATAGTCAATCCAATTAGGATTCCTAAGACATTATTGAATGACCTAAGGAGAATAAGTGGATACACACCTATTTTCTTTATGGTTAATCTTGTGAAGATTAGCTCCACGCAAGTTGCACGAGATATATGCCTAAGGTTGAAAAACTTGTAAGTACCATGTGCAGAGAGTGTCAAATTAGGAAGAAGATAGGGATAAGGTTCAAGACCAAGGACTATTCTACTACGAGACCTTTGAAACTAATTCATATTGATTTGTATAGACCAACCAAGACAAAGAATCTTCAAGGTAAAAGGTATTTCATGTTACTCATTGATGATTTATCTAGGATGACATGGGTTACTTTCCTTAAAAAAAAATCAGAAGCCTTAAGTAGATTTAAGATTTTCAAGCCAATGGTTGAGAATGAAATAAATGATAGAATACAGTGTTTACAGTCTAATAGAGGTGGTGAGTTCACATCAAGTGAGTATGAATAATTCTATGAAGAGCATGGGATTAAGAAGCATTATTCTACTGCTACAACTCCTCAGCAAAATGGAGTAGTGGAAAGAAAGAATAGAACTGTTCAAGAGATGAAAAGAACAATTTTGAATGAAGCTAAGTTGATTGATGTGTAGTGGAAAGAAGCAGTTCATACTTCTGTGTATATTCTCAACAAAGGTCAGCTAAGGGTGGATAGCACTAAAACTCCTTATGAGCTTTGGGATGGGAGGCCAAAAATAGTCAAATATTTCAAAATTATTGGAAGAAGATGCTTTATCAGAAGAGATGAAGAAGGACTAGGAAATTTTGATTCAAGATTAGATGAAGGAATTGTTCTTGGGTACTCAACTAGGAGCAAAGCCTACAAATGCTATAATAAAAGGTTGAGGAAGGTAGTTGAGAGTGAAAATATTAGAGTTGATTAAGACTCACACAAAAACATTCATGAGAAAGAATATTTTTGGTTAGATGTATCTACCCATTTAGAAGAAGAAGAAGCACCAGCGAAGATCCCCAACAAATAAGAAGAAGAATTGTAAAGACAAAAAAATACGTGAACTTTTATTTTCTGTCAAGAATATAACCAAAAAAAATTTATGATGCTAGAAAAGATGAAGGATGGATACAAACAATGGAAGAAGAGATAAATCAAATTAAAAAAATAGAATTGGAAATTCATTCCAACACCTACAAACAAGAATGTAATAGGAACAATGGGTGTTCAGAAACAAACTGAATGAAGATGGAGAAGCTGTGAGAAATAAAGAAAGGTTGGTATGCAAAGGATATTCACAATTGGAAGGAATTGATTATGAGGAAACATTTTCTTTGATGGTAAGAATGGAGGAGCTATCAAAATGCTTCTTGCATTTTTTGTTCACAATCAATTCAAAGTTTATCAAATGGATGTGAATGTTGTCTTCCTGAATGGTGAGTTACAAGAATTTTAGATAGAGCACTCTTGATGGATATTAGCTATCAATAGACCCAAAAAGGTATGTATACTTAAGAATGTATTATATGGTCTCAAACAAGCCCCTAGGACTTGGTATGCAAGGTTGGACAAGTACCTATTCCAATAAGGCTTCAAGAAAAGTACTACAAATATTAATTTGTACATAAAAATAGAGGAAAAAAAGATTCTAATTATTGTTGTGTATGTTGATGATATAATCTTTGATGGAAATGATGAAATGTGTAAGAGGTTTTCTGAAGAAAAGTAGAAATAATTTGAGGTTTCTATTTTAGGTGAGTTGTCATTCTTTCTTGGACTTGAAATTGCATAATCAGATAATGGTATCTTTATCTCCCACGAAAATTATGTCAAGGAGATGTTGAAAATGTTTGGTATGGAATATTGTAAGCCAATAAGTATTCCAATGGTAATTGGTTTCCATTTGAGTAAGGATGATGTGTCACCTAAGACTAATCAGACTTTGTATAGGTCTATGATTGGAGGCCTATTGTACTTAATCATTTCAAGGCTTGATATTATACAAGTTTTTTTCTTGGTTGCAAGGTTTCAAGCCGATCCAAAAGAAACTCATGTAAAGGCTAGCATCAAGAGGATTTTCATATATTTGAAGAGCATTATGGACTATGGATTATGGTATTAAAAGGGTAATGACTTTTATTTGAATGCATATACTAATGTTGATTGGGTTGGGTATGTTGATGATGACAAAAGAAGTACAACCAATGGAGCTTACTTTTTATGAGACGGGTTGGTCTCTTGGTTTAGCAAGAAGTAGGACTCAGTGTCCTTATCAAAAGAAGAAGAAGAGTATATTGGTGCAACATCCTACTGCACCCAAGTGTTGTGGATGAAACAAACTTTGAAGGATATCAAGGTGATGTATGATGAGCCCATTCCAATTATGTGTGATAATACAAATTCCATCAATAGTTCAAAGAATCTAGTGATTCATGCTAGAACCAAGAATATATCTATCAAGTATCACTTCTTAAGAGAGAAATTTATGGATCAAGAAGTAAGATTGGGGTATGTGCCCACAAAGCAACAAGCTACAAGTATCTTCACAAAGGAACTTTCAAAGGATACATTTGAATATCTCAGACATAAGTCAAGGGTTGTTGCCTCTCCTTCTAACTAGATGCATAGTTGGTGCATCTATCTAGGGGGAGCAATTCAAGACACATTCTTATCCCTGTATTGATGGTGGCTATCTCTTAGGGGGAGCATATAGATGATTTTTAAGGTTTGTGCATATAGGGGGAGCTTGTATGTTGTTGCAATTTTTGTTGAAGACCATTAGCCCTTTTTCCTCAATATCAAAGGGGCAAAGATAGAGTAAGAGGGAGAAATTGCATGGTGTTTCCATCAATTCCAAAGGGGGAGATTGTTATAAGTATGTTGCAGGTTTTGTCATTGATTTCAATAGTATGGTGTGTGTTGATAATGTTATCTTTTTTATCAGTAAAATAGTCGCATGTGGATAGTTGCATATGTTGCAATCAGGATGTTGATAAGAAGTATTATGATTGTTGAATATCATGAGTTTCTTTAACAGTTGTTCTACATTTCTTGTTGCTCATGTGAATGTTGTATTCATTGTTTTTTATATAAAATGCATACAAGTATCTCTTATAGTTAGTGGCTCAAGAAGTTGCTTTGAAAAGCTCCAAATAATGCTTTGCATTCCTCCACATTTGAATATTTGGTCCTCCATTTTGAAAGGTAGATCAAATCAAGTGTAAAGTATGTATGTTCCTATTTTCATAATATAGGATTTACGATAGAAGTTTCCTAAGTTAACAGAATGAAGATTGTGTTATCATAGTCATGGAAGGTTCAGAGAAATGCTCTGCATTTCTTCGCAGTTGTTGTTGTGGTCTTGTGGTTTCAAGGATTGGTTTATAATATCTATTTTTGTCTCTCTTCAATTTTCTGGTGCCGAAGTATACCTTAAATCAAGTTCTCAATGTTGTGTTGTTTGGGTTTGCAAGTGATATTGGTTCTATATCGGTTTGATCATGCCAACATAATGTTCCATGAAGTTGTAAAATAAATGGAAATGTTCTTGAATATCATTTGATGCATGTGATGTCATCCACATGATCTAATATGGTCTCCCCGATACCACTTGTGATATAGAGTTAAAAATTTATGGGTTGTGTTTGTTGGGTCAACTTGGCTATTTGAGGTGTTTGCACCAACTTGGGAAAGTTTGTAGAGTTAAAATAGGTCCTACTTATCTCCTAGATTGGACTACATTGTATTTCCCTTTTCCATAGATGAATGGGAGCTAGCTCATTATGGTCATTGTATGTTTCATGTCATATGTTTTAGTTTTGGCCAACAAGGAGAAACTTTTTGAAGCTTGAAATGAAGGATCCAGTGTGTGATCAAGCAATATAAATTTTTGTGTTGTATATTTAATGTAAATGCTAAAATTAGTGCATTGAAGGTAGAGGAATGAGTACAAATTTGTAGAGAAGTGTTTGATGTATGTTGTAGGCAGTGAGCCAAAAGCAAAAGATTATAAGTAAAATGTTGAATGCAGTGAGCCGGCAAAAGTGTGTAAGTGATTGTTAGAGGCTGTGGTAACACAAAAAGTATCCCTTCTACTTTTCCCTTGCTTATTTGGGCCCTCCTCATGAACTAGGCTTAATATTGCCTTGATTTAATGTTGTAATGTGTTTTACACATTTACATTAGGTCTTGGACCCTTGTCAATTAATGAACATAAATGATACCTTGCTAAAGTGTTGTGAAGTTTTGTAACACACTTTCACACTTTTCTAAGGTTTTATTAATTAATTGAACCTAATAAACCTCTTTTTAATCAAAATAAATTTTAATCATGCCTTATTTGGAGTGTTGTAAAGTGTTCTAACACACTTCCACACTTTTCTAGGCTTGTCATTAATAATTGGGTTTTCTTATGCTTTAATTGGCCTTATTTTGCATCCACAAGCCTCATTTAATGCATCTTTTGAAGGATAATCCTTACACCAATCAATACCCAATTATAATTCAGGTGTTTAAAGCTTGAATGGCCTAGATTTAGTGATTTGAGACGCATTCACCACCTTGGGCGAATGAGTCCCACCTAGATCTTTTGGCTCTGAACCTAGTTTCACACCTTCCTAAGCATTTTTAAAATTGGTCCCAAAAATTAAGCCTGTGGGACTCATTCACCACCTTGGGCGAATGAGTCCCCTTTGGCCCAAAATCAAAATTAATTCATATTTTTGGTAGGATTTTATTCTCCTAGATCTGATGTTGGCTTGTAGTGTTGTAATTTTAGGAATTCTTGCATAATTGAGTATAAATACAAGGTTCTTTCACTCCTATTTTCACCTATCAATCTAACAAGCAATCAAGTGATCCTTATAGCAAGTGTGAGTTCACAAGAGGTTTCAAGGGTAGATTTTCAAGAATTTTAGAGTAGCATTCAAGCATCAATCATCATGTCAATGATTTCATGCATCATGTTTGCTTTTGAGCTAACAATTATGATGTAGGGTTTATGATTCAAGCAAGCATTTTATTCAAGATCTATCACCTTCAAGAAAGAGTCAAGATCTACATCCATTGGAGCCATCTCATACATGTTTGCAGCCTCTTATTGCTATGGTTTGGTGAGTTGCAACATCACATTTTGTTCATTCATCATTCTCCATTCATATTTCATTCTATTTCAAGGTTTAATTACCAACAAGGGGTTTGACCAAGGCAAACCCCTATTCACTAACCCAACAACATTTTTCCCTCTCCTTTGCGTGTGATTTGCAGGGCTAGGTTGCAGAATTTCTAGGAGCAGGATTGGAGAAATTTTTTAAAGAGCTCAAAGTTATCAAAGTTGTCATCAAGCCTTGGAGAACATTGGAGAAGACCTATAGGTTGCAAATCAGATATTCGTATCTGAAAACCAATCAGGAAAGACAAAGCAAACATAGAAGAGTAGGATCAACCTTTAAAGCTTCAAAAAATCCCAACTAGACTGATTCACCACTTCTGGCGAATGATTCCTAGTTCCAGTCAAATTTTATATTTTTGCATATCCAGATACCCATTTGGCATATTCTTGTTCCCGCACAAAAACCCAATTTTTGGACTGATTCGCCCAGCTTGGTGAATGAGTCCCATTCAGCAATAAAGGAAAAATTTCTAGTTTTTCAGACCTCTTTCTAGCCATCTCCAGATTTACAGGTGCACATTTTCCTTTCTATAGCTTTTTGTTTCATTTCATTTACTTTTCTAGGTCATTTAGTAGTGCATGACATTCACTTAGGTTTTAGTGTTGCATCTTGCATTTCATTATCTTTTCCAAGTCTAAACTTGGTGGTCAACCACTTATTAGTTTGCATTCAACCCCTAGAACAACCCTATTGCAAGATTTCTTTCCCTTTTGAATTGAGATCTTTAGGGTTACCCTTTAATGAAGTAGGTGGAGAGTGGGTATGCTCTATGTATTAAGTCATATGATAGCATCCATCCCACATTTCATATATCAAAAAGGCAATGAGCCAAAGGTGAAAGTGCATATATGATTGCTGGAGATAGTGAGACAAAAATAGAAAAATGAAAGTGCACTGCTAAAGGTAGTGAGTCGGAGGCAACATAAGTGTTGCAGTGGTGATTGATCATCAAATGTTGTATGCTAAGGGTTAAATTTTTTTGGTAAGTGTTGTAGTTGGCTGGGAGTTGTAAAATCTTTGGTTGAAGCCATAAAATCTGTTGTAACTATCGTTTCATTTTGTGAGGCTACATTTGGGCAACAACTCCAAGAAGCTTGCTCACATTGTTTTTTTCCTCTTAGGGGTTTCCATGTATATCTAGTGTTGTGGTTATGTTCTTGTTCTTTTAATGCTTAATCTATTTAAATAAAGTAACAGTTTTTAATTGATAGAATTGAATTGGATTAAGTTAAGGGATACACAGATTCACCCCCCTCTCATTATATCTGTGTGTTCTAACAATTACTACTATGGTTCCTAGAATAGGAATAAGATATAACTTCACATCTTCATAGTAATCAATAATGATACAAGGTTGACCTTTTATTATTCTTTTTTTATGTGTGTCATCTAGGATGTAAACCCAAGAATTACATCTAAAAATATGAAACATTAGGTTTAACACCAAACAATTTTCATGTACAAAATATTGCACTACATAGGAGAGTGATTTTGAATTTAATTTGCACACTTAATTTCCTCTATTGAAAACTAAGGATTTGAGTCTTTAGAATGTAACGTCCAATTTTTCATTTCTTTGACCATGCATTTTTTAGCTTAGCTACACCATTTTACTAAGGGTTGTAGAGTATACTATGTTGAATTTGAATGCTTTTTTGTTAACATAAGATAATCAACTTATTATTAACAATGTCTCCTCCATTTCTTATTCTTAGTCATTGGACCTTTTTCTTTGATAATTGAAGAACATCTTACGATGGGATACTAGTGTATTTAATTATCATAAACTATTGTATCAATTTAAGATGCACTTGTATATTCATTATATTTGAATTCGTAAACAATAATTTTATTAATATATGGATAATCATTATAATAATTAATCAATGCTTAACTATCCACTTGTGATTTTTTTTAATAGTGTGGTTATATATTATTAGTTAACTACTCTTTGGGAATTAATTTTAACAAATTTACTATCTCTTGAATAGACATTCTTTTCAATAATTACTCTTCAAACCTTATCTGTAACATCTACTTTATTTGTATAAGAATATAGAAAAATAATTATTTCAAGAGTTATGATAATTATTGTAAATTTCAAGTTATAGATTTTTCATTGAAAGAAAAATTCATGCTACCCATATGCTAATTTTCTATTATATAACTCGTTTGGCTTTCATTGATTTGTTGTATTGTTATATATATGTAGGTGAACATTTTATGATAAATATAGTAGTTTTGGAAAGAAAAAAACTAATAAATAATAATTATAATTTTTTTCAAATATCTAAATATCCTCTTAACACAAACACTATGCTCTATATTAAAAAAGCCTATTACTTGAACAATATCTATTATGTTACTTACCATTGCATATATTAAACTCCCTAAAAAGCTTGTATAAAGAACAATATACATATATTCCAAAACATAATTTTACATAAAAAACATATAAAATGAAAGTTTAGTGCCAACAAGTAAAATAATAATCCTAGGTTTAAGATCATGCATCACTAACCAGTTCAATATAGTGTCAACATACATACTTTAATATAGTAGCCACTAAAAAATCAACATAAACATAGAAATTATCCCACAAAATTGACACCGAATTATTGAAAAGAACTAAGAAATCATAATATTGATAGTAAAGTTGGTCCTTAAATTTAGGGTAACTTCGAACATTAAATTTTTGGTTTTGCATACCATACTTTTTTGGGCAAAGAATTCTGAAAAATGCAATCATTAGCTAGCTCTACTAATTTTTTAAAAAATATGTCATTAAAAAATTTGGAGGATCTATCAAGGAATATTAGGAATTAAAGAACAAACACACCCACAATTAGAGTCTTTTAGCATCAAAGTGTCTTATTTTCATGAAATCACTCCATGCAATCTCTGCAGTGAAGTTTATTGGAAGGAAACCAATTAACAAGTTACACCAACAGAAGATGACAAAGGTAAAACAATTAATAGTAAAAAAATTTAAACAAACATCCTCATTACTAAGGAGGAAATCAATGATTGATATAGTCATAATATGGGCAATGTGTTGCAAGATGCAACAATATAAACTCATTAAATATTTTTTGAGAGATTGTGTAAGCATTGATAAAGAAAATGAAAAGAAAAAAGACATTATTCTAGCTTTTGTGTGGTGGTCAAAAGTGGAAACAGTAAGATCTTTTTATAATTACAATTTTCTTGATAGCACAAACAAATCATCTCAATGTTCACGGCAAATTCATTGCCAGCAATTTATTGGTGGCGAAAATTCATCGAAGGAAAATTCACCACTAAGCGGTGAATTGTTGACGGTCTTTCCATCAGTGAATTGCTGGCCGTGAATTTTCTTAGAGCCAATGTTCACATGATGTAAACCCAAATATTTTCTAAATAGAAACTGTTGAAGATACTTTTTGTCAGTCATACTTA
This sequence comes from Sequoiadendron giganteum, assembly GCA_007115665.2. NCBI lineage: Eukaryota > Viridiplantae > Streptophyta > Pinopsida > Cupressales > Cupressaceae > Sequoiadendron > Sequoiadendron giganteum. Next base: position 432,008,100 of record CM021110.1, on the reverse strand, counting down.
TAAAATTAGATAAACAACTTTAATCATCTCTAAAATGATATTTGATAGTCTACATGTCCTAAAAATAAACTTCTATATATGAAAGCTGCCTATCTACAAGAATAAACTTTTATAATATTGTAAGATAAACTCACTCAAATAAATTTTTTTTAGAGAATTTGTAGACTTAAAGAAAGCAAATAAGAAAAAATTGGACGTGATACAGGTTTTTGTTTGGTGGGGAAAATAATATATTATTTTTATATTATAATTTTCTTAATAGTACAAACAAATTATTGACAATGTTTACATGATGTAAGCCCAGATTTTTTTTTTTCTACATTATTAATGAAGAGTATTGACTATACCTACTCAGATCAATAATTTCAGTCATCTGTAAGATTCATGATCTATGAATCCGTAAGAATAAACTTTTTTTCTATAAAGACTGCCTGTCAATAAGAATAATCTTTCAGAGTATCTATTAAACAATCTCAAGAGAATGTGACAAGATTCAAGAAAGCATGTAGAAAATTTTGTTCGCTATACTTTTACAGTCTAATCGACAACTTTAGCTATGTCTGAAATGATATTTAATGGTCTGTGCACATGTAGGAATAAACTTTACTCCTTTTCATCATCTTATCATCTTCCACAAGGACGAGAATAATGCACTGCACAACTACATCTTAATAAAATTTAAATTTTAAATAGAAACCATTCGTCTCTTAAAAAAAAAAAAAGTAATAGTAATTATTTGATGTTCTTTATAATTGAAAAGCCTAAATGAGTTGATTTGACAAATGAAAAGGAAAGAAAATGAATGGTTTGTTACTGTGGTTGGAAATTGCGTGGAAATAAATGGAAGTAGCAATTAAATGTACTTTTTAAATAGAAATGCATATATTTTTTTATAAAAAATAATTTTATATTAATTTTAAGTGATTATTGAAAAAGATAAAATGATTTTTTAAGAGTTAGTTAAATAAAATGTATGTAATTTTGTATAAATTAATTATATTAAATTAATCAATAATTGGAAAAGATCAATTGAATTAATAAATTTTAATTATGAAATTTAATGTAAAGGGTGAAGTATTTAACTTTATGATTATTGTTGAAGAATAACATGATGTTATCTTATAGATAGGTTGGTGGATAGGACAAGTTCTATTAGAGATACAACCATCCCTTCTTAGGGTTGGAATTTATTTGAACATGGATATAAGAGTCGGTCTGATAGGCCTATTTCAAACATATGGAATATGGACCTAGGAAAGTTGGTAGAGTCAAATGTATTTGTCAATGTTGATCAAAACTTGCTCAATTGACTTGAAAATAGATCTAGAGGCTCATTTTAAAATATATAATTTTTTCAATGTATAAATTGAAACATAAGTTCTAATATTTAATTTTTGAATCCATCAAATTTGTGGGAATCCTATAACTCTAGGCCCTAAAAAGAGACTTTAACCACCAAATTGAAGGTCAATTTTCCTTGGAAAGTAGGCATGAAAATAGGTTTAAATAGAATTAATTATAGAGAGTTGTGAAATTAGGATGGTGAAATCTAGATTTCTACATTTTTCCCTCCTTTAAATGGTGTTACAAAATGGAGTGACGTTTCACAGAAAGTAGAAGAAGACAATGACTGAATGTAAGAGGATTCTATAGGTGGCATGATGGTTAGGAAGATATGGCCTTGATAGGATGTGTAGGGTGATAGATATAGATGAATGATAAAAATAGAAGTATGATAGTTATTTAGAAGAACTATGGAATTGAGAATTCGAGATGGAAAAATGATCTAATTAAAGAAAATGATAAATATAAATAGTCAATTTATTATTTCATGAAATAATAGATAGATTAATATAGCTCTTAATTCCTTACAGTGCATTGTAAGATAAGATAAATGAAACATTTTTTGGTTAACATGGATAATAAATTATTTACCATGACCATCATGTTCTCATCTCTATGACTAACCAGCAGTGTTAGACATGGTCACCCTTGATATTATCAAAAATTTAATCTCTTATTTTCTTTGTAATGTTTTTTCAGCATTGTACATTAAACTTTATTCTCACCTATAATGAATATATTGACTCTTTCATAGTGTAAAAATTTAGTTTTTTCCTTACTCTAACCTTTGTCTAATCAAATAAGATTTATTAATATAATAGAAATTGATTTAAATTAAGCAATTGAGGACTTGAAATTTTTGCTTGTTAGGATATTGAAATAATAGTGTGAAAATTAAATATGATATTTATAAAAAAAAAAAATTATATTTAAAAGTAATAGTTTTTACATAGACATATTTCAAATATTTCAAATGGGATTCTATACTAATTCTCTATGTCTATACTCTACCTTGAATGTTGAATACTCTATGCACTCTATGAGGGGTCGAATCCATAATTCTAAGTATTTTGTATGAACACATATCTATTTTCTACTCACATTATTTAGGAACATCAATAGTTATAATACATTCAAATGATATCTATGTGAGATTCATTAAGGTCAATATGCTTCTTTGTAGAAATATGGCATCATAACCTTCAAAAATATATTAAATACATCCCCCATACCATCCCTCCAATATATAATAAAGGAGACCAAGAAAGCCATGAATGGAAATACTATGGGACCAAATGATGCCCAAAAATACCATGGTAAAAATTCAAATAACCCTTAGATGTATAGATCTATATCCTAGAATATAAAATAATTCTAAGAAAATAATATTTTACTTCAACAATTGAGATCGGCATATGTAACTCCCTAGTACTCTTCAATCAAGAATTTATTAGATCTTACACTCACTAATAATGTAATATACTCTTACATTTCAATTATGTAACCTATTCACTACAATTTAATATTTCCAATAATTTGGAGAATAATAAAATAATATAACATATGTCCTACCCTAAAATTATTTCCCCATTTTATCCTCCATAATTATTTAAGATATGCATGTCACTATTTTTTTATAAATTATACCTTAAGATATATAAGGTGAATAGTATACCTAATCCTAACATTCTCCTACTTGACATTCACATTGTAAAAGTATAAAGAGCTTTAATAGAATTAACTAACCACCAAGGATATAACCATGCTACATCAATCAATTCATGTATGTTCATAAGATCAACAAAGTATTTCCAACACCCACAAAGTGACCAATATTTTGACCAAAACTATCTCATCCTCCATCATCCCCATGCATGAAAGATAATAAACCAAAGTTAAGAGCATACTCTAATTGTCAAATCATTCAATCTAGAAATATACATCAAAGTCCATCTACTCAACAACAAGACTAGCTATCTAGGAAATACTCAACAATAGGGGGAATAGAGATTGAAACATACCAATGTTTCCTACTATCTATACTTTAAAATATTGTAGAAACATCATAGGTAGACCTAAATTTCTATCAACATATTTATCCCAATCTATAATCATAGTTCTTTGTATATAACTCACGATCATACACAAAATCTATATCCATTATTAATAAAAACATAGACATCTAAAAATACATAATTACCTTTGTATTACAATACATTTAGACATATAGGTCTCCCTCGGGCTCTTTGTATGTGTGCAATGTCTAGTTTGAAAATGTGAGAAAGAATGTAGAGCAACAATAAATAAAATTAAAACACACTCTATAATCAAAACCCAACTCTACCTACATCCAAATATTTGAACAATAAAACATGTAGATTTACTCATACTTCAATAGAGGTTGGTGCTCAAATGAACATGCAAGAATTCTATAACATGATCATATCTAGAGTAAAGTTTCTCTATATATGGATTGAGGAAGAAGAGATAGATTTATATGTTTTTAGATAATGAGATGAGTGTTTCTATTAATTTAACTAATTTAGAACTCAACTGCTTTTCTAAATTTTGTTTTAAAACTAATTTACATGAAATTTGATTTATTTGATTTATTTTGTTTAGGAATGTGAAAGTATACATTAGAAAATTTAAAAAATGCACGAGTAAAAGAGATGAATTTGAAAATGACATGTTTAAATGATAATTTATGATCTACATAATTAATTAATAATGTTTACATGAAATTTATTTATGGAATTTATAAGAGAATAATCAATTAATTATGTGTGTGTGAATTTATATAATAATTGACTCATTAATCAATTTAATGATAAATTAATAAATTATGATGTGATGTTAGTAGACAAAGATCGTTATTAATTAATTAAGAAAGAATTAAGACTAGCTAATTATAGGATGGCTCTACACATGAGGTTCATGATAATTTTTACCATGGTTATTTTTTATGCTCATAGTATAATCATTGGTGGCTTTCTAAGCCTTCTTAAGTCGTTGCTTAATCATAGAGGTGACAACACGATCGTGATGGTCGACAACTTATTCATGGCCATTCATCCGAAGTTGCACCGTGGCCACACAAAAAATTAAGAGCTGTTTTAGTCTATATAGGAGGCCCGTAAACAGTAAACTGGCTATTTACTCTTAGACTTTTCTTTTATTCCATCTTGAATGTCTGGTTGAAACGAAACCAGTGTGAGTCCGTGAGAACAGTCAAAGACGTCTTATACAAGGAAATCTCAGTGTGATTGACTTCAACAGAAGACCTTCACTATCACTTCACTTACGATTCTTCTCGTCTGTGTAATATGCTTGACTTGGATCTAGGCTAAGCCAGTGACAATTAGAATCTTCGCTAAAGTTACTTTGTTATGTGGATTAAATCTTTTAACTATAAAGAGAGGGGACCACCTTCCCGGTTGATGACCAAATATATGTGAAATTAGGAATTTCTCTTTTTTTAATTAAAAATAGTTTTGAGAGTTTATATATTAATCAAAATATGAAATATATTACTAGCAGGTCTCAATTAGCTCTGTTATGGGTTTTTGGTTTTGTTGTGTGCATGTCATAACATAGATTTCTACATGATCCTTGTACCACTTGTTTACATTTATTGTGGTTCTATTGCATGTACTTGGCTTAAGGGTCTTATTTTTCCACCACTTTAAATGGTTTCATATTTGCATTCCTCGACTACTGTTGCTGCTGGAATTGAAATTTTGATGGCAATATCTCATGGCTCCCCTACCTAAATGACCACAGAAATTCATCTTGAAGGTGTTCCATAAGGTAAGTCTGTTGACCCACTCCCAATATTGTTCTTCCAAGTCCACAATTTGATGAAGCCTACAAATGGCTTGAGAATTTCACTCTTGTTGGATATTTTGTGGGAAGGGTCCCTCCTAAAAGTGTTCTCCATGATCAGCTTACCAAAACCTAGACCCCACATGGGATTTGGCTTCTTGTTATACAAAACCTTTCAAAAGGTTTTTATATTTTTTGTTTTGCTGAAGTTAATCATGCATAGACTATTCTCGCCTAGGACCTGTGGCTTGTTTGCTCTTATTTTCTCATGTTTAAACCTTGGACCTATGATTTTTCAATTGTAGACAATAAGTTTCTTCATGTCTCGATTTTGGTTGAACTCCCAAGCTTACTTTTGCTTTTCTTGAAATTTCTTACCTAGAATTCTTCCTAAATGGGTCCTATATAGTTTGTGTGGAATGTGAAAATTTGTATTTGATTTAGCCTAACCGTTGAGTCTATGTTGAGGTTGACCTTTTAAAGGACCTCAAAGAAAACATGTATATTCAAATTGGAATGACTCATTACCTTAAAGAATCCAATACGTCAACCTTTCAAACACCTGTTATCAATGTCAAGCCTTTGACCATAAGATTAGGGATTGTTTGTTGGTCTCATAGTGCCCCAAACCCATTTCTCAACACTCTGCAAGTTTTCCACCTCCTCCAAAAGAGAAGGCTAACTGGTCTACTATAGTTAGTTGCAAAGCCAAGAATATGATCAATTCCAAAACTGCCCTCAAATCCTGAGGGCAAGGAGATTCAATCCAAAGCCTATTGACACATCTGTGTTGAACACAGTCATAAATTCTAATTTCTAGTCTAACTTGGTTACTTCACAACCCCAAACTAGTCAATTTCAACATACTTCCCCACTAATGCTCGACTAAAGGAGATCTTGTAGACTATTGGGGCATTTGGAAGAAGGTGAGCTTGCATGCTATGATACAAGCATCCAAGTGAACTCAATGTTCAAATTGGAAGCTATAATGCTCTCGATACATTCGGTCAAAATAGTTGTTCTGCCCTTGATGGGTTGGATAATGAGGAAATGCCTCTTCATTATTAAATGAATTGCATTTCCTTAAATGTGATGGGTCTCACTATAGAGGAGGGAGACCAGCTGCTCCAAGACCCTAGGTCATGGGAGGGTCCAAAGCAACAGGTTGCCTTGATCTACCTCAATCTTTGCTAAATGATTTGAAAGGTTAAATGGTTAAGGTTGAAAAGGAAGAGAAATCTGGTTGCTATTATCGTTCTGCAAACCCAAATGTTTTAGGAAGTCAAGTGAGCCGATTCCTAGAGTTTAGTCTATGACTCAAATAGCTCGCTGCCTAAGGACGATAGTGCAGTCCACATGGACTCCAATGCGACACGCTAGTGTCTCAGTGAGGCATTAGCATCCATATGAAAAAAGAGTGTGAGGAACAAAGAAAAACACTAGGAAGCGAGCTAACAGATTGACTAAGAGGTTTTATGCTAATAAAAGAATGTAAATAAAATATAGGAATGAAGTACAACAAGAAGAATACTTCTACAATACTAAACTAGAATTGATGAAAGAAGGGTGATAAAGGCAAACCTTTGAACCTGCAAGTTGATATCTTTACTGGCTTCACTTGAAATATAACCTACACACACAAGAACGAGAAAATGTTGAGGTTGTGTTTAGAGGACTGCCTTAGTCATTCCCCTACTTTGGTGTTTCCACCTACATGGAAAACCAGATAGCAATGATTATATAAAAAGATGATAAAGAGAATATAGAAATGGAAGTACCAAGAAATAATCAAACAATAATATGTTGCAATACAAATACGATAATGCAAAGGTGAATGAAAATGGTGGATATCACCTTCTCAACCACGTGCTCTCAAGTCAAATGGGGGAAGGAGAGAGCTTGCAAGCTCTCCAAAGCCAACATTGCCACAACAATGGAGAGGAGGAGCCAAGAAAATGGTAGCTTGTAGCTACAATGGAGGTGGTGATGCAACTTGAAGGACCTGAAAGTGAGTGTAGAGTGAATTTGATCAAGAAGATATCAAGAAGTGTGAAGAAGTTGAATGGGATGAAGAGTTAGACAATATGAAGGCACAAAGGAGGAAAAAATCCTGTTTGAAGTCGGTCAAAACTGTGGCAAATGCTACACTTCATGTCTAATGGAGGAGTGTAATGCCTTTACATAGATTTGAGAGGCAGGAATCTGTCAGAATGGAAATGTGCCATGCAGACATCTACATGTCGGGCTAGCATCCCCAATAGAAATTCCTCCACCGAGACACAAATGAGCTACCAAGTGGACAAGGAAAGGTGGCGGGTGTAGGGATTGCATCATCGGATTTAATTCTCTAAGGTAGGGGGTAATGTAAATGTGAAATTTTCCTAGGGGTGTAAATTCATGCCATTACATTTATCCCCCACTTTAGCAAGAATGTGTGTTAGTGAATGTGAGGTAAAGTAGAGAAAATTCTAAAAAAATATGCCTGAATCATTGAGGAAGCAGACCACAATCTGACATGCTTTAATGTGCAGGAGAGAGAGATGGATCCACAAGTACTCAGTCTTATGGAAATTTGAACAAAATCTCTATAGGTGCTCGGTCCTATAGAATTGGCTCCATAAGTGCTCAGTCCCATAGAAGGTTAATAAAGGTTCTACATATGCTTAGTCCTGCAAAATGAAATTGCTTCACAGGTGCTCAATCCTATAAAGGAGGCACCACAAGTGCTCGATCCTAGGGTGCTGGAAATGAAAGGCTCTGTAGAGTCTGATTGACCCTTACAAGTGCTTAGTCTTGCAAGGAAAGCTTGACGAGGTGCTTGATCCTCCAAGCTCAATTTTGAAAGAAGCTTCATAGGTACTTAGTCCTACAAGGCAACATGTTAATCTATAGACAAAACATGTTAGGAAAGTAAAAGTCATGCAGACAGACAGACAGTCATATCTCAAAACAAGAAATTGAATGAGAAATTTTCAAAGGGGTCCCTTAAGAACCCTTCAAGATTTCCAGGGGTCCACAAAAAGGGACACTCTATTTGAAAAGCAATGAAATTTTCACAAACGATCTTGACATCAAGGAATCCATTTGAAAGATTCTCTTTTGTCAATGAATTAAAAAAAAAGAAGAATGGCCTCCTCAAAGGCAAATTCTTAATTCTTTTCAGTACGAATTCAATTTCAAAAGAAAATCTTGCTAAGGGGATCCTTATTGAAGGATGCGATTTTGAAAAATGCAAGGATTTCCAGCAAGGGATTCATCGGCCACCGAATACAACTTATTGAAAATCAGAGAGGTAGGAGCCCCCCCTTAGGATGGTGCATGTGAACTAAAGGAGCATGTGACATCCTACGGAAAGGGAGAAAGGATGAAGAGATGTCATGGCCCACGATACATGATGAGATGTAGACATGGAAATTTTGTCACACACATGAGGGACAACACATAGGCACCAAAACATCAAGAAGCAAGAAAAGAAGATAGAAATATAAAAAGAAAGATGAAGAAAACAAGAGACAAGGGGATTTAGGTATTCGGGGTCAGATCAGCTAAGAAAGATAGGTAACCCGTAGCACGTAGGAGTGAGAGATTATCAATCCCAGGAATTCCCATATATGAAGAATAGCACATGAAGACAAATAAATTAATTAATTAATTAAAATGAGTCAATGTGGAAGGCAGGCCTAAATGCCTGCAACACTTTGCATCGTCCCCAATTGTCGAAAATCAAGATACAACATAAAGAACAATGATGTGTTGGAATATGAAGTCAATTTTGTTGTTATTCCAGCAGTGACGGATAGTCGACATAGAGTTTCCAAATGTTCGACATGTAGTTGTATGAGTCCTACTTACTATTTTTGGATAGTTCTATTTGACTAGGACTCTACAACTCAGATTTCTTATACTTTGTTGAAGTCATTTTTTCTATAACTTTTACGAATATTGTTGTAATTGCAAATTTCCTGAGAAATAAAATATGAAAGATATTTTCTCGTGGTTCTTTCGAAGTATAATTTTACCAGGTTTTCCACATAAATATTGTGTTAATATTGTGCTTATTGTTTTTCTCTATTTTCCGCATTGTAAATTTTCCTACATGATGCAACACATAGAGGAAGTTTACGACACAATTTCACTCATGTATCTAAGAACTTACTATGTCGCCGAAAAATTGTATACCTTTGAAGAAAAGGATAATTTTGTGCCCGTTTTGGTCCTACTTTAGGTCCCCTTTCATCAATTTTCATCCTAGAACAACATTTATAGGCCCCTAAGGTTCATTATTTTTTACTTTGAGGCCTATTATACCTAAGGAATCATTCAACCCCCGACAAATAACATCAATATTATTCAAATGATACTAATCCCACTTCAAAATCCCTTGGTGGGACTAGGTCACCCAAGTTGGCGACCTAGTCCTTTTTAGGGATTTTGCATTTTCAAATGGGAAAATGAATATCTTGCTAAAAATTCCTGATGGGTGTCGGCCTCTTAGGTCAAAATTACCAATAATTAGGTCTTTTTGCTTATAAATACTTGTTTTTAGGTCATTTTCACAACTTTTTGATCATTTTTCACAAGCAACTTCAATAGTCAAGTGCAAAAGATCTTCCTCAATAAGTTTCATCTCTCTTTCACAGCAAAGTTGAAGCTTTTGGACAACAAGCTAGGGCTTTTCCAGGTCTTCAAGCTCACTCCACATTCAAGAACACACATTGCCAAAGGTTGAGCATATATGCCTATGGAGATTCATGGAGAAATCTAGGTTGAGGAGGTGCAACTAGCCACCAAGTCACACCTAAAGACTGTTTTCAAAGTGACTCCATCTTCTATTTTCAGCCCATCTTCAGATTTGAGGTTTACATCCCATTTGCATTCCTTTTACACTCATTTGTAATGTTGTAGGGTTTCTAGGATTGAAGCCTTGCATCATTTAAAATCTTTTGCATGCATCTTATTCTAGCACAATAGAATAGAGTTTTGTCTTATTTAAGGTTTTCCTAGTTCTAAACACACTTAGAGTTAGGGTTTGTTGTGCCTTTTGCACACACGCCCCATTCGGAACGAGGACCCTCTCTTCTCTCTTTTGATCGTCGGGCCTCTTTTACGTTACCCCATTTTGCGCACCTATTTTTGTGTCCTAATTGGTCGACTCACCCTTCAGGGTCACATACTAGGTTTGACCGAACTTGACCCCCTTTGAAAAATGCTAAGTCTAACGTCAGTTTAGGTTTCCCTTGTCAGAATGCCCTTTCTGACATCCGCGGCCCCTCCCAAGTCCGGACCCTCGAGTTTCCTGCTCCGGGTTTCCATTGCAGGTTTGCTATTGCTGGTGTCCGGCGCCTGATGTCTTTCTGAGACCCGGACCCCAAAACCTAGATTTCCCCTTCTGAAAATCCACTTGTGCTTTGTCGTTTTATACGGCCGTGGTTGGACGTCTTCCTGGCCACCGGACTCTGGTCCTCCCGCTGCCGTTAGCAAATTTGAACCCACCAACTTCAATGTCACCGTACGAGGGCAATAAATTTTGTGTTAATGGCAAACTGAGCTATAAATTAGGATTTTTTGGCTGTCATTTTCATTCGACCGACTGAAGTTATACGAATTTGGAGAGCTTTACGGCATTCGACATTTTCAACCCCAAAGTCCGAGCTAATTTCCCGACGTCCTCCGCGTGGCCAGCATCAATAGTCTTCGGGATCTTGAGGTACGTTCGTCGTCTACACGCCTTGTCCTCTATTTTGTGAAAGTCCTAGCCTTAAGAAAATGTAAAATGCAAAACAAGGCTAAAATATGGTAGGAATATGCCCTCCCCAGAAAACCCACAAGTTAAAAGGTGAAAATTCGATCGATTGACCCCTCATATTTGAAACCGGAACTTAACCTTTTCGCGGCCGTTCTTTGAAACAGTCGTTGACGTCTCCCACGCCCGAGCTTTCCCGCGGTCATCTGTGAGCTCGAAAGCAAACTTCAAAGGAAATTCATGCGGCAGAACTCACCTCGGACCCCGGCCTCCGGATTTCTCCTCACGGGATTCTGTTGCTTCCTTGTCGTTCTGAACGGCCTCGCTCGAGCGTCTTCTCGGCGCCCGGACCCCGGACACACAAAGTACGTGTGAAGACTTGGAAAAAGTTGAAGACCATTCAAAGATCAAAATAGTCTCAGGATTCGATCCTCGGAATTCCGTGTTGATTTCGTCATTTCCAACGGCCTTCCTCGAGCGGCTTTCCGGACCTCAGGTCCCAACCGCACAAAGTCCATTCCAATTTCCAACCAGAACCAATAAAATCAAAAATCACTCAGGACCCCAACCTCCGAGATTCTGTTCCCGAAATTCTGTGTCGCTTTTTCTGTTTTACACGGCCGTCCAGCAACGTCTTTCCGAGTCCCAGACCCTGGTTCACTTTTTGTCTAAGCCAAAATCCAAGCAAACATTTGAGGTCTAAGCCTCATTCGGATCTCGACCCCCAAAATTCCGCTTCTGAAATTTTGTTCCATTAGAGCCGCTTTACACAGCAAATTCGGGATGGCTTCCCGATTTCCGGAGCCCGACCGCCTGTTTGTCGAAACGCTCCCAGAACTCCTCAGATTTTTCTTCTAGGGATTGCCTTCCGAATTTCCACACCCGAGTTGCTGCCTCCATTTCGCCCTTTCCAATGCTTGATCCATAATGACTTCCCGGAGATGGCATTCCAAGATCCGGATTTCAGCGTCCGGAATTCTGTGTCCTCTATGTCGTTTCCAACAGCAGTCTCGTAGCTGATGCCCAAACTCCTGAATGAAGGATCAAATGACCTCCAAATCAAAAATGGATTTCGACCCACTTGCCAAAATGAGGTCTTCCTTCACACCAACCCTCATTTGAGAAAATCCAACGCTGGGAAACACCTCTGGGGTTTCATGCCTCATTTGCCCTTCCAAACGACATTCTGCCAAGGGAATTCCGGCCCTAAGAAACCAGATTGCCTGCCTTGCTCTCTAGTAATGCTTTATCCAATGTTTTGTGACTATTGAGTATGAGTAATGATTGCAAAGCTAACTTTGATGTGCAGGAACTCGTCCAGGACCATTTCATCATGTTTAAAGTTAGTGATTCATGTCTTTTGTGCAAGATTTATGGAATCCGACGTAGAAGCTTCTGGTGCTTCCAAGGGAAAGGGAAAGGGAATTGCCAAGATGCCTCAAGGCAAGGAGGATAAAGATCAGATGAAGTTCCAATTCCAAGGGGTACCACTGCAATCAAGGATCACCACTCTTTGGAGGGACATCACCGATAAAAACATCGGGCAGGTTGACATCAATGAGTTTTCTTCGAGGATTACCATGACCTCGTGACCTTGTTGAGCAGAGTAATGGGTCTTTCGATTGCGGCTTTCTTCCAGGAATGGATGTTTTATTTCATAGAGCATATCCTCTTTAGCAATGCCACCTTCGATTGGGGAGAAATAATCAGCAATTGCTTCCACGAGCAATTTATCAATGTGAAGAAAACATCACAATTTTATATGATGTCCTACCTGGTATACTCGCTTGCTAATCGGCAACATTACCATGGATTAAACATGATACCCAATGCAGTGCCGGGAAGGGAACTCAAGCCCTATGACTGATACCCCCAGCTAGAATACTGGAACTTTAAGAAGGACTACTGCAGGGTAAACGATGCCTTCATCACCTACATCATCCGGCTACTTGGAGGGGATTTTCATAAAAGAGTATCCCACAGTGCTAGGGCCCTCCTCAAGAATCATGCCTTTTTGTACATGCAGTTCCCTAAGTTTACTTACATGCGCGCTCAAGGATTCACGGAGAGGCCGAACAAGCTGCCCCGGTACCCTAATGACCCGATCTTACTTTTGGAGTTGACCCGACAGTTGCGACATATTCACAATATCTTGAACGACAGACACTTGGCGAGGACACCTTATCCTATTAGCCTTGGTCAGGGAATGTACAAGATCCACACATCCCAATGTGCAAGTTATTCAGAGAAGGAGTTAGTTGAATACCATTTCAAGCAGTACACCGCTCGACCGAGAATGGACCCCTACGGTAATATCAGAAAGGCACTGGGATGTGAGTACACCCACCTCCACAATATCGACAATTTATGGGGCAACTGAAAGGATGACCTTGAGGTGCGGGTGTGGCACTACATGCGCATGACTTCCATGTACGTGCAAAGGATAAATCTATGCCCAGTTCTCGACCAGCTTGAGGAGGATGAGGACACAGTGATAGATTCGGGATATGATGTCGTCGCCAATCTACCACTGCCTGCAATTGATTGGGATGAGCAAGAATTTGATGACATCGACGTGCTCACTAGACCCGTCGAAATCCGAACACGAGCATGGATTGACCAACAAGTGGCTCTATTGAAACAGCAGGGAGTCGCCTTAACGTTTAAGGGACTCGAAAGTGAGCCTGGTGGCTCCAGTGGTGGTATGCCCGTCGCAACAACTGGGGAAACCTCCAAATCCCCACCATCTGTCAGAACTAAGAAGAGAAAGGAGGCCAGCGAGCAGCTCCCCAAACCAAAGGTTTATGCCCGTAAGGCATCGGAGGGTGAACCTTCCCAAAAGAAAAGGAAAGCAACAAGAATCATCAAGATGCCGGTCATAGCTAAAATTCCGCCCCTCGAGAGTAGGGAAGAAGAGGCTAACTCGTTGAGGTCCCCATCTACTATGATTACTACCACTATTGCTGCTACCCCCATCTCACATGCTTCGCTCGCCCTCTCCGCTTCTTCCCCGCTTGCGGTGGACATCTCTGTCCACCTTGCTTCCACCCCTCCAATCATGCAAATCATTCCCGTGGATTCTTCCTCCGCCACGACTTCGCCAATCTCCTCTTCCTCTATGTCTCCTTCCCTTCCCTCTATTTCCGCTACTATAGTGCCTGCTCTCAGCCTCCCAGAGTCTTTTGTAAAATACATGCAGAATGTCCCATCTGAGCTTTTTGGGATGCTCACTAATCCTGTGGTGCAAGCTGCAATAGCTTAGGCTATGGCCCATGCTCGAGCTCCCCTTCCCTCTATCGAACCATCGAAGATGGAGGCAACAATGCAAATATCAGATGAACTTGAGCGACAGCAGCTAGAGGCTGCAGAGGCATCGGAAGACGAATACTTTTTCTACCACGAGCATCCACTATTTGAACGCCAGGAAATAGACGAGGTAGCCTATGATTCCTCCAGTGAGAGCAGCAAGGAGTTGGAAACTGAACTAATAAAAGAAACACATGATCCTAAACTCAATGAGGAGTGGAGCAAGCAGATCAAAGAGATTGAAGATAAGGAGGCTGATGATATGGTTGCACGTGAAGAAGAAACTGCTGCCCTAGAGACTGAAGGCAACAAATCTCTAATCGAGGGGCATGGTCAAACCCTAGAGCACGATGAGGAGGAATCCCTCCATGGAGCTAAGCAGGAAGGGAGGCCCGAGGAACATGAACAGGGCCAGGATGAAAGAGAAAGGGATACTGATAGGAAAGATCCCTCTGACAAACAACTACACACCAAATCTCCCCCTAAGTACATCTCGCTTGAGCAGGACTTCGATGAGGTGAAGGGAAATACAAAAACTTAAAAGAAGGCTCTTGTTCTCTGAGGCATTGAACTTGAGAGGGAAGACAACATAAGTCAAGGTGAACCACCCCGGGAAGGGCCTCAAATGCCTGACTAGCTAGAAAGGAAATTGAAACAAAAGACTCCCACCTTGAAAGATCCTAAGGCAAGGCTGGAAGCCATTTTGGCCAGAGCCCAAGTAAGCACTAAGAAAGAGAAGAAACCAAAGATCAGATCGAAGGTAAGTATGGATGCCTCGGGATCTAGGGCAGTGCAAATAGTGACGCCCATGGTCAGAGAGTAAGGGATAACTTATAACGTCTCCACCATCAACTTGGGAGTAGCCACGAGGGAGTTGAAGGTTGATCACCTCCAGGAGTCCATCACTACGGTGGTGCACCTTATTTAGCAGGATAAGGTCTTCAAGGAAGAACTCAAAGCACAAGTGGTCGATCTAACAACCTATATTCAGCAGTGGTCATCCACAGATGAGTAGCCCGCCTCAAATCTTGTCCCATGAGCAGATAAAAAAATTGGAGAAAAGAAGGAACTTGGACAAGACTATGGAGAATTGGTTTCGGCAGGTCTTGGACATGGGGAATACATGTATCAATTTGGTTGTCCGGACAACAAATAAGTTCCTGGAAGTTTAGAGAACTCTTGATGCCACAAGGTAGATCTGTGAGGAGTTCCCAAGGAAGTATGAGGCGGCCTACCCAAAAATTGAGGCCATACTTTCTTTGTCGAGCGAGGTTTGGGAAAAGGACCTTAATTTCAAGGATGATGATCAATGGCTAGTGGATACATGGAGATGAGATTTTGATCACCGAAAGAGAAGGTTGGAGCAGATCCTAGAGCATATAGTTTCAGATATTGAATGGGCTAGGGAAACTAGGGAGGAGTGCTTGCGGTACCTAAAGTTAATGATGGGGTACGAGCTACCTGTGGTCGAGATCAATCCTGAGAGTATGAAGCCCCAATTTTTGAGTATCATGGAAGATGGGATGACAGCTGAGGTCACAACTAAATTCATGAGCTTTGTTGCCCGAGCCTTCGCACAGTCAGAACTCTTTAGAGATAATGCTGCTAAATATGATGATGACTGGAAGAAGCTCAGTAGCAATTCCTAGGAATGGAGCTACCAGGTGCTATGATCAAACATCATGGAGTTGGATAAGTTTCAGCCGCTAATCTTGAGCTTTATAGAGTATGCCATGTTGAAGAAGCATGAAGGCAACCCTATCATCGATGAAGAATTACTTAAAGAATAGCTATAGCAAAGGGAAAACAACTATAGGACGAAATTGCTACAGTTATGTCACTAGATGAAGAAATAGGGAAAAGAAAAGAATGTGTCTTATAAATGAAATGTATTGGGGGTAGGTGAAACCCTAGTGTAAAGTGAATCTTGGCCACACAATAGAATCGAATCTTGGCCACTCATTTTGCATTTTGAAAACTATAAATAAGGCTCTCCTCCTCTCATTTTAAGAGAGTTGAGTTGTTGTAAAGACATGTTGCTTAAATTATAATAGAAAATACAGTCATTTTCTGGTGTATTTCTAGGTTTCTCGACATGTTTCATGATTCTTCTCCCTTTAGTTAAAAGTTTGCTTGAAGTTACTTTGTTGCTTTAGTTTCCTTAGTTAGCTGTAGTGGATTTAGTATGATGTGTTTGGTTGTGAAGATTGTTGTTGTGTGTATGCTTTCCTTGTCCATACTTTTGGTCATTTGCTGCTGGTAGATGACTGTGTAAAGTTAGCCTGGACTTTTATTTCATTGCTACTCATTAAACTTTATCTTTATTCACATTTCCATGGTGAATGAATGATGAATATCTGAAGTCCTTAGAAGATAGCATAGATTTCATGATATTGTGGGAATTCAGATTAAGTGAAATTTTGTTTAAGGAAACTGCCCACAGCAGGGACCTCCATGATCACTGTTCATCGATAGTTGTAGGTCCAGGAACCATCCTTCTTCCTCGCCCTTTTTCTTTCTTTTATTAGAAACAATTTGTGTTAAGGTTCATTGCACATTGTAAAGCCAAATCTGACGAAACAGTGGAGTCCAGGACTGCTGCTTGAACCTGTAGCAAGGTACAGTAATTCCATATCCACAAAACTCCATTCATCGACCCAATTCTCCTACAGCTTTGACCACATAAGACTGCCTTGTGGTTCCAGCAAAATCATATCAAACAACTGATTTATCCCAAGCATTGTCATGGCCTAACACCTGAGAGACCTTGGGATAATGTTGTGCAAATTGATTGTGGAAGATTGTCTTTCAAGAGAGGTAATGCACCTACATATTACCTATGTTGAGAAGTGCATAAAAAGACCATCAACAGAACTGGCACTAGAAGGAGGGCCATAGGGTAAATCTGGATCGAATTGGGTCATTCTCCCCTAAAATATTCCGCCGAGTCTTGAGGTCTACACCAAACAAGGGAGAGTTACAGGAATTACAGCCCCCTATCTGAGCTAAAAGAGCTAAACAAGGGGAACCATCCATCACTGATCCCGCAGAGTAGCTCGCTGCCCTTTCACCTCCATCTCCTTCACCTTCACTGGCAGCACCACCTTCCGCTCATCCAATCCATACAGCCTTCCAGGTTACCACTCCACTTGGGCTAAACGCTGTCTCGTCTGTTGTTGCTGCCCCATTATAGCCACAGACCAATCTGGTGCAACCACCTCCACCACCTTTCCCAATGGCGTGGCTGGGTAATAACCCGTCTCCTCTCACTTTCAACCTCTACCATGATATGCCAAAAAATCCTGAGAATTTCTACACAAAGGACAGCCGAAGAGCATGTCAAGATTTTCAAAATTGCACTGAAGACCATGCAAATCATATACGAAGATGTGGCTTGTAGGCTCTTTCCCTAATCCTTAGGGGAAGAGGCATTCTACTAGTACATCAATTCACCAGTCAGAACTATCAATACATGGGATCTTCTGAAGGGCGCATTTTTGTAGAAGTTCAAGACTACTGTCAGCTGCACTGATTCATATCGACACTTTATGTTGATTCAAAGGGAAATCACTGAACCAATCAGCTCGTTCAATGACCGTTTTCACAAAGCATATACTCGGCTGCAAGCCCCGTACGTTTTTAATGTTGTTGTTGTCCTGCCTGTCTACTATGCAACGTTGGACAACCTTACTTCGGCCTTGGTCAAAAGAATGAGACAACCACCCACTCAGTTGGTCGATGCATACATTGAAACCATCATTGCCAGCACATATTTGGGGCAGAATATATCCAGTCCGCTGCCTTCTCTTGGGCAAACGGTGCATCCAGCGCAAATACAGGGACTCACGCAAGCCTTGCAGCATCAGATGCCTTTTCTAAATCTAGTGCCACAACTACCTATGGTTTTGCATCCTGGGAAGCCGATAAACCAGGCATATCCAGTACCTCACTACTTGTTGCCCCAGCAGCAATAGTCACATCCTCAACAATCTCAGGTGTCTCTGTATCTTCAAGTAGTAGAATTCTCACTCGCTCATCAAAATCAGCTGGTGGCACAACCCGTGTTCCTTTAGAATATCGCACCGCAACCGAACAATGCTAAAAAGGATAGAATCGACGAGCTCACATAAATGATCAAGAAGATGTCAACTGAAATGACACACCTAAGGAATTAGAACAACCAGTTGCAGGCGTCGCAAAAGAGTATCCAGGCCAACCTTAATAGGGAAAACAAGGATCAGCGAGAAAGTCAGGATAGTCGTGATACCAGCACATCATCGAGGCAGAACTGTGACAGAAATCATAATTCAGGCCAGAACTCCGACAGAAGGCCCTTCCAAAGGAAAAAATGGACGTGGAATACGCGCACCCCAACAATGGTGGCATTCCCATGCCTCTTGACCAGCCTAACAACAACAGTAATAAAAACCCCGGAAGCGAAGTTTACATGGCAGAAGCTGCGTTGTCTGGTTGGTGTCGTATTCACAAAATGAGCCACCATTCTGAACTGGATTGTCTAGAATTCCAAACTGCCATCGAGATCTTCCAAGTAGAAGTTTAGAACACAGTCGACAATTTAGGATGTAGGGACATTGTCCCATCCGATCCATACGATTCTTCGGTGTTGGTACTAAACCAGGCTCCCTTCCCAAAGGAAAAATGCAACACGCCCGAGCTGGAGAATGTTGATTCAAGCAATCACGATGCGGCGAGAGAGGTAAGTTTTGAAAGCCCTTTAGCCCAGCTTTTTGATTCAATATATAATGGTCCCAAAGATGACGAAGAAGAGCCTAGGGAGGATGAAGTCCAAATATTTCACCAACGGACCACCCCTTACAACCTGAGAAATAGACAAGTCGGTGGTCATGCTGGAGGTCCTTTTATGACCTCCACCCTGCCAAACAATTTCAGTACCCCTCCTGATCCGAATGCAAATAATAATCCAGGTTTTCCCCACACACCCACGCGATATCTCAACAGAAATAAACAGCAAAATAGCAGCCAAAGTCAAACCGCTAGCTCCTCCCAAAACGTTTCCCATGATCAAGAGATTGAGCAAATGGGGGAGTATATTGCTGAAGATTTTAAAAGGGTAGAGCTGAGCGTGTCGGCGTTCGAACTTCTAAAGGTGCCTGCTGTCAGGAACGCTTTTTTCAGAATGATAAATGGGACTCTGTAAACTCCGGTAAAGAGGGTCTCCTTTAACGATCAGCCAAGTGAACCGATTGTTTGGAAAATATTTAACAGTAAGGCTAACCCGCCAGTAGGATAGCAAACAAACAAGCAGCCTGACAAGGCAGCTAATCAGACACCAACCCAAAACAGGGGCAGCGAAAAGGATAAAGGCCAAGTCGCTCAGGTGGACGTTTCTGGAGGGTTGTTTCAAGGGAAATTCGAGACTCCTCCCTTTTTGACCACCATCCGGGTGTTCGGGAAAAACCTCCACAATTTCTTGCTTGATTCAAGAGCCTCGATCAATGTCATGCCCCTGAGTGTGTGCAAGGCACTCGCGATAATGCCAACTCCCTCCCGGCAAAAGGTAACACAACTGAACAAGACCAAAATCAGTGTAGTAGAGGAAATTAATAAAATACCCATGCAAGTTGTTGTCGACCCCCGAATTCAACAAACTATTGACATACAGGTGGTTGATATCTCGGACACCTACGGTATAATCCTAGGCAAGGATTTTATGAGGGCATTGAACAGATACACCGGGACTGATTACTCGCACATGTGGCTACCATGGAAGGGAATTCCCAATCAGATCCGGATTGACAGAGAACCATGGATGAAATTTATGATTACTGAGTACAACAACACGAACGAGGTGTTGTATGCTAAAACAAGTTTGGGGACTTATTCCCCAGTGTCATATCAGAATGAATAGGAATACCCTTAAGACGAGGCAATGAGCGAGGTCTTCCTCGTACTATGTAGTCTGCCTGCTAATTTGATCAATGCCTCTCAGAGCATTGAGACACTCATCGAATCCGATGACAAAGAGCTGGGAGAGGATGACAGTCTAGGACTGCTCAATAGTTTCTAGGGTTTTATGGAGAAATGCGTGCATGACTAGCTCAATCTGGGAACTCAAATGAACTTCCAGGAACTCTTGCTCCCTAACTGGTGTTGGGTGCACAATGCGGCTCACTCAAAATTTGACTGCTGCTTGTGCCAAGCAGTAATTGAACATATTAAAAAATAGGCTACTCTAAAGGAGAAAACAAGATTTGCATCAAGTGAATGAACATGTTCTTACTCTGAAATGCAACCCCCACTGAAGGTCAAAGCCGAATCTATTAGCCCTACGCCAAGGGATTCTCCTGGATTCTGGATGCTGCGTTTCGACGGTTCTAAATCCAAGCACAGAGCTAGGGCAGGTTTCAAATTGATCAGTCCCAAAGGTAAATCATACTTTTATGCTCATAGACTGCAGTTTTATTGTACTAACAATGTGGCAGAGTACGAAGCTTTGGTCTTGGGCCTCTTAATGGCATTAAGAAAGGATGTCAAGATGTTCCAAGTGTATGGAGATTCGGAGTTAGTCATAAAATAGGTCAAGAAGCTTTATTCCTACTATGATCGTAGACTCACTAACTACCGACACCGGGTATGGGATCTTCTGGAAGGGCTAGAGGCATTCAACATTCAGTTGATCCCACGCGCACGAAATCATACCACCAATGCCCTGGTGCAAGCAGCAAGCACATTGCAGCCATTATCTCTATCAGGTCTCAGAAGATTCACGGTGGAGCTCACCTCCATCCCATCAATGCCGGATAATGTGGCTAATTTCAAGGTGTTCAACGATGACAAACATATTCTGGATTTCATCACCAATTCTGATGTGTTTGCTACACAGATAATCGGCGAGGTCGAGCCCTAAGAGGCGGACCTGGATATAGAAGGGATTATTAACCTAAAAACCAACACCATCCCCAGAGGAATGGTTCAATTAGAGCGAATCTTTGAACTTGATCAGATCAAAGACCAAGATCAACAAGCTAAAAAGGATACCATCAGCGGCCAATGTTACACTTACAATCTAGGTACGGTTGGAAATGCCAAGAATGTGTTCATAGATAAGGTATGGGCTCATGAGGAAAGAAAAGGGATAATTGAGGCTCTATGAAAGTATCATGATGTCATCGCTTGGAGCTATGACGATCTCAAGACATATGACACGTCAATTATCATGCACACTATCCCTCTCAGGCCAGATGCAAAACCGTTCCGGCAGCGACAGGGCCCTGTCAACGCTCTATTGGAGCCAATAATATATAAGGAAGTACAGAAGTTGCTGTCAGCCAGGATCATCTTTCCAGTTAGACACTCTACATGGGTAGCAAATTTGATTCCTGTAAGAAAGAAAAATGGAGAAATCAGATTGTGCGTGGACTTTCGCAATCTTAATCGGGCCTTAGAGAAGGACAACTACCATGTACCCTCATTGGACGAGGTGTTACAAGTAGTAAACGGTTCCTAGATGATGTCCTTCCTGGATGGATATTCGGGATATAACCAAGTCATGGTGCAATATGAAGATCGACACAAGACGACATTCACCACTGAGTGGGGAACCTTCGCGTATAGAAGAATGTCATTTGGACTCATCAACGTTGGCGCCACTTTCTAGTGTGCCATGGATATTGCATTCAAGGACCTGATTGGAAAATGCATAATCATCTACATGGACGATTTAACAGTATTTTCAAAACAGTGGGGTGATCACGTCGTTGACCTATGCAAGGTCTTTGAGAGGTGTCGTGCATTTGGGGTTTCCCTTAACCCGAAGAAGTGCATCTTTGGGGTCACTCAGGGGAAGCTCCTTGGGCATGTCTTGTTAGAACGGGGAATTTCTATTGACTCCGAACGTATCCAATCCATCATGAAAATCCAACTAGCAGGCAGTAAGAAGGAATTAAAGTCTTTTTTCGGAAAGATCAACTTTGTCCACAAATTCATTATAGGGTTCGCGGAAATAGTTAAACCACTCAATGCCATGCTGAAATAGGACGCCAAGGTCGAGTGGACTTCCGAAGCGAAACAGGCTTTCAGGGAGATAAAAAGGGCAATTGCTGACGCCCCTATGCTGGTCAGCCCCAATTACTTAAAGCCTTTCTACGTGTACTCCTTTGCTTCAGATCATTCCTGTGCCAGTATTTTGATGCAAAAAAATGACGTGGGAAGCGAGCATCCAATCGCTTTCATGAGCGCCCCCCTGAAGGATGTCGAACTACACTATCATAACATTCAAAAATAGGCTTATGCCCTTGTTAAGGGAGTCAAGAAGTTCCGACACTATATCTTACGCAGCAAGGTCTTTGCCATAGTTCCCGACCTCGCAGTGAAAACATTACTTATGCAAAATGAGTTAGGGGAGCGAAGGGCAAAGTGGATCGTGGTGCTGCAGGAGTACGATATGGAGATTCAGCTGATGAAGCTGGTAAGAGGGCAGGCACTCGCTCGAACAATGGTAGAGGTAGTTATTGATGTTGGACCTAAACTCACCGTACAACAGTACCAGTTGGAAGATGTCTCCCCAAGAGAATGGTATGACAACATAGTGTACTACCTATTGAATCATAGGTGTCCACCCCACCTACAGGGAGTTGAGAGGCAAGCCCTTAGGCTTAAAAGTACTAGCTACATGTTGCAAGGTGCCATATTATATAAGAAGAATCATGAAGGTATCTATTTGAGATGCCTGGGTAAGGAGGAAGTTGATCACGTTCTTAAAGAATTCCATGACAAGTTCAAAACTGGCCATGGTTTAGGTCTATCCACTGCACACCAGATATTGAGAGCTAGGTATTATTAGCCCACCATATTCAAGGATTCCCACAGTCATGTTTGTACCTACCACGTGTGCCAGACTGTTGCCACCAGAGAAAGGAACGCTGCTGTCCCTTTGCAACCTATTCTGGAGGTAAAACCTTTTGCACAATGGGGTCTTGACTTCATTGGTCTGGTAAGCCCTCCATCATCCGCGGGGCACAGGTACATTCTAACCGCTTTTGATTACTGCACTAGATGGACATAAGCAATAACTTGTAGGCAATGTACAACTGAAGTCATAGTCAATTTCTTAGAAAGTTTCATTTTGAATCATTTTGGTTGCCCATATGCTCTAGTATGCAATAACAGCCCTGCGTTTGCTTCATTAAAATTCACAAGTTGGGCCTTTGACTATGGCATTGCCCTCAAATTTTCATCTAACTATTATCCTTGAGGCAACGGCCTTGCTGAGTCCACCAACAAGAACTTGATCATGGTGATCAAGAAGCTGCTAGATAGGAATCCCAATGATTGGCATACCCAACTTCATTTTGCCTTGTGGGCGGATCGCACCCATCACAAGGCCACCCTTGGAGATTCCCCCTACCATCTAGTCTACGGCTTAGAGCCCATCTTTCCCATACATCTAGAAATCCCAACCCTCCAGTTTATCAATGAATTTTATGAACGAAGAGACCACAGAGAAGCTCGCCTCGCCAAGCTGTTGCACCTCGAAGAAGTGTGAGATTGCGCTTTAGAAAATTTCGCCAAACATTAGGGCATAGTCAAAAGATGGTTTGACTGTCGAGCCAAAGTTAAGGCCTTTCGCATTTCTGATTTAGTCCTCTATTGGGACAAGGCCCATGAAAAGAAAGGGGGACACAACAAATTCGACAAGCTCTGGCTTGGCCCCTTTCAGATTGTTGAAATCCTTGGAGATAATGCCTTCCGCCTAAAGACTCTCACTGGTGAAAACGTCTCGTTGCCGGTCAATGGGCAGCACCTTAAGCATTACTTCCAGGCCTGAGCTCTTTTGGGAGTTGTCTGTGTATATACCTGTACATAGGTTAGAATAGGTTTCCTTCTTTGTCCTTTGTTTTTGCTCGCTGTTCCGGTTGTTTTGTCTTGATCTTGGAAGAAACTCCCTGTCCTGTTATGGTGGCTGTGCTTGGCCTGACATATGGTTTTCCCCACTACCCGCTCTTGTGTTGTTCTTTAGATAAGCCTTCATTCCCTATTGCTACCCTCTAAAAGCTCCTAAGCGTCGGTTTTCAATGTTGAACTCGAAACTAACCTAAGATGGACATCCGCTTGAATTCCCTGCATTTGTCATGGAACACACAGAACACATTTTAAGGTTTCTAAAGAATGGTATGATGACTACAGGGAAGAGGGCATAAGTGAAAAATCTAAAGTTTGCTCCAGTGACCACTGCGATTCTCAATCCCATTGTGAGCTTCGTTGCTTACGCGGTTGAGCAAAAGAAAAGAAAAGGTTCTAAAAGGAAATATCAAATAACAGAATGAATAAAGTGAAAATAGTAATCATATGGGTGTGCGAATATCTCTACTGGGGCTATGGAAACCTGGCTGGTAGTAGAGCTATGTTTGTGGGGTCATAGCAACAACTCCACCAGGGCTATGGATGCCTGACTGGCAGCGGAGCGATGTCCAGGTTACTTTTGGGGATAGACCAATTACGTAGCTTATCTCTCCCAACCAGTGGTTACTCATGCTCTCTCTAGAGAAAGGAAATGAACTCACCATGCACACACCTCCATGATGACATTGTAGTCTGATTCAATCCCGCCTTCCTTAAACTATTCTTAGTTCAGCTTTCAAAGTCAGCTTCAGTCTGTGAAACCAGAGATCATGGGTTCGGAATGAACATTTATCTCTAGAACGTCGGAAGCGTTCTCCCAACAGAGTTGCCATTTGTTGTGCCTTTTGCACACATGCCCCATTCAGAACGGGGACCCTCTCTTCTCTCTTTTGATTGTCGGGCCTCTTTTGCATTCCCCCATTTTGCGCGCCTATTTTTGTGTCCTAATTGGTCAACTCACCCTTCAGGGTCACATACTAGGTTTGACTGAACTTGACCCCCTTTGAAAAATGTTAAGTCTAACGTCAGTTCGGGTTTCCCTTGTCAGAATGCCCTTTTTGACATCCGCGGCCCCTCCCAGGTCCGGACCCTCAGGTTTCCTGCTCCGGGTTTCCGCTATAGGTTTGTTGTTGTTGGCGTCCGACGCTCGACGTCTTTCCGAGACCCGGACCCCGGAACCCAGATTTTCCCTTCCGAAAATCCGCTTGAGCTTTTCCATTTTATATGACCATGGCTGGACATCTTCCTGACTGCCAGACTCTGGTCCTCCCATTGCCGTTAGAAAATTTGAACCCACCAACTTCCCTGTCGCCGTACGAGGGCAATAAATGCTGTGTTAATGGCAAACTGGGCTATAAATTTGGATTTTCTGACTGTCATTTTCATCCGACTAACTGAAGTTATACGAATTTGGAGAGCTCTGCGGCATTCAGCGTTTTCAACCCCAAAGTCCGAGCTATTTTCCCGATGTCCTCTACGCAACCAGCAGCAATTGTCTTCGAGATCTTGAAGTACGCTCATCGTCTGTGTGCCTTGTCCTCTATTTTGTGAAATTCCTAGCCTTAAGAAAATGTAAAATGCAAAACAAGGCTAAAATATGGTAGGAATATGCCCTCCATAGAAAACCCACAAGTTAAAAGGTGAAAATTCGATCGACTGACCCCTCATATTTTAAACCGGAACTTAACCTTTCTGCGGCCGTTCTTCAGAGCAGTCGCCGACATCTCCTGGGCCCGAGCTTTCCCATAGCTGTTCGTGAACTCGAAAGAAAACTTCAAAGGAAATTCATGCGGCTAAACTCACCTCAGACCCCAGCCTTTGGATTTCTCCTCATGGGATTTCGTTGCTTCCTCGTCATTCTGAACGGCCTCGCCCGAGCATCTTCCTAGCCCTCGAACCTCGAACACATGAAGTCCATGTACAGACTTGGAAAAATTCGAAGACCAGTCAAAGATCAAAACAGTCCCGGGATTTGATCCTCGAAATTTCATTCCCGGAATTCCATGTTGATTTCACCATTTCTAACGACCTTCCTCGAGTGGCTTTTCGGACCTCAGGTCTCAACTGCGCAAAGTCTGTTCTAATTTGCAACCAGAACCAATAAAATCCAAAATCACTCCGGACCCTCCGAGATTCCGTTCCCGAAATTCCATGTCACTTTTGTTGTTTTACACGGCCGTCTCGCGACGTCTTTCTGAGTCCCGGACCCCGGTCCACTTTTTTTCGAAGCCAAAATCCAAGCAAACATTTGAGGTCTAAGCCTCATTCAGATCCCGACCCCCGAAATTCCGTTCCATTGGCACCGCTTTACACAGCAAATTCGGGATGGCTTCTTGATTTCTGGAGCCCGACCGCCTGTTTTCCGAAACGCTCCCAAAACTCCTAAGATTTTGCTTCCGAGGATTGCCTTCCGGATTTCCACACCTAGGTTGCCGCCTCCATTTCGCCGTTTCCAACACCTAATCCGTAATGACTTCCCAGAGACAACATTCTAAGATCCGGATTTCGACGTCCGGAATTCCGTGTCCTCTGTGCCGTTTCCAATGACAGTCTCATAGCTGATGCCCAAACTCCCGAATGAAGGATCAAATGACCTCCAAATCAAAAATGGATTTCAACCCACTTGCTAAAATGAGGTCTTCCTTCACACCAACCCTCATTTGAGAAAATCCAACACTAGGAAACACCTCCGGGGTTCCATGCCTCATTTGCCCTTCCAAACGGTATTCTGCCAAGGGAATTCTGACCCTAAGAACTCAGATTGCCTGCCTTGCTCTCTAGTAATGCTTTATCCAATGTTTTGTGACTACTGAGTATGAGTAATGATTGCAAAGCTAAATTTGATGTGTAGGAGCTCATCCAGGATAATTTTATCATGTTTAAAGTTACTGATTCATGTCTTTTGTGCAGGATTTATGGAATCTAACGCAGAAGCTTCTGGTGCTTCCAAGGGGAAGGGAAAGGGAATTGCCAAAATGCCTCGAGGCAAGGAGGATAAAGATCAAATGAAGTTTCAATTCCAAGGGGTACCACTACAATCAAGGATCACCACTCTTTGGAGGGACATCACCGATACAAACATCGGGTAGATTGACATCGATGGGTTTACTCAGTGGGTCAGAGTGGACCCAAAGACAGGGAATGCATAAATAATCAGAGGCAGCGGACTCGCTAAGGCTGCAGGCTTCCCGCCGGCATTGGTGGCCCCCGAATTGGTATTAGCATGTCGGGAGGCATATCAAGCTGAAACCAGAACCATAGTGGATAGAGATGGAAATATTCTTGCAGACATGTCCCCTCCTGGGATAGCTACAACTTTCCACATCCCCACCTTCGAGACCATGGAAATACCAACCATAAAGGAGTGCAAGGCATTGTGGGAACATGATCTGATAGGGTGTAAGAAACTGATCAATCAATACTGGTTGAAAGGTAAGCGAGCCAGTGTTGGCAAGGTTCCGCAGGAGCTCTATTGCAGTGATTTTTTCAAGGATTACCGTGACCTCGTGACCTTGTTGAGCAGAGTAATGGGTCTTCCGGCTGCGGCTTTCTTCCAGGAAAGGATATTTTACTTCATAGAGTAGATCCTCCGTGGGAACGCCACATTCGATTGGAACTCAAGCCCTATGACCGATAACCCCAGCTACAATACCAGAACTTTAAGAAGGACTACTACAAGGTAAACGATGCCTTCATCGCCTACATCATCTGGCTACTTGGAGGGGATTTTCATAAAAGAGTATCCCACAATGCCAGGGCCCTACTCAAGCATCATGTCTTTTTGTACATACAGTTCCCTAAGTTTACTTACATGCACGCTCAAGGATTCACGGAGAGGCCGAACAAGCTACCCCGGTACCCTAATGACCAGATCTTACTTTTGTAGCTGACGCAGCAGTTGCGACATATTCACAATATCTTGAGCGACAAACACTCGGTGGGGACACCTTATCCTATTGGCCTTGGTCAGGGAATGTACAAGATCCACACATCCCAATGCGTAGGTTATTCAGAGAAGGAGTTGGCTAAATACCATTTCAAGCAGTACACCCCTCGACCGAGAATGGACCCCTATGGTCATATCAGAAAGGCACTGGGACGTGAGTACGCCCACCTCCACAATATCAAGGATTTTTGGGCCAACTGCAAGGACGACCTTGAGTTGCAGGTGTGGCACTACATGCGCATGATTTCCATGTACATGCGAAGGATAAATTTGTGCCTAATTCTCGACAAGCTTCAGGAGGATGACGACACAGTGATAGATCCAGGATATGATGTCGTTGCCAATCTACTGTTGCCTACAATTGATTGGGATGATCAAGAACTTGATGACATCGACATGCTCACTAGACCCGTCGAAATCCAAACACGGGCATGGATCGACTAACAACTGGCTCGATTGAAACAGCAGGGAGTCGCCTTAACGTTTAAGGGACTCAAAAGTGAGCCTGGTGGCTCCAATGGTTGTATGCCCACCGCAAAAATTGGGGAAACCTCCAAATCCCCACCATCTGTCATAACTAAGAAGAGAAAGAAGGCCAGTGAGCAGCTCCCCAAACCAAAGGTTTATGCCCGCAAGGCATCGGAGGGCGAACCTTCCCAAAAGAAAAGGAAAGCGACAGGAGTCGTCAAGATACCAGTCATAGCTGAAAATATGCCCCACGAGAGTAGGGAAGAAGAGGCTAACTCACCGAGGTCCCCATCTACTACAATTACTACCACTACTGCTGCTGCCCCCATCTCACATGCTTCACTTGCCCTCTCTGCTTCTTCCCCACCTGCGGTGGACATCTTCATCCATCTTGCTTCCACCCCTCCAATCATGCAAATCATTCCTATGGATTCTTCCTCTGCCATGACTTTCCCAACCTCCTCTTCCTCTATGTCTCCTTCCCTTCCCTTTGTTTCCGCTACTACAGTGCCTTCCCTCAGCCTCCCAGAGTCTTTTGTAAAATACATGCAGAATGTCTTGTCCGAGCTTTCAGGGATGCTCACTAATCCCATGGTGCAAGCTACAATAGCTTAGGCTATGGCCCATGCTCCGGCTCCCCTTCCCTCTACCGAACCACCGAAGATGCAGACAACAATGCAAATATCAAATGAACTTGAGCGACAGCAGCTAGAGGCTGCAAAGGCACCGGAAGATAAAGAATTTGTCTACCACGAGCATCCACTCTTTGAGCACCGGGAAATAGATGAGGTAGCCTATCAGTCCTCCAGTGAGAGCAGCCAAGAGTTGGACGCTGAACTGATAAAAGAAACAAATGATCCTAAACTCAATGACAAGTGGAGCAAGCAACTCAAAGAGATTGAAGATAAGAAGGCCGAGGATAGGCTTGCACATGAAGAAGAAACTGCAGCCCTAGAGACTGAAGGCAACAAATCTCTAACCGAGGGGCATGGTAAGACCCTAGAGCAGGATGATGAGGAATCCCTCCACAAAGCTGAGCAGGAAGGGAAGCCCGAGGAACATGAACAAGGCCAAGATGAAAGAGAAAGGGATACTAATAGGAAAGATCCCTTTGACGAACAGCTACACACTGAATCTCCCCCTAAGTATATCTCACTTGAGCAGGACTCTGATGAGGAGAAGGGAAATACAGAAACTGAAAAGAAGGCTCTGGTTGTCTGAGACATTGAACTTGAGAGGAAAGACAACAGAAGTCAAGGTGAACCACCCCTGGAAGGGCCTCAAATGCCCAACTGGTTAGAAAGGAAATTGAAACAAGAGACTCCCACCCTAAAAGATCCTAAGGCAAGGCTAGAAGCCATTTTGGCCAGAGCCCAAGTAAGCACCAGGAAAGAGAAGAAATCAAAGATCAGATCGAAGGTAACTATGGATTCCTCGGGATCTAGGGCAGTGCAAATAGTGACGCCCATGGTTGGAGAGCAAGGGATAACTTATAATGTCTCCACCATCATCTTGGGAGTGGCCACAAGGGAGCTGAAGGTTGATCACCTCCAGGAGTCCGTCGCTACGGTGGTGCACCTTATCCAATAGGATAAGGTCTCCAAGGAAGAACTCAAAGCACAAGTGGCCGATCTAATAGCCTATATTCAGCAATGGTCATCCCCAGATGAGCAGCCCTCCACGTCATCAGCCCCACCTCAACTCTTGTCCCATGTGCAGATCTGAAAATTGGAGAAAAGAAGGAACTTGGACAAGACTATGGAGAATTGGTTCTGGCAGGTCTTGGACATGGGGAATATAGGTATCAATTTGGTTGTCCGGACAACAAATAAGTTCCTAGAAGTTCAGAGAACTCTCAATGGCACAAGGTGGAACTGTGTGGAGTTCCCAAAGAAGTAGGAGATGGCCTACCCAAAAATTGAGGCCATAATTGCTTTGCAGAGCGAGGTCTAGGAAAAGGACCTTGCTTTCAAGGATGGTGATCACTGGCTAGTGGATACATGGTGATGATATTTTGATCACCGAAAGAGAAGGTTGGAGCAGATCCTGGAGCGTATAGTTCCAGATATCAAATGGGCCAGGGAAACCAAGGACAAGTGCTCGCGGTACCTCAAGTTAATGACGAGGTACGAACTGCGTGCGGTCGAGATCAATCCTGAGAGTATGAAGCCCCACTTTTTGAAGATCATGGAAGATGGGATGCCAGCTGAGGTCACCACTAAATTCATGAGCTTTGCTGCCCAAGCCTTCGCACAGTCAGAACTCTTTAGAGATAATGCTGCTAAATATGATGATGACTGGAAGAAGCTCGGCAGCAATTCCCAGGAATGGAGCTACCAAGTGCTACGATCAGACATCATGGAGTTGGACAAGTTCTAGCCACTAATCTTGAGCTTTATGGAGTATGCCATGTTGAAGAAGCATGAAGGCAACCCTATCATCGATGAAGAATTACTTAAAGAATAGCTACAGCAAAGGGAAAACAACTATAGGACGAAATTGCTACAGTTATGTCACTAGATGAAGAAATAGGGAAAAGAAAAGAATGTGTCTTATAAATGAAATGTATTGGGGGTAGGTGAAACCCTAGTGTAAAGTGAATCTTGGCCACACAATAGAATCGAATCTTGGCCACTCATTTTGCATTTTGAAAACTATAAATAAGGCTCTCCTCCTCTCATTTTAAGAGAGTTGAGTTGTTGTAAAGACATGTTGCTTAAATTATAATAGAAAATACAGTCATTTTCTGGTGTATTTCTAGGTTTCTCGACATGTTTCATGATTCTTCTCCCTTTAGTTAAAAGTTTGCTTGAAGTTACTTTGTTGCTTTAGTTTCCTTAGTTAGCTGTAGTGGATTTAGTATGATGTGTTTGGTTGTGAAGATTGTTGTTGTGTGTATGCTTTCCTTGTCCATACTTTTGGCCATTTGCTACTGGTAGATGACTGTGTAAAGTTAGCCTGGACTTTTATTTCATTGATGCTTATTAAACTTTATCTTTATTCACATTTCCATGGTGAATGAATGATGAATATCTGAAGTCCTTAGAAGATAGCATAGATTTCATGATATTGTGGGAATTCAGATTAAGTGAAATTTTGTTTAAGGAAACTACCCACAGCAGGGACCTCCATGATCACTGTTCATCGATAGTTGTAGGTCCAGGAACCATCCTTCTTCCTCGCCCTTTTTCTTTCTTTTTTTAGAAACAATTTGTGTTAAGGTTCGTTGCACATTGTAAAGCCAAATCTGACGAAACAATGGAGTCTAGGACTGTTGCCTGAACCTGCAGCAAGGTGCAATAATTCAATATCCACAAAACTCCATTCATCGACCCAATTCTCCTACAGCTTTGACGACGTAAGACCACCTTGTCATTCCAGCAAAATCACATCAAACAACTGATTTATCCCAAGCATCGTCATGGCCTGACACTCGAGAGACCTTGGGATAGTGTTGTGTAATTTGATTGTGGAAGATTGTCTTTCAAGAGAGGTAATGCACCTATGTATTACCTGTGTTGAGAAGTGTATAAAAACACCATCAACATTGTTTATGTAGATGTTCCTATCTCTTTACAAGTTTAAATAAAAACTAGGGGTTTGACCAAGGCAAACCCCACATTAGAAACCTAAATATATTTTGTTTTATAGGTTATTTTGCAAATCTGAGTCCAGATTCCCATGAAGAGACAAAGTACAGATCCAAGGCCTCTGTGCCCACTTTCAATTTTCCAAAAAAATTGAAAGGGACTAGGTCACCAATAGTGGCAACCTAATCCCACTGGAGGTTCCCGGTCCAAAGATTTTTGCAGATTTGAGCACCCAGTTGGCTGAAATGAAGTTTGGAGTAGTTTGCTTGAAAAGGACTAGGTCGGCCCTCTTTGCGTAAATGTCCTGGTTGACTCAAAATCCATATTTTCTAGGTTTTCAGAGGCTTCCACAATCTCTACTTCAGCCCTCTTCAATTTCTAGGTCCACTTATTTGATCTGTTAGGTTAGTTTGTTTCATATTGTCTTTATTTTATCATTGTTGTATTACATCATGTGTTTTCTAGAAACATAGGTTTCATTAGATTAAATGCAATAGATAGCTTCATTTACAAGATTACAACATTTAGTACTTCATTTTAAACATATTCAATCCCTAGCATTGAATGGATCACAAGATTTATGCAACACACCACAAAAGGAATATCCTCTTCCTTCTAGGTGGAAACCCTAGAAAGTTGTAGGGGACTTATTCCTTCACCTCCACTTCAAGCATAAATTTTGTGGTTCATTTTGGTGAACCTGCATTTAGACACATCTTGCTTTTGATTTATCCTGTATTTATATCCTAGGACCTCTTTCTTTTAGCATTGCATTATATGTTGCATTGTTTAAAAATTCATTCTAGGGTTTCATACTTTGCATTAGTGACAAAAGACTCCTTTTTTACATTCATATCCTTTCATAATAGAGAAATTTTGCATATAGTATATAGCTCTGCACCTTACATTCTAGAACACTAAATTTTGCATAAAAAAACACAGAATAAACTCAAAAATACCCATGGGTATGTGCAGGATCATCATGGAAAAAATAGGCCCTTAAGTGGCAATAAAATTCAGAAAATCAGAGTTAGGCAACTTGACATAAAAATTTGAATAAGTTATCTATACTATTTCAAAAATATGTAAGAATAGAATCTATAGAAAATTGAATGTAGTTTCTAAACTACTAGGTTTATTTCTAAAAAATATATATATTTTGTGAAATTTTGAAATATCAATGCAGTAGTACTTAAATTTTAGGGAAAAAATAAGAAGTAGGTGTATGTCTGACCAGCCTAACCATAATAAAATGATAATATTTTTTTATAATATTTTAGATATAATTAGGGGACTCATGTTCGGATGTGATGCATTATTTTTTGTAATTTTTTTCCAAGTAAATAATTAATTATGATTATTTTATTATAAATTTTAAAAAATATAAAAACTTGTATGTCTAACCACCTTAACTTGGTCAAAACTTCATGAAATTCAATTTTTTTTTTAAATCCTATAGTTTGCAAAGTATAGAATGTGACACATATTTTGGATTCGAAAAAAGTGATACTGTTTGAAAGTTATAGATGTTTTTCAATCAGCCTATCAATCAGGACTTTAGTCATAATTCAAATAGAAAATGAATAATAATTATTTATTAAATTCAAAGTAAAGCATAATTTATATTGGTGGAAAGCTCAGAATCTCCTTTAAAAACCCTTTTCGTTTCATCATTTTTGGTAAAAAAAAAATCGTCAGCCACATGGGTCATCATATCACTTAGATATCGCCACTTTTTGGCCCATCATGATCCTGCACATACCCCCATACTAGGAATAAGTCACCACCTTTGGTGATCTAGTCACAGTATACATTTTTCATCAATAATTTCTGAATTTACTTTCTAGATTGTCAAGTTTCAGTTTCCTTTAGTTTATGCTTTGTTTCAGTTTTGTTATTTTCTGTTATATTGTTATCATTACCTTCAAATGGCATTCATGAATAGCATTATATCTTTACAAGTTTCATTTTTAGCATTAGTTCCTAGTTCTCTTAAAGAAAAATCATTGGAACCTGAAAACAAAACCATAGAAACATCATATGAAACAATGCACACACTTCTTCGCTATAGGAAAACTATATCATCCAAACCTTTTAGTAGTGATGACCTGGATAAGCTAGATGAAGCTCTATAGGATTTCCTCTCACTAAGTTCATCCACTAAGGTTTGTGATGATAAACTTAAACCAACCACAGATAGCTTGTCCCCCAAACCTTTTAGTTGTGATGATATGGGTATGTTAGATGACGTTCTTCAGGATTTCATCTCACCTAACTCATCCACTAGGGTTTGTTGTGAACAACCTCAAACAAAATATGTTAATATCATCCAACCTCAACTTGTTCTCTACCCACCCTCCCATAAACCCCAAACCCCATTACAACCTAAATTTACCCTCTTCCCACCTACATCTAATATTGTTTCCCACACCCATTATACTCGAAATAACCCACATCCCCAACCAACTCCTTCAACATCCTTACCATTGTCTAACCTCATCTTACCTGCAACACCTCATTTAAACTCACAACTTAGGGATTATGATTTGGTTTAACTATTTAAGAACACTCCCACCAAGATATCCCTTTGGGATCTTCTTCAAAACTCCCCTAACTATCATTCTATGCTTCAAACAATATTGCAATAGATAGTGGTCCCTCCTAGAAAAAATGCTAATGATGTGGCAGCTCTCCTCCAAGAAATGAATACCACTACTATGGACATTACCTTCTATCAACATGAGCTTCCTTCATTAGAGTTAAGAAAAAAAATGAAACCTTTATGATAATATCCCAGTATGATCATATAGGCATCAAAAGGACCCTTGTTGATAATGGCTCTCCCCTAAATGTGTGTAGTGTGAAGCTCCTTGATAGCTTATGTGTGGATAAATCGCTAATCAAATTTGATTCATTATCCATTAGAGGATTTGACAATGTTACAAAGCAACCCCTCGGTGTCTTCACCTTACCTATTACTGTCGAAGTGGTTACGTTGCAAACCCCTATTCATGTAATGCCCTATGATCTCTCTTATAATCTCCTCTTGGATAGACCTTGGATACATGAAATGCATGCGGTACCCTCAACCCTTCATCGCAAAATGAAATATTTCTATGATAAAAAATTCTATCAAATTGACATAGACCCTAAACCTGAGAGTTGCTTACAACTTGAAAAGGGAACATCAAGTCCTCTTCACACATTAATTCCTACCTCCAACATCGCCCCTTCTGAGAAGACTGAACTCGAAAGTGAATCCAAGTTTAACCTCCTTGGTGATGATTGGAGCTCATTCGAATTCACACCTTCATTTATGGGTGAGTGTATTGTTACACGCAAGGAGGAGGACAAACAACAACAACCAGTAGTCCTTTCTACCCAGAATGAAGACAAGCCTTCTCACACATCTATCTCACCTCCTTTGGAAGAAAATGCAACATATACAACCAACTTTGATGAGATAGATTATCAACAACCACCCAACCCACGGGAAATGGAAAGACTTTATTGACGTGGTTATGATCTTGTAAAACAATTAGGCTACAATGGTAAAGGATGTGGAAAGCATTAGGGTATGTGCAAGATCATGATGGGCCAAAAAGTGGCAATATGTAAGTGATATGATGACCCATGTGGCTGACGACTTTTTTTTACCCAAAATTGATGAAATGAAAAGGTTTTTTAAAAGATATTCTCAGCTTTCCACCAATATAAATTATGCTTTACTTTGAATTTAATAAATAATTATTATTCATTTTCTATTTGA
This sequence comes from Sequoiadendron giganteum, assembly GCA_007115665.2. Taxonomy (NCBI): domain Eukaryota; kingdom Viridiplantae; phylum Streptophyta; class Pinopsida; order Cupressales; family Cupressaceae; genus Sequoiadendron; species Sequoiadendron giganteum. Next base: position 431,972,227 of record CM021110.1, on the reverse strand, counting down.
ATTACAACTAAATTCCTAATTGATAGGCTGATTGAAAAACATCTATAGCTTTCAAATGGTATCACATTTTTTGAATCTGAAATATGTGTCACATTCTATGCTTTGCATGATATAGGATTAAAAAAAGAAGAATTGAATTTCATGAAGTTTTGACCAAGTTAAGGTGGTCAAAAATACGAGTTTTTATATTTTCTAAAAGTTGTAATAAAAAATTCATAATTAATTATTTACTTGGAAAAAAAGTACAAAAAAATATGCATCACATCGGGAAGTGGGTCCTCTACTTGAAATTTAAGTACTACTGCATTGAAATTTCAAATTTTCACCAAATAGATTTTTTTATTTTTTAAATAAACCTAGTAGTTTAGAAACTACATTCAATTTTCTATAGATTCTATTCTTACATATTTTTGAAATAATATAGATAACTTATTCAAATTTTTACGTCAAGTTGCCTAACTCTGATTTTTCTGAATTTTATTGCCACTTAAGGGCCTATTTTTTCCATGATGATCTTGCACATACCCATGAACAAGGCATTCATGTTCCCATTGAACCTAATACACAAGGAACTAAAACTGGTCTAGGGTTTTCCTTTTCTAAATATACAACAACCAATCAACGACCCTCACTTAACATCAACACTATCACATGCACACTATCAAACTTAAACATCCTGAAATCCTTGATATGGATTATCCATCATTCCTTTATGTTGATAATGATGATGCTTTGAAATATCTATTAGGCACTTCGAATAAGCCTTCTACCTCCAGTAGGCATGCCTCTTGTGCTATGATAAGTTCTGAGCTCATAGTTATTGAAATTAATGACACTCCCACAAACATGGAACCATATGATCCTAAAATTTCTAAGTCAAATGCATTCCCTTTAGGAGATACCCTTGACATCCCAATGGACATTCAGGATAAAGATAAAATCATTAAAACTAAGTAGTGCCTTGATGATGAAGAACAAGAGGATCTTGCCACCTTTCTTCATACCTTTCCTGAACTCTTTGCTTGGAAGTATTCCGATATGCCTAGAATAGATCTGAAGATAGTCACCCACAACATTGTTCTTGTTGAAGATGCTAAGCCCATTCGCCAAAAGATACGCAAGATGAACCCTAAGATAGCCTTGCATGTTAAAGGAGAACTTGAAAAACTCCTTGATGCAGGTTTCATTCACCCAATTGATTACTCTCCTTGGATATCAAACATTGTCACAATTGCTAAACCTAATAATCGTGTTAGGATATGCATAGAATTTTGAGACTTGAACAAAGCCTCTTTGAAGGATGACTTTCCTCTTCCTAACATTGACATGATCGTTGGTTCAACTACTGGACATGCTTTGTTATCCTTTATGGATGGATTTTTTGGATATAATCAAATCTTCACCAACCCACAAGAGCAATACAAGATGGCCTTTACATCCGCTTGGGGAACATTTTGTTGGGTTATGATTCCTTTTGGTTTGAAAAACGTAGGCACCACTTATCAATGAGCAATGACCTTAATCTTCCATGATTACATACATAAAATCTTAGAAGATTATGTTCATGACATTCTAGCTAAAGCCTTAACCCATCAAGATAACATGAATGTTCTTTGAGAAATCTTTGAGCGAATGCGTAAGTACAACATGCACTTAAATCCAAAAAAGTGTGTCTTTGGAGTAGATAGCGGTAAAATTTTAGGGTTCATCATATCTCACAGAGGCATTGAGGTGGATACAAAAAAGATTGATGTCATAATTAACATGCCACCTCCTTGCAACATCTCCCAATTTCGTACATTACAAGGACGGATTAAAGCCAACTGTCATTTTGTTGCATCCCTAGCTAATCGTACATTGCCTTTTACCCACCTCCTTAAAACGCGTTTGAGAATTTGAAAGAATACCTTACAACCCCACCTATTTTACAACCTGCTATCCCAAACAAACCCTTCATCCTTTATATCACCGCTTCTGCCCATGCTCTCATTGCCTTCTTGGCTCAACAAGACAACAATGGTAAAGAGCATCCTATTCATTACATCAATAGAACTCTCATAGATTATGAGACCCGTTACACACCAATCGAAAAACAATTTCTAGCTCTTGTATTCGCTACTAGTAAGTTGCAACATTACTTATTAAATGTTGAAATACAAGTGATGACAAAGTTTGATCCTCTTCAATATCTCTTTAACAAAATAGACCTTTCTGGACGTCTTGCTAAATGGGTAATGTTGTTAACTGAGTTTGACCTTAAGTTTGTGTCCCAAAAAGTAATCAAAGGCCAAGCCTTAACTGACCATTTATTTGATGCTCCTTCTTTGTTAGCATTACCTACTAATGATTCTTTTCCTGATGATAGTGTGTTTACCATAGAACTTCCTACATGGGAATTGTACTTTGATGGATCCAAGTATCAAATAGGCTCTGGTGCTAGAGTTATCTTAATTATGCTCGTCGGTAAGCCTATTCCCTTATCGTATCACCTAAATTTTCTATGTACGAATAACATCGCCGAGTATGAAGCATTAATCACTGGCTTGTGTGCCACCTTAGTCATGGGAATCAAAGATATAAAGATCTATGGTGATTTGCAATTAATATTCAAACAAATCAATGGTCTCTATCAAACTAAACATGATAAACTATCGCAATATAAGGATCTCATATTAACTTTGCTAGAGCAGTTTGCATCATTCACCATTGATAAAATCCCTCGTAAGGATAATCGACATGCGGATGTAATGGCTAGTGTGGCTTCTCTTATCTCTCCTACAGATCCTTCTAAAAAATTCATTTTTACCATCCACCCCATCATGAAACCTTCCATCAATGATAAACCTGATGATTTTCTCCCAACATTCCTCAATAATTCATGTGAATGGTATGACACAATCTATAACTATTTTAAAGACGGTACCATTCTCGAACCTTCGACCAAAAATACCCGCATTCACCACAAAAAGTTAGCCACTAAGTACATAATCCTTGCTAATACATTGTATCAAAGATCCTTTGATGGAATTCTCCTACGATGTCTCAAGGATTTTGAAACTCATATTGCCCTCGAACAAGCTCATTTTGGCACTTGTGGAGGTCATTTTGAATGAAAAACCTTAGTGCAAAAACTCCTTCACATGGGTTATTACTAGAAGAACATGGAAAAAGATGGTTATTCGTATGTTAAGTGATGTCATAAATTCCAAGAACATAGCAATTTGATTCATGCTCCTACTTCTGAAACCCATGCCCAAATCCCTATTTGGTCATTCTCTGTGTGGGGCTTGGATCTAATTGGAAAGATCTCACCACCTTCTTTTGTGGGACATACGTTTCTCATCACCACCACTGATTACTTCACTAAGTGGGTCGAAGCTATTCCTCTCCGGTCTAAAACTGTTGATGTGATATGTCATTTCTTATTGGAGCATATTATCACTCACTTTGGCCTACCTTCTGCCTTAATTTTCGACAATGGTACGCCATTTAAAAATAATGATGTGAAGAAGTTCTTAGAGACCTTTCATAATCAACATCATTTTCTACACCTTACTACTCGTAATCCAATGGTCAAGCTAAAATCACTAATAAGATCCTCAAACAAATCCTTAAGAAGATTGTTAATCTAAACCAAAAATATTGGCATACGCAATTGCAATATGTGTTGTGGGCCAATCGCACCAATTTTTTCTCTTCTACGGGAAATACACCTTTCAACCTTGTCTATGGCATTGAGGCTATCCTACCACTAGAGTTAGAAATCCCAACATTGTGGATTGCTCTCCAAGGTCTTGTCAACAATGACACCTACAAGCAACAGCGATTGCATCCGCTTGAAATGCTTGATGAAGAACTCACATTAACGCTCTTGAACATCTTCAAGCTTACGCTAAACAATTACACCATAAACATGATACTGGTGTCATTCCTCAGACATTTGACAAGGGGGATTTGGTCTTATATGAAAATCAGCAAAACACTACTGCTGATTACATTGACAAAGGTAAGTTTAGTCATAATTGGTTAGGTCCCTATGTGATCGCTATGAATTATGGCTCTGGTGCTTACACTTTAATCGAGCGCGATGGTACTCCTCTCAAAGAACCTATTAATGTCATGCATTTGCATCGGTATTATGTCTAGTCACCTTTTTGAATGGTATGAATTATAGAGCGGTGTTTTTAGAGCTATTAGGTCATATCTTATATGCTTTCTTCATGCTTCGTTCTTGAAAAATCATTATATATGTGTCTTGAACACTAAAGTGATTATTTAATTTTATCTTTATAATTGCTTTAGGCTTCATACTATTCAATATTCCCTCCTGTGTGTTATGTTGCTTTAAAATCATAAGTGCATAACATACTTAATCTTTATGTTGCATCTAAAAAATAAACTCTACACATGTTTTAATTAGATCACATAAATTTTGTTAAATCATGTTGCCATTAATTAAATACTCTTACACAAGCTATTTAATTAGTCACATTGTCATTTAACATTCACACATTCAATTACAACATCTAAAATATAAATGCATATATATACATATATCAAAAGTCTATTTTTTTACATCTCATCATAATATACAGTGTCACTGAGGACTATTATTACAAGATCCCTCAGGATCCAGTACTCGTGATGCATCAGTAGTAGGACATCAGGAGATGGTCGTGCATGATCGTGATCATGATCATGATCCGCTAAATCTGATAACGAAATCCATCCCCTCTATCCGCGCTAGTGCCACCCGATCCTCTCCTGTTATCTAATCCCTCTCTGCTTGTAACCATGCCACCTCTCTTTCTAGTCTCTCCACTTCTGTCGAGGCCCGTGATGACTCTATCTATGATGTCATCCTACCCTATCGGATCCATCTCTTCAAGCCCTCGTAGGTTGCTCGTAGTCTCGCGAAGGGTCTTAGTGTAGATCTACATCTCGCTCCACAATTGGTGGGGGCATGTAATCAGAGTCCATCTCCTCATCGTCGAAAGATGCGAGCACTATCTCTACAGCTACCTAATGGTAGAGATCCTACCAATCCTCTGTCGGCCCTACTAGATAGAAACAAAATCTAATCAGTACACATCATGACATATATATATGCATCAAATCATACATCATAGCATAAAGTACATGTAGCAAAACCAAATATCATCACCTATATCTCAGGTGGGATGAGCTATATCAACCTCATCCTGTGTAGGGGGCATGGATGATGTGATCGCCTCTCCTTAGCTATGAGTACTGGTGCATGTTGATGTTGTTGTCCAGGATCTAGTCATATGGATGGGTGAATCCCCTCCCCAATCATATTGGTCCCCAACTGCTACCTCATCACTCTCACTCACAGGCAGTCCCTCCTCCTCATCCTCCTCCTAACCCTCCTCCTCATCATCATCCTCCTCCCCTCCCTCCTGTCCATCATAGTTTGGGTCTGCATCCTCATCATACTCCTCATCATACTCCTCATCAATGATGTCAGTGAATATATCCATAGCCCTGTAGGGTGTCTCCTCGGCTCTGTCCTCTCTCTCTCTCATCCCCCTCATCTGGTACTGGTCCTACGTCCCCTACTGGCTCATCAGTCGAAAACACTGGAGTTGGTCGTGATGATATCCACCACTCCTCATGGTCCCATGTGACACCAAAATCATCTGCTTCAAAGACCAGTGGCTGATCATGATAAAAATAATTTGAGTCACTCTAGACAACATCCTCTAGTGTGAACCGTGTTGTATCACCTAGCCTCTGGGCACTCCAAATTGATCTCCTAAAAGATGATTGTGCCTATGGTGGACTCTAAATCTTCCAGAACTATCTCATCACTCGATCATATTAGAAGGGACACACTATGTGATCATGTCATCCAACCAAAAATTTGTCTAGTTGCAGCCTCCTCATATGTCTAGGGTGATTCGGCCATTGAAGTACGAGCTGATATGGTCTCCATAGGATATCATCCTCCTCCATTTGGTTGAATCTAACCCTCCAAAATTATAAATCTTCGTACTACCATAGTCATCAGAGAGGATAGCCAAAATCTCAAGGATACCCTACTACTCTTAGACATGGGAAACCAACTGGTCTAGTACATGTGATATGCTCAAGGCACCACACCTACAAAAGTGTACATTGTACCATGCTATCTAACTCTCAGAAGGCAAATCTCCTCAAATCATAATATAGGTGTGCTAGGATGCACCATCCCCAGGCGTATACTGTCATGTGCTCTGCCATCCCCCATATCAAGTGTACTAGCCTACCCTCTAGGTGTGTTGCTCACCTATTTGGGAGGAGAACTAGCACCATGGTATGCATCATGATCCGCCTCACTATTGGCGCTCGTGAGTAGAGTAGCATGGCCAAATTGATCCATCCCGCCACTCTATCATCAAGCACTGGACCATCAAGACAATACTGCATGTATTCCCACTGCTCCTCATGGAAATATTGACCCCTCTAGAGGCATACCTTCTCCCCCTGAATAGGGACTCGGAACATCTTGTGTACATCCTCTAATGTGACGGTCATCTCTCCCGTCAGCAGGTGGAAGGTGCATGTGTCCGCATTCCAGTGCTCACACAATGCCATCAGCATGGCATCGTGGTACCTCATGGGGGGCATGAGGTACGCCCAATATATGCCAACCTCCTATAGGTGCTCTATCTAAACCATTGACAAAGTGGGGGCTAGATCTCTAAGAAAACTAAGTTGTGTCCCACTGAGACGTTGATGAAATAGTGTTGGTACCTATCAAAATCATCACATATGCTCTCTAAATTATCTAATCTCTTCAATTTTACTCTAATTCATCATGCAAGTGTACTAATGTTGTTCTAGTGTGCTTTTCTACGGCCCTAGACACTTTAGGACCCTTTTGGGACACTTCACGAAGAAACAAGACACTTTGCAAACAAAAGGGACACTTTGTGCGCTTTTTTTCCAAGATCCTAAATTAACCTAATTATGCATTAAATTCATCCTATAATTGAAAAATCACAAAACAAATGCTCCAAAATCGACTCACCTCATGATGTCGCTCATTGTTGGCCACCTAGTCATGCAATGCATCCAATCTCACTGGTGTGAATCCATCTGTGCTCGGCATCCTTCGTTATCTTCTTGTCACTCTCCAACGCTTCAAAATTTAAATGAACAAGTAAGTGACAAGTTACTCCATTTCCATCTCTTTTACTCTATTTCACTTTTTCATATGTGCACATTGTCCTTTCATCATGTTAGACCTTTTAGTGTTCTTTTCAATCAATTCAACATATCGGGTGCAAGTGAACTCTATTTTTGACGTCGTTTGTTGCATCAAACATCATGTTTCCATGCCCTACATCATCACTCACCTATCATTATGTGGCATGTTACTTAGAAATTCCCTACAATATGCATGCTCACATTCAACGTGGCTAGATTGCTACCTTGATTCCACCTCTGTAAAGCAAGCGGAATCAAGGGGGGGCATACATCTACCCTCAAATTTGATCTCTAGGGACTAGATAAGAGGATTTTGTACTTCTAATGAATTTATGTTGTAGGATGTGGTTCCTAATGTTGTGGTTTTGCAGATAGCTACACTAGGGGCTTCATTCTCTCGCCTTTAAATGAATATCCTTTTACGAAAATAGGGTGCATTGTTTGTCTAAAGTCCTTTAGCTTACATATGCGCGTAGAATCATATGGGTACTAAAGAGGGGGCTAAATGTTCCACCAAAAATTGTATACCTTTGAAGAAAAGGACAATTTTGTGCCTGTTTTGGTCCTACTTTAGGTCCCCTTTCATCAATTTGCATCCTAGAACAACATTTATAGGCCCATAAGGTTCGTTATTTTTGACTTTGAGGCCTGTTATACCTAAGGAATCATTCAACCCCCAACAAATAACATCAATATTATTCAAATGACACTAATCCCACTTCAAAATCCCTTCGTGGGACTAGGTTGCCTAAGTTGGCCACCTAGTCCGTTATAGGGATTTTAGCATTTTCAAGTGAGAAAATGAATATCTTGCTAAAAATTCCCCATGGGTGTCGACCTCTTAGGTTAAAATTACCAACAATTAGGTCTTGTTGCTTATAAATACTTGTTTTTAGGTCATTTTCACAACTTTTTGGTCATTTTTCACATGCAACTTCAAGAGTCAAGTGCAAAACATCTTCCTCAAGAAGTTCCATCTCTCTTTCACAACAAATTTGAAGCTTTTGGACAATAAGCTAGGGATTTTTCAAGTCTTCAAGCTCACTCCACATTCAAGAACACGCATTGCCAAAGGTTGAACATAGATGCCTATGGAGATTCATGGAGAAATTTAGGTTGAGGAGGTGCAACTAGCCACCAAGTCACACCTAAAGACTATTTTCAAAGTGACTCCATCTTCTATTTTTATCCCATCTTCAGATTTGAGGTTTGTATCCCATTTCCATTCCTTTTACACTCATTTGTAATGTTGTAGGGTTTCTAGGATTGAAGTCTTGCATCATTTCAAATATTTTGCATGCATCTTATTCTAGCACAATAGAATAGGATTTTGTCTTATTTAAGGTTTTCCTAGTTCTAGACACACTTAGAGCTAGGGTTTATGTAGATTTTCCTATCTCTTTACAAGTTTAAATACAAACTAGGGGTTTGACCAAGGAAAACCCCACATTAGAAACCCAAATATATTTTGTTTTATAGGTCTGAGTCTGGATTCTCGTGAAGAAACAAAGTACAGATTCGAGGCCTCTGTGTCCACTTTCAATTTTCCAAAAAAGATAAAAGGGGCTAGGTCACCAATAATGGCAACCTAATCCCACTAGAGGTTCTTGACAAAGATTTGCATATTTGAGCACCTAGTTGGCTGAAATGAAGTCTGGGGCATTTTGCCTTAAAAGGGACTAGGTCGCCCCACTTGGCGTAAGTGTCCCAGTTGACTCAAAACCCATATTTTCTAGGTTTTCAAAGGATTCCACAATATCTACTTCATCCCTCTTTAATTTCCAGGTGCACTTATTTGATCTATTAGGTTAGTTTGTTTCATATTGTCTTTATTTTATCATTGTTGTATTACATCATGTGTTTTCCAGAAACATAGGTTTCATTAGATTAAATGCAATAGTTAGCTTCATTTACAAGATTACAACATATAGTAATTCATTTTAAACATATTCAATCCCTAGCATTGAATGAATCACAAGATTTATGCTACACACCACAAAAGGAATATCCTCTTCCTTCTAGGTGGAAACCCTAGAAAGTTGTAGGGGACCTATTCCTTCGCCTCCACTTAAAGCATAAATTTTGTGGTTCACCTACAAGGGTGATAAGGGTCCTCTAAGAACACATAAAAATAAGTATAAGGGAAACACAACACATACAAATCTAATCTATAGATGAAGAAGAGGTACTCCCTTAGTCCCGATCAACCGGGAGGTCGTCATTCTCCCAATCTAGCTCATCATAAGGGGAGGGAGAAAGAGATCGCAATGGAGGGATAGCAAGGGGAGCACCCTCCAACTCTCCTATAACAAGAGCTAAGGAAGAGGGCCCCTCAAGGTCTCCTTCACTAAACTCCTGTGAGGTAAAAGTCATTGATCTTGCAAAAATCGCTGATAAAGTCAGGACATCATCTACCAAGTTAAACATGCACTTAATAGGAGTTCCCTATGTTAATTGAGTGGGAGATGAAGGATTCACCTGAGATCCACCATCAATCTCATCAAAGGAGATGGTAATGGTGACGAACTCAAGAGACATCGGAGCTGCCTTTGTCACCAAGACGATGCAAGCCAAAAAAAAACCCTCTCCCAAAGAATCTGATCCCTTCTTTTGACCTCCATTGGAAGCAAGGTTGTCCTCCAACTTACGCCTCATCAGAGGATGTAAAATCCCCACAGAGGAAGCATAAGGCAAGGAGGAAGAGGAAAAATCCGTAGCGGACACCACCGTGGTGTTCGGTATGTCTATGGGCTGAGAAAATGGAGGGATGTCTAGAAGGGACATTAGAAGAGGAAGCTTCATCAAGGGAGTGACGAAAACCTACACTCTTTGGGAGTGAGGGTAATCAACATTTGCTAGAGGATCTAGAAGCAACATTGAGGTGATGAGAACCGAAGTAGAAGAATTAGAGGAGGGACCCACAGTGGAAAATGCCAAAATAAGAGTTGCTAGCTTCTCTTTTTTCTTCTACAAGGTAGCTTGCCCAGTAGAAAAATCCTTCCACTAGTGCTTATGCTTACATGTAAGCTAGTTTTGTCAACTCTGGGAACTAAAACTTGTTGCTTGAGAAGGAACAAGAGGCTCCTATTCTACCATACGCATGTCCTCCACAGCTGTTATCAGTGGAAGGGCAACCTCCTGGATGAGAGAAAGAGCAGGAAGTGCAAGAGTGAAGACTAAAATAGGTGGAGAAGAATATTCAAGCGCCTCGACAACAGACCTCTTCCCATTGATCGCTCAAGGGACAAGAGTCGTAGGAGGCCATGGAGGCAGAGATGTAGGGGAAAATCCATGAGGGCCCTTTCCCTTACCATGGACAGTAGGCCTCAACACTATGGGTAAGATAGGAAGATCAAATACTTGACGCTTGGCCTTTCACCAAGTGAGCACCATCGGACTCCCCATGCAAGGCATAGCAGCAAAGGCCGAAGTTGTCATAGCAAGAGAGGAGGTAGAAGCAGATGAGATGGCAAAAGAAGAGGAAGGCTCTTGGGTGTGAGCAGACTTCCCCTTCCCCTTTTAAGAGGAGGAGGAGGCAACTTGTTGTTGCATGATCATAGATCCTTTAATGGAAATGGTTTAAGGGGAGATAGGGTAGGTTACCTTTGACGCTATTCCCCCATTCTTTTATATAACACAAGTGTGGTACAACAAGTTTGTTCTTGTAGGAAGCAGACCAATAGAGGCATGCCAGAAGTGATCTAATGAGTGGCCCCCACATGACACTAGAGGTTTATATCCAATGTCATGCACAACATGCACATAGCCCTCATGAGAAAATTTCAAACACTTATGAATTACCAAAGTGACTACATTCGTAGAAACTAGCCATGGGATGCCTAGTTTCACTCAAAATATGTTTGACTCAAGGATGATGTCAAAGGGACCATTTGTGATCCTATCTCCTACCAAGACTGAGAGAGTGATGGAACCAATTGGAGGGAGTAAGAGTCTATCATTCATACGTATCGTGGTCTTTGACTTTTCATATTCCTCCCTATCTAAAAAATTTAATAGAAGAGTCTCCTCCATTACCACATTCACACGGCTTATAGGGTCAACTAGAACACCCATCACAATGTTCTCATTGATGCAAGAAGGAATATACAGAGGAGAAAGATGCTTGTTCATGTTCATAGGAAAGTCCTATGATGTCAAATTTATAGTTGGTGATTCATTCGCAGGCTATGCAGGATGAATAGGTGTAAAAGAAACCACATTTATATACTTCGAGAATGTAGGGGAACTATAACTAAGAGGTTCACAAATTATGTTTGAGTGAGACAAAAAGGTAAATATGTAGATATACAACTCGTTATTAGCCTTTGCCACAGACTTATTCACATTTTTCTTTTTCCCATCAAGGCCAATAGTATTGTCATCGATGTGATCCCGTATCTCATGATGCAGGTGCATGCATCTTTCGGTATCGTGTCCTTAAATACAATGGTATTGGTAGAATGTGTTCTCAAACCAGTTGGGGTAAGGTTTAGTAAGGGATCAAGGATCTGGAAAGGCTATCACTTTGTCTTTCAATAACTTCTTGACAATAGAAGTGTATGATTCTAATAACTTTGTGAGCTATTTGTTACATTTGAGGCCTTTGTCACTAGATGCAACAACTACATTCATAACAGATTTACCTTTACCAGAGATCAACATAATGGACCTACCCTCAGGATAGGAACGTGAGGAAGATTCCCTGGACTAGGGAATTGTCTTTTGGTACTCCTACAATATAGAACAAAGATGTGCAAAAGAGGGGTATTTCATCAAAGAAAACTTCTCCTGCCACGAACTCTATGGGTAGTTGATTAAAAACCTTCTACACATCTAAGTTGAGAAAAGGGTAAGATATCTATGAGAACAATTCCTGATATCAGAAATGAAATCGGTTATCTTCTCATGCTCTCCCTGATTACACCGGATGAGGTCTGAAAAGGCCATCTTCGACTGATGTTCGCCTAGAATTTCCAAAGAAACTGATTCAAAAGTTGGTCAAACAAGAATATGGAATTATATGGCAAGGTGCAGTATCATTCTAGGGTTGTATCCTTGAGAGAAATTGGGAACAATTTAGCCATTAAGGAAACATGATGGAAGAAATCCGTACACATGGCATTAAATGCAGATACATGTGTTTGTAGATCTCCCTTACCACCATACTTCTTAAACTTTGGAATCTCCATTCCTTGGGCGATAGGAGTGTTTATAATTGATATTGATAAAGGAATATGATGAAAGAAAGGTTGGAAAATCAGTTGGTAGGTGGCATGGGACAGGTCTGCTAGTAGATTTTGAATCTATCCCATATTTTGTAGCAGAGCATTCAAAACGGGGTCAAACGATGAAACAAGACCAGTGGAACTGCGACCAGAACCACCACTAGAGCCACCACCCCCCATTCTACCAAGGCTTCCACCACCAAAGCCAACATGGCCCCCAGAGTTGTCACCATCAGAATTAGAAGGAATAGCGTTGAAACCTAGAGGGATTCTATTTACTCTGATGTTCGAAGGTGCCTCAGGGATGGGGGTGTTGTTGATAGAAGGGCCTGATTCAGCCATGTATACTGATGTCATGGGAACCAAAACTCCTATCTGCCTTCCAAAGGTTTCAGGCTCAGAACCTTGAGTAACACCTAATCCAGAGTTGTATGTTCAAGGAAAAAAATTATTTATGTGCCATATAAAGGAATACAAAATGTGTTCATTTATTAATATTGAACATTATTCTTGAAACATTGGGCCTCTTTTAGCCCGACTAATTGAACTTCAATCATTGCTAACAATCGATGTCTTATGTTATTATGATCTCTTGTGCTCCTCAGTATTTTATAGCCCAACCTATACATTCAAAATATAAAATTAGATACTGCCAAAGTCAAAAACTATAAAAATTATTTAAAATGATACATTTATTATAAACACACTTACAACATACTAGTAGTACATTTTGCAAAAAAATTGCTCTTGGTCTTTTTGTCCTTGTCTCAAGCTTCTGAATGCATCTTTGTGATTAGGGTTGATATAAATACTATTTCAACCCTTTGTTTGAATCTAAAAACACTAAGAAACCCTAAGTCCTAGTAGCATGCTTGCACTTTTGTTACAAGGTTCAAGTAATGAACAATCTTCTGATGCGTGTCAAAGTCCCGAAACAACCAAACATTAACACTCTTATGTGGGTACCTTCTAATCCATGTTCTAGTAACAACCATCGATCCTGTAGGGTATTCGATGTTTTCTCCATCTGTAACTGGGGCCTCTAATTTATTTTTGGCCTCAACATAATGACACAAGTAATAATTTGTTCCCTATTCATTGTCTTCATCTGCAATAACTACATAAACATGCCCTACATTGATATGTGCAGCAAATTAGATGAAATTATTCAACACTACAAAGTAAGATAACATTAGGAATTCCAAAAACTATTCAAGTAGATATATTACTTGGTTGAACTAGATCTGATATGTGGTCAAAGTCAACCGATGATTCTATTTGTGTCAGTTCCATTGTTGTCAAGGCCTAATATGTGTCAAGTGGGCTAAGATAACTTAACCACCATTCTTCAACCCACTCCTTTGACTCGCACTCATTCTAGGCTTGAATTGTACATGAAGAACAAAAGCATGCCATCTTCCACATATGGATACTCCATGAGCCTACATTTGAGCTTCTGAAAGAGTGTAGCTCACTTGATCATGTCAGTGTACAACAATCATCATATGGTGCAATGTTAGTATCATCTATCAACCAAAAAAATCTATGAACTAAAGACTTACCTTCATTACTTGGACCCATCAAAGCATTACACCACTCAACAATTGATTCTATATATTTCAACTTTGCATTATCTTTATACTTTAACTCTTCGCATGCTAATGCTCTTTTGATATATGCTCCTGCACCATCACGATCCCACTTTCCATTTCTGGCCTCACAAAAGTTCCACATATGTAGAACACCTATAATAACATGCATCCTGCTCAACTAATAGAACATCCATGAGTTCTTGAATTGTGATGCACAGTTATCTGACCATATTATATGTTGACTGTATGATATGCCCCTATTAGCCAAATCATTATAGAATAACTAAAAGAAACCTTACGTGAACTCTATAGAATGTGCACAATCATTACTAATGTAAATGTGGTACTCCCTCAATACCTTCTTATTATCCTCTATACTATCAGCTGCATGAATGAATGCTATGTGCACAAATATAGAAACTTGTGTGGAGTTGTAATATTGTGATTGCACCTCACATTGTGGCTGTAGATTGCAATTCTCTACAAATTCAACGATTGAAACAATGCTACCAAATGGAAAGGTGTCCTTGCATAACTTGAATTGCAAGTCCAACCATCAAGCTCTATGGGTATGCCTTGGATACTCACACACTATACTGTCACAAAATATAGACATATTGGAATATTTTGAATAACCAAATCACACCTTTTTGCTTCTTTACTATATTTTGTATTGTAGTCCACTATTTTATACTTGTCGAACTCTAATAGTTCATTTCCAACTACATGTGTGTTTTCCATATGTTCATATATTGGCATACGTTGCAAGCCACCACAATGCTGACATGTGTCATTCAAGCATAATTTCCATTTCCAACTACATGTGTGTTTTCCATATAGTTCATATATTGGACATAACGAATTTCAAAATATCTTTTGACAAATTTTAATTTGAGCTCATTTTCCAAAAGACTATGTTTGATTTGTATCCAAAAAATTCTTTGGATGTGGCTCACGGCTGACATGTGTCCATTCATTATTGCAATGCTTCAACAAAGTCTCCCCGAGAATGCCCATAATTCAGTGGAATCATTGTCCTCAATTCTTTTGTGCCTTTCATCGGCTCTTGATAAAAAAATTCTATTAATTCTCAATTCTTGACTTGTCTTTGTAATGAGACGAGTTTTCCTTGTTTGATTACTTACTATTGTTGATGTAATGACATGTCGTGTGACATTACTATCTTTTGAGTGTGAGGTCTTACCCACACTCTCATATGCATCCATTAGACTCTTTACAATAGTTTTTTAACTTAAAGCATCTGATGTTCTCAACCCAAGAATCTTCATGATGGACCTATAATTTATACTTCACATCATTTCAAAAAATAGTTGACATCTTGCAATCTCATTTAACTTTTCAAAGAACACACTCCAAATCTTATGAGCATACCTTCTACAAGTGCATTTTAGAATCTTACCTTCCATTGAGTGCAAAATATTCTCATCAATATTAATCAAAAACTTTGGCTTTCTATGCAAAATTCTAGGTGGTGTTCTCAAAGGTAAATTAATCTCAACATTAAAAAATTCATCAATATTTAAATCAGATGGGCTAGATGGCATACCTTCGATCAGGGATGGAATATATGACGTACCTTGAGGTTGAGAAGGGAATGATGATGTACCTCCTTCCTCACATGTGAGTGATGTTGTACTCTCAACTTGAGATGTGATAGATGGTGTCCCTCCATCTTCACTTACGGTAGAGGATGTGTCTCCAATTAGGATATTCAAATTTCTCATAGCACGAAGGTTTTACATTCGTTCCTTTTGTGCCACCAATTCCATATCTCTTATTGATGGTTGAGGTTCCTCTTCGATTGGCATGTCTTCGACAATCGTTTCCAATTTCTTCTTCTTCTGATATTCCCTCATATATGTTGATTTCTTTGCATTCTTAGATTCTTTCTCTTCATGTGTTGGTTTAATCCTTGATCGTTTCCTCGGCATGATGGATAATTTTATCTGTAGCATAATAAAGAGACAAATATTAATTCCTAAAAAATGAATCCATACAAATAAATGAAATATATGTCATTCAACCCTTCATACAAAATACATAAAATCATCTTGTAGAAGAGTAAATTTCACTCAACCATGATGAATAAACAAGTGCACTAAGAACACAAGGAAAATGGAAAGCTAATTTTCCTTGCAAGAATTTATTGAAAGTGACTTTGCTCTAGCCATTTTCTAATGTATGACCTACCAATATAATGTCCACAAACAGACATGTATGCAAAATATGGTAGCATAGACAAAGGTCACATGAATTTTTTGATGGAATACCTTAGATAAATGTGGTCTCATGGAATGCAATGATTACAAGATAAGCACAAAATAGATATTTTAAAAGACATTACAAATTTTCAAGAAAATACAATTGGCTTGAGTATAAATCCAAATTCCACAAAAAAAATCAACATCCTACCTTTGGAACAAGGTATGCACATCAATAAAAACATTGAAAGAAAGGAGGATTTTTTTCAAATATTATAATTACAACTCCCTTGGCAGTAATGTATGAGAAATGTGGAAGCATGGACAAGGCATGTGAATTTTTTGACAAAATTCTTTGGTAGACATGTATGGAAAATGTGGTAGGAAAAACAAAGTAGTGAGTTGTTTGAAAAAATGCCAATGTGGTCTCATGGTAATGTCCATCACCATGAGACCACATTTCTTTGAGGCTTTTTTTCAAACAGCTCACTACCTTGTCTATGTTGTTTGATAAAATCCTTTGGTAGAAATGTATGGAAAATTTGGTAGCATGGACAAGGCACTAAGTTGTTTGAAAAAATTCCTCAAAGAAATGTGGTCTCATGGTGATGTCCATCACCATAAGACCACATTTCTTTTAGGCATTTTTTCAAATAGCTCATTGCCTTTTCTATGTTGTTTGATAAAATGCTTTGGTAGACATGTATGAAAAATGTGGTAGTATACACAAGGCAATGAGTTGTTTGAAAAACTACCTTAAAGAAATGTGGTCTCATGGTGATATCCATCACCATGAGACCACATTTCTTTGAGGCATTTTTTTAAACAGCTCACTCCCTTGTCTCTATCCATTTGCTTACTATTATGCTTTGATAGATTTTTTCCATGCATCCATAGTTTGGTTGAGAGCACATGTTTTAGGCTTTTAGCCATAGTAGCAAGGGGACCTTGGAATGGGGTATGACATCTATCAAAACATAAAAGGGGAAATTTTCATGAGTGTTATGGTTGCAATTGCCTTAGTAGACACATGTGAAATATGGATGCATAGACAAGGAACTTGAACTATTTGACAAAATGCCTCAATGAGATATGTCCGCATGGACTATAATGATTGCAGGATATGCATAAAATCGAAAATGTATGGAAAATTTGGTTGCATAGAAAAGGAAATGAGTTGTTTGAAAAAATAACTCAAAGAAATGTGGTCTCATACTGATTTACATCACCATGAAACCATATTTCTTTAAGGCATTTTTTCAAACATTGCATTGCCTTTTCTAACATATTTGATAAAATGATTTGGTAGAAATACATGGAAAATGTGGTAGCATAGACAAGGTAGTGAGTTGTTTGAAAAAATGCCTCTAATAAATGTGCTCATGGTGGTGGACATCACCATGAGACCACATTTCTTTGAGGCATTTTTACAAATAGCTCATTGCCTTGTTTATGATGTTTGATAAAATGCTTTGGTAGACATGTATAGACAACACACATGAACTGTTTCATAAAATGCCTCAATGAGATATTTCCTCATGGACTACAATGATTGCAGGATATGCACAAAATGGATTTGTTGAAAAGGCTTTAGAAAATTTCAAGAAAATACAATTTCTAGGTGTAAAACCAAATTCCAAAGCATTTTCCAACATCCCCCATGCCTATACCAAAATGGAAGCTTTGGAAAGGGGTATGCACATCCATAAAAAAAGGATTGAAAAATGATGTATTATATTACATAGTTATAACTACTCTTTTAAATGTGTATATACAAAATATGGAAGCATACACAAGGTAGGTCAATTGTTTAACAAAATGCCTCAAAGAGATGTGGTTTAAAATGTAATTGGCAAGTGTAAAGAATTGTGTAGTTTAAAATGTGCCAAGAGGGGCCAAGGTTATAATGAGAAACAAACAATGATGAACATGGAATATGCATAATAACAAAATCAAAGCATTGTATTAAACATGCATGATAAGGGATTATAAAGAAACATAATAGAAATACAAAAAATGTAAAGAAAATGTGTAAAGGCTTGACATACCAAAAAATAGATTCGAATGGAGGAACTACCCAATTATGTAGTCTTTGTTTCTTTTTGAATCAAACTCATCAACAATTTGACTTTTTCACAAGCTTGCTTCCTTTTCAATGTTCAATTGTATATCACTCAAATAGAATTACTAACAACAATACAAATAACCAATGTATAATGTTAAATTCCTACAATTCAAACATAATTAACATTGCAACACTACAAAAAATGAGACTTGAATTAATATATATATCAAAATCAATGTGAAAACTCTATTATTTCCTCCTTCCTAAGTTGGAAAACCATAAAAAGGTGGTAGAATGTGAAAAAATTGCATGTGTACATTTCCCAATAACATCAAAAAGATTTTTTTTGTCGAGACACGCACATAACTAGCAGAATAACAAAACATGTGGGCCCGGATCATGTGTGTGATGACTTTTTAATGATTTTTAGAGCAAGCCAAAATGTGCTCATGTTATAACATGAACGCATTTTTTCTTGCTATACAAAATGGTTATATCTCAACTTCTTCAAAACATGCTCGCATTATGAAAATGTTGATTTTCTAAAGGTTTCCTAACTCATTGTCTCATCATCCACCCCTCTCCCCCCTCTATCTCTCTCACACCTATACTTCTCCCCTATGTATCTCACCCCTCTCTCCATAGGCTATAGGTATCTCACTTCTATATCTCTCAAATGGATCTCTCATTATTTCTTGAACCTCTCCACCTCTCTCCCTCCTCCTTACCCATCTTTCCCTCAAGTTGTCAACTTCACTCTCATTTTCTTCTATCTATCCCCTCACCTCTGTCTCCCCCTCACCTCTCTACCTCTCCCCTCTCTAGTTCTCTCACTCACTCCTTATCTACCTCTCCATCCCTCCTTAGTCATCTAGGTCTCTCACTTAACCCTCAACCCTTAAACCTTAAATCTTAAACCCTATCCCCAAACCCTCAGCCCTAGACACTATGCCTTAAACCCTAATCCCTCAACCCTCAACCCTATACCCTTAAACACTTAATACCTCAACCCTTAAACCCTTAATACCTCAACCCTTAAACCCTCAACCCTTAAACCTTAAACCCTAATCTCTCTCTCCTTCCCTCTATCCCTCCCACCCTACCTCGATAAGTCCCTCTCATTCCAACCCCCTCTCTCCCACTCCCTCTCTTTCTCTCCCTCTCTCTCAGGTCTCTCCCTCCCACCTCCTCTCCCTCTCTCAGGTCTCTCTCTCCCATCCCTCTCTCTCCCATCCCTCTCAAGTCTCTCCCTCCCACCCTCTCTCTCTCTCTCAGGTCTCACCCTAGGGCACCCTACCTACATAACTATATAGCTCTCTCTCTCTCTCTCTCTTGCTCTCTCTTGCTCTCTCTCCCTCCCTCCCTACCTAGATAAGTCCTCTCCTCCAACCCCTCTCTCCCACTCCCTCTCTCTCTCCCTCTCTCTCAGTTCTCTCCATCCCACCCCCCTCTCTCCCACCCTTTATCCCTCCCACCCTACTTAGGTAAGTTCCTCTTGTTGGAAACAAGCTACACTGAGAGGGGGGCTAAATCAAGGTTGTACAAAAACTAACTTTATTAGCCTTTAACTTCAAAGCATTAACAACATTCAACCATAGGGCATAAACATAAAAATAAACCCAACACCATAACACCAAGATTTTTACATGGAAACCCTATTAGGGGGAAAACCAAGGTGGATGGCCAATCCACAATTGATCTGAGTATACTTAAATGAAGATTACAAAATGGGGAATGCACTTGCATTCAAGCTCACTGCTCAAAGGAAAGACTCACTTCCTTACAAGGAAAATCATATTAAAACCATCTCAGAGTTTGAACTGAGAAAAGTAGCATCTACAAATGCTTGATTTCAGTTCCGATTAGGTATAATAATATATCTGAGTTGTCCTATAGACTGATTTTGCACTTCTGCTATGTTCTACTCATACACACAACATAGATCTTCTATGCGCAAGTGAAACTATGCATTATCACTCTTATGCTCTTCTCTTATTCACAATTCACACCAATACACACCTCATACATCACACAAAATGATACGGATGAACTTCTATATATATCCGCAATATAGAATTCCATTACACTTTGTCAACTTCAACAGAACATAAAATAATTACAACTTGTCGGCTCAAATCATGAAACATATACAATGTGTATCCACAATTTAAGTTGGCCACAACTTGGCTAGGAACCAAACAAAAATATACAAACACATAAATACTCAACCAACTAGTTCTCATACATCCGCGACTTAATACATTCATGAAGTTGACCCCAATACAAGAAAAACTGAGAATAAGTCAATTGAATCTTCTAACTTCCACATGAGTTGATACGAGCCACTGTGCTTCAGTAGTAACATAGATAATATACCAACAAAAATTACCTAAGATGCGTAATACAAAATAATAACATGAAATATTCATCTAGATCGATGAACACTGTGTTGCGTTATACACTTTTCTTCCTTGACAATGTTCAATCTTTTTGCCGGTATGATCGATCGATCAAGTGCGTACATGTTTAATGATCAGGTTTTCATCAATGTAAACACCAAGTGATACTAGCAGTATCTCTTGCCAACACCTCTCACTCCAAGCCCCTTTCCCACTCACTCTCTATCTCTCCCTTTCTCTCAGATCTCTCCCTCCCACCTCATCCCCCCTTCTCTCTCTCTCTCTCACACACACACTCCCTCTCTCACCCCCTCTCTCTCCCACTCCCTCTCCATGTCTCTCAGGTCTCTCCCTCCCATTTCCCTCTCTCTCAGGTCTCTTGCTCTACCACCCTACCTAGATAGTTCCCTCTCACTCCAACCCCCTCTCTCCCACTCCCTCTCTCTCTATATATATATATATCTCACTCCATTTCTCTCTCTCCCTACTCCCTCTCTCCCTCTCTCAAGTATCTCCCTCGACCCCCTCTCTCTCTCAGGTCTCCCTACCTAGATAAGTCTCTCTCTCTCTCTCTCTCTCCCTACCTAGATATGTCCCTCTCACTCTAACCCCCTCTCTCCCACTCCTTGTCTCTCTCTCCCTCTCTCTTAGGTCTCTACCTCCAACACCCTCTCTCTCTCTCAGTTCTCTCCGCCTACACCTCTCACTCTCTCTCTTGTCTCTCCCTCCCACCCTACCTAGACAGCTCTCTCTCTCTCTCTTAAAATTCTCCCTCCCTCTAAATACATACATAAGCAAACATACATACATACAGGCATACATACATACATGCGTACATACAAGCATACATACTATAGTGTAGAGAAATATATCCCTTTACATTTTCACACTTATTTTGGGAATTAATAATAAAATGAATTTAATTATGCCTTATTTTAGTATTGTAATATGTATTTTACATATTCGCATTAATTTTAGTGCCCTATTAATTAAAATGGACTTAATTGTGCCTTAATGTAGTGTTGTAGAGTGTGCCTCTTTACACTTTCACACTTATTTAGGGCTCCCTTAACTAATTGAGGTTAATTTTCCTTAATTGACCCCTTTAATTCAAATCGAAGCCTAAATAATCACATTTTTCGAAGAGGAAACCTGGCATTCATTAATTCCTAAACACAACACTTCTCATTGAGCAATGGGTGTCCTAGGTGAGTGACCTAAGACCCATTCACCCATGGGAAAATGGGTCCTTACATAGATCTAGGACCCTAATTTAAATTATGTTTGTGGCAGTATTTTAATATTTCCAAATCTATATTCAAATGTCGGCTTGTGTTATTTGAATTTTAGAAAATTAATGTTACATACCTATAAATATAAGGCCATTTCACTATGTTTCACCTAGAATTTTCAAGAGAGCATTTCTATAGCAAGTTTATGAGTTCAAGAGCATTTCAAGGAATTCAAGAGCATATTTAGTGAAGAATTATTGCAGCAATCAAGATCCAATTGTCATGTCAAAGTCTTCTTGCATCATGCATGTTATTGGAGCTAATATGTTGATGTTGAGTTCATTGTCCATTCAAGCATTCAAATCATTGTTTCATATCAAAATTCAAGGTCAAGATCCACATCCATTGAAGCCATTTCATGTAAGTTGGAGACCTACAATTCAAGGTTTATTCAAGGGTTTGGTGAGTTGTGACATTGAATTGTTCATTCATCATTCCTTTCATTCTATTTTATTTTATTTCAAAGTTTAACTACCAAATGGGGTTTGACCAAGGCAAACCCCCATCCACCAAAAACAAACATTTTTCTCCTCTCTTTGTGTGTTTCAGATTTGCAGGTTGAAGAAGAGTTGAAGATCTCAAAAGTGCAAAATTACAAAGTTGTCAAAATTGTCACCTTTGTTGTCATCTCATGAAAACTCATATCTTAGATTTGTTTCTGACTATCTGACTATGAAAATCGAGAATCTAGAAGTGTAGACATAGGAGTAAAGAACCTAGAAACGAATTTTGGAGATCCCTACCCAAGACCCATTCGCCATAGGGCGAATGAGTCCTCAAACAACTTCTGAAATCACCATTTTGTGAGAGGTACATAACATTTATCCCTTCTAGATCTACCAAAAACTTTGTTGGTTCCTTCAGTTTTATGTATAATCTACTAGATCCAAGTGATAGATTGCAATTTGGAGTTGATTTTCTATTTTTAATCTTTCTCCCCAAAGTGTTGTTTGACCTAGACCTCTATCCTTGCAAAAAAAGGAAATTGCAAGATTCCTCAAAGAATTCACTCACCTAAGGGTTGAAAGTGGATTTTAACTTGAGGGATCTCATTTCCTAAATGAAATAGAAGAATAGATGGGTTCATTACACTCAATTTTTTATTTCTATTTATAATAATTTTGGTAAAACATTCCAAATTTAGTATAAAACCCTGTGTTTGAACCCCACTCTATTTTCTATGTTTCACATCATACATATGTACAATCTTACATACATACATACACTAATACATACATACATACATACATACATACAAGCATGCATACATACATACATGTCATACAAGCATACATACATACATACAAATATATATACATACATTTAACAGACTAGCATTTAACACAAAGCAAGACATAATGTGAGCACATTATAGCATGCTCGCATTATGTCTTGCTTAGGCAACTCAAGCACAAACGCAAAAAATGTGTCAAAACTATGAAATAACACGAGCGTGTCATAACGCGCTTGTGTTATTTCTTTCTTTGGGAATCCCCAAGCCTTAGGCTCGGTATTTGCTTTGGATTATCAACCCAAAAGCTTGGAGTGTCTTCCCAACGTTCAAAGAGTGTTTTTGCATGTTCTACAAGATTTCACATAATCGCATTCATGCTAACTGTCAGATTTGCACGTGTTTCAAGGTCGAACAAATCGAACACTTGGATAATGTTAGACTCTCTCTTAGCTATTTAACAATGTAATTTTTTTCACATTTTGACAATGTTAAGTTTTTCATCTTTAATTTATTTTGTTTATGTGTCTGTTTTTTGGAAAAAAACCAATGTTTGGTATTTTTTTCTTTATAAATTAACCATTCATTGAAATTTTAAATAAATTACATTTTTTAAAACTATATATATATATATATATATATATATATATTGATTTTCAATTAGTTTTCAAAATTTATAGGGTAGCATGGCCAAAATTTTATTTTTAGGATGTGTCCTTTTCGAAAATTAGTAAAAAAATCAAATATTCATTAAAAATTTATCAAAATAATCAGACATAAACTACATGTTGTTAGCTAATTTCTCACCGTAACGATTTTAAAAATACTAAAAAAAGGTTAACTTTTTAAAGGAGCCACAAAAGTCGTTATATTATGTTTTTTTGACAAAAACAACACCAATTTATGTGGCTCTCTCTTTTGAACCCCTTAATCTATACCATTTTCAAAAAGAATTAATAGTTTAGAAATAAGACTCGAAGCACTTGCTACATTGTTTTTGTTGCATCTTAAAATTTTGAGTGTAATTATCCTCAATTTCTCATCCAAAGTTAGTATTTCCTTATTTCAAAATAAAATGGCCACTTAAGACCCCTTTTTGGCCCCCCATCTCTTTGCATTTACCCCATAGCATTTGTTGATTTAATGCCCAATATTTTTAACAATATTGGACCAATAGTTGTGACTTTAAAGTTGTTAGTGTTGATGGTGACTACCCATAATTGAATGAAATGTATTCCTTAGTTCAAAACAGCAACAAATTATGTGATGCCACATCAACGTACCAATAAAATATGGCTTGGTGCACAACTATTGATCTCACATTTTTTGGGGGTTTTTTTGGACACCTCAACAAAAAGCATGTTGATGTGGCATCATATTTGATGATGTGGGCCTGAAACCTTAGTTATAAGCAGGGGACTTGCCAAGTAAGCTGCTGTAAAAATTGCAAATGATTTGAAATTTCTACATAAGATTTTGAGAAACACAAAATTAGAATGCACTAAGGATCCTCTCCCCTAGACCAGTAAATCAATTCACACGGAAATAGAAGACAAACACCTAAGAAAAAAGGTTAGTCTCGCATACAAAGAGAAAGTCGTGCGTTGTCAATAGCAAATGACTCCCTCTTCAAACTAGATCGTGACCTTTAGCAGTGATATCACACCATCAAACAAGAAATGTTTAGCGACCTCCAATGGATACTCACGACCTCAAGAAAGGAGTAATAAGTTGACATGAATGTCGCCACACCAACAAAGACATCACACGGTCTAGTTAAAGAATAGAGCCTTCTGGCTACGTGAGGCCTGTAGGAGAGGTGTGTGGGGCCTATAATACGACCGTGGGGGTACTGGAGGAGAGGAGGTGTTTAAATTGAGGAACTCAACTACGACTCTTTCAAATGGTTGTTTCAATATGAAGAAGCACATCCCATCCTTCACTGGCTCTGCTCCAATCTCGAGGTCACCCAGTATGAAGAACTTATAGATGAAGGAAAGTTATTGGAGGGAGAGGATCTGGATTATCTTTGCCTCACGCCGCTAATGGAGTTTCCTTCTATGTTTCTTGTTCTTCCAGATCGAGCCACTGTAGATGATGTGCAGGCTACACAAGATATGTAGAGGCATGTGAAAAAAATAACCTGCAAATTTATATTCACTGCCTGATCTCTACCTGAATGCTAATATCAATAAGTCTATGAGATTGAGAAACAAAGAACTGCAATGCAAGAGCTGAAAATGTTTGATTAGAAGTGTATGTGTTAAATCTTCGATGAGGAGGATGTACAAATAGGAGAATAAGTTTGAGTTATTATAGGAGTGCTCAATTCAAGGTGGCAACAAAGTTCTACCAAGTGGCAAATGGCGAATGCCACACAACTTTGAAGAGTTCAACTACCTCTTCAAGTGACACATCACCATATAAGATGGTTTAATACATAAAGTCAAATTTTATTATATAATAACTATTTTACTCTAACATAAAGAACCATAAAAGACCCCTTGAATAAACTGTCTACAATTATACATTGAATTATCCAGCACCATTGAGACCCAACTATAGAGACCTTGGAGATAACAAATCTTAGATCTATCATCTTTCCAAGAGAGATAAAATAACTAATTTTACTTGTGTTGTATCATGTCATTTGGACCATCAAATAATACCTCACATTCCCTTTGCTAAAAAAAAATTTGACTCCTTAACATAGATTTTCTTATTATTCATTCTCCATTTTTTAACTTCTAGCCCTAAATCATTTTGTATCTGAGAGTATCTTGTTATCCTCATGTAGAAATTATCTCTAGTTTTATTTATATTTGGAGGTAGATGGAATAACCTACACTCTATGCAATATAAAAATAACAATGAGCCACTTCATCTTTTTGCAAAGTTTATTTCTTATTTAAATTTGTCATTTTCTTAACTACTGTAGGGCTCACTTTTTTCAAATTTATTTTTTTAGACTTATCAAATGATGGAGGGATGAATGAAGGTTGATTCTTCTTAATGGGATCAATAGTTCCTTCTACTATGGAAGGTCTGCCTAGATAATCATTGGTATCCACCCTCTTTTTATTAACCTTTTCCAAAACTCTCAAACCTTGGATCGCTCTACCTTGGGTCTTTGAAACATGACAAGGGTCACTACTTTTTTCATGTTCTTTAAAATAAGGTCTATATTTTGAAGGGCCGATCTCCCTATAATAAGGATTGAACTCTGTTAAGATAATAATTACATCTCTTTATAATTGAAACTCAACTTTGTATTTTCTAATTTGAGCCTCACTAATTTATTGTCACATCCCCGTCAGTTATCTTCATGGTGGATATTGGAAAGTAAATAAATAATAAAAACAAATAAGGGAAAGAGCATAGTCAATGCCCCATTTAATGAGGCACGGGATACGATATGGGCTTGTTGTGCAGGAATTAACTGGAGAGGACAGAAGGAATGGGACGATTCAAAGAAGGACGGAGACAACACATTTAGTGAGGCATGGCACCCTTTACCACCCCCCATATTTCCATCTGATTTTCCACGTGAAAGGGGAAGCGATGGAAGGTAGTGTGGGAAAAAGAGACACATAATAGTCTTTAAACCCCCATGACCCCTCATTCTATGAATTCAAGCTTTGTCTTTGGAGAAAAATTGTGTAGGGAAAAGAAAAGCAGAAGGAATGTAAAGAAAATGGCATGACAAGTTAGGGAGGAAGGAAGGCAGAGAATGACGCGAGGAGAGGAAGCTTAATCACGTAAGAATCAAAAGGGTGCTTGAGAATGGACGAGAATAAATCACAAGCATGAGTCCAGTGGAGAAGGAAGGTGAATGGGAGCTAGGTGTAGCTGTCGGTAGTGTTTGAGTGCTGGACATGGTTAGTATGGAGACAATTTGGGCGCCATATTACCCTCAGGACGTGAGAAGTAGAGGAGGGGAACAGAGTGGAGGAGTCCGAGGGAAGAGGAGATGGCACACAAAAAGAAGGATATGCACCCAATTGACCTACTGTAAAGGCCTTAAAAATATTCGATCAAAAGCAATTGATAGATGTAAAGGAAAAAAAAATAGAACCAAACATCCTTTGCCCACTTTGACCCTTCCTATGTTGCCATGAGAGTTTGGAATGGGGTCTGGATACTCAACTAAGTATAAACATTTTCCAAATAGAATTGGATCTGGAATATCTAATTTTCTAGTTGTTTTATATCGTTGTTATCACTTAAATATTGTTAACACACCCTCTTGAAGATGTTGCAACCTAGGGTAGAAATGTTACATCTATTGTTACCACAAAAACCAAACCCTTGCTAGCTACAAATCACCTTTGAGCAACTCAACTCACCTACCCTCTGCTCCTTC
This sequence comes from Sequoiadendron giganteum, assembly GCA_007115665.2. Lineage (NCBI taxonomy): Eukaryota > Viridiplantae > Streptophyta > Pinopsida > Cupressales > Cupressaceae > Sequoiadendron > Sequoiadendron giganteum. Next base: position 431,944,626 of record CM021110.1, on the reverse strand, counting down.
TACACCTCTATTTGACCATCGTTCGTTAATTGGGGAGAAGATTATCATACTGTAATATAGGATCAAATAAGTATAAAATTATTATGCACATGACAAATTAATCTATACACTGCGAGGATTGACATCATTGTTTAGGTGGTTCCAGTTTTGGTCACATTATTGCAAGAACTACCAATTGGCATTGTCTTTACTATGTATCCTAGCATGATTAGTTTTATTTTTTATATAGAAAGTAATTGGGACTCAACCTAAATTCAAAAACATGATGAAAAATCTAATTGAAATCCCACTACCATGATATACACATATTTTACACCTAAATCATTGCGGTTTATGTAGTCTTATATGTAAATGGTAATCAATTTTGTGGGACTTAGTTGATGGCCTTATATACCAAAAACAATTTACAATATGAGTATGAATCAATTTCATTTCATCTTGTTATATTTGGGGTGGTAGTCTACCATCAACTAGATGTCAAAATGTAACCTTTTCCCAACATGCATGAATTCATAACTTTAAGATCTATGTCTGGAATCAAGGAAGAAATTTCACTGAGATAATCCTTGTATTAATAATTTCACCATAGCCCTTTATAAAGGTTGTGAGTGCATGGTTTAGGATTTCACCAATGTTTAATCATAAGAGTTTAAGTTTGTAGAAGATTGTGATAGAAACCTATTAAAAGCAAGTAGATTATGATTATTTATGAATAGCATTGTTAAGCTAGTACATGTTGATCTTGATTGTATAAACAATATTTGTAATACTTTTATTGGATTCATGAGTGGAGATTGGCTATAGTTATCTTAAAATGATAAATATTAATATGTCAATGATGATCATAATATAAAGATTTATTGAAAGACTAATATAGTACACTATGGTTGTAATTCAAGTTCAGTGTTCATGTTTATTTTGGGTTTGTTAGTATTAGTGTATGAATGTTGAAAGTGAGAGGTTGATTATGCATCCTTGGAGAACTCTAAACCGTGTTTGAACTTTAAATTCATAAATATTGATAATTTATCAAGTAAAACTTGTAAATTTATACACCCTATCGAGATCATGACAATGGCATAAACTTGACCTCACCTTCATCTTGGATACATGTATTTTACGCTTACGCCCTTGTTTCATATTCCACGTGTTTAAAGATAATGAATGACTCCAATAAAGGACAGGGTCTATAATTAATCAATAGATGTTAATGAACTAAAAATTAAGTAAAGTTTATGTGTGGGTGACTTAGGGGGTACCTCTATTAGCTTATGAACATGGGTGAAGCTATGGTCAAAGCATATAGATATAGAATGGCTCGGATTTGGTAACATGCAAATTGCTCAATTTTTTGTAGTTGAAATCCTATCAATCAAAAAAAAAAGACAAAGTGTGGACATGAGGGTTATCAAATGAAGCTTATTAAGAGACCTAAGAATTTGGGTTTTCTATCTAACCCATGTCATCTTTATATGCTTATAGGATAATCCTTTAAGACTAAATTATTTTATTTTCAAAGAGTTTGATCTTCTAGTTCTATACAAAAAGGGAAGGTGACCTATATTCTTACCTTAATATTTTACATGAAATGAGGTGGATTAAATATATAATTGTATAGAACGAGCTTCATATATTATGAATTAGGAACATAATTACCTAATTTGAGTTTTGGATTATGGTTTCCTAAGAATGTAAGTGATGATGAATTATTTTAGTGGCACTAGAACTACCTTGTACTAAACATAGTTAATGTTGCAAGTTGATACTCTTGGTAACCCACTTTGGTTTGGGAGTATAGACTTTTATATGACTACAAGATATCCATGGACCCCCTTCAAGGGTATAAGAATCTCAAAATTGAATCTATCATGTGAATTTTAAATGGAAGTGCTTTCCTATGGGATTGTGGAAACCAAGGTAATTAAAGTTAAGTAATAAGCTAGGCCCCTTTGTTGACAAGAAAAAACCTTGATTATGGGGAAAGTTATGTGTAGGTCCTTTGAGAGACCTTGTGAGGAGAACTGTGTGTGACTTTGATCTGTTTGGAAGTGGGTACGTAGGTGGTCCTTGTGCGAAGGATGTCCTTGTGACCTCAAGTCCGTAGGGGGAGGGTCGAGGGGGAATAACTCCCAGATGTTGGGATTGTTCACATGGTTTGACCTTTCCTCTCTGTAAGCTTCAGTTTGAGGCTAAAATGGGTATCAAATGGGTATCATCAAGATAAGCGAATTTAATAACTTATATTTAATACATAATAGACTTCTATTAAACAAAATGAAAGTATTTAACTACTCTATAATGGGTATTTGATTATATGTATATGTTGGGTAAAGTCCATCTCATGTTGGTTCCATGTTCCTCTTATGTGTCTGTGTAATTCAACTCCATATCTAGAGGTCTTTATGTATTGGCCCATGTATCTGTTGATTGTGATTGTGATTCATGTTATGTATGACTTATCCAAGAGTGAACCTTCGGGATATTTGAGCACTGACAGGTAGTCACTGGACCATGCCAATGACCAATTCCTGGGCTACTGCTAGGGATTAGTCGGCATTCACTTGGTTCATGGAGGTGAAGGTAGCAGGATACCCTTGTTATGATATGGTCATATCGGTTGCACGGGTAGGGACCCACCTATGTAGGTAATGGTAATCGAAGGCTAACAGTGTATTAAGAGGGTTCACTAGCTATCATTGATAAGCACAGAAGTGACTGATGCCAAGTGTTACTCGAGATTGTGAAGAAGGTAGCTGACAATACCACTAAGGCACAAGGTAGTATATGTCGGGAGCTACTTCTTCCTGGGTGGATAGACTTGTTTTCAGTGGCCTATAGGCGATTGAAGTCAGAATCCACCAAGTTTGGTAGGTTCACTACTTGGGGAAACCCTTGGTATGGTGGATGGACCCATGGTGTGTTGAGAAAAAAGTGTCTCAAACTTACTGGTTAATGCTCTCTAAAATCAGAAAAACACTTAGAAGTCTTTCAATTTCGTAGTTCGGGCTTTAGGCTTGTTGCTTACCAAATGCATGGTATAAGTCTTAGAAGTTTTGTAGGTAATTGAGCATCGGCCTTCGGGCTTATCACTTACCAAATGCAGTTGCAAAAGTCTTAGAAAAGTTGAAGAGTATCTACAATCAGACTTCACAGTTTCAATGTATGCTTTATTGGTGAATTCTGCAGTATCGAGTATTGAGAAACCTCGAGTCCCGACCCACGAAAGGACTTTGTTCTTCAATGTTCACGAAGTTGGTGTGGTCGTGTCAAAGAGACATATCGTTATCGGAACACAATGAAGGAATTCCCTTCGACATTCTAATAAGTCTTCATCAACGAGACATCAGTTCCATGTTAGAAGGAGTCATAACCTGTAACCTCGTGATAGTTATGTGAAGGGGTCTATGGTATAGCAATAGGTTGTGGTATAGCGGCAACTCATGACCCCACAATGATGATTAGAAAGGCTGGCAGGTGTGCAGGTCATCTTGCCACCCCATGACGGTCTAAGAGATAGCCTATGGTAGTGCAAGGAAAGGTTAGTAACCCGCAATCCCGCAATGACTTGTAATGTAGCCTACGGTATAGCGGTGAACCCGCTATCCCATGAAGGTCAATCTAATTGGTTGTGGTGCTGCGGTGGTTAGACGGAATGGTAGAAGCGAACCGTAGTCCGCAACTAGTTAACAAAGGCTTTGTGGTATTGCGGTTATGACTATTCAGTGGTTGAAGAAGTTGAAAAGTTTGTTATGACATTTTTCTTGTAACGCTTGAGAAGTACATATGTAATGTCACAGTGCATTGGAAATGAGAGAGGAGAGATTGCATTTAGAGGGGTTATGCTGCCAGATTATCTCCAGATAGAATAGGATGTAAATCTCCATGTAAAGGCTTAGAGCCTACAATTCTATTGTAACTGTGTATTTGGTTGTTGAATAATACAATGGATCTATGCTTTTGGAGTGTGGGGTTTTATGCCCGAAAGGGTTTTCCCCACATAAATATTTGTGTTCATGTTTTATGTTTTATCTTTCATGTTTAATGATTATGTTTATTGAATATGTTTAATGCATGTTGTTGAAATTGGTTGATCTAGAAAGATCTTAAATTGCATAAACTTTCCTCTAAGGATTAATGGTGGGAAATAAACTATGTTTGATTCTATTTTATGGCATAGTATTATGTGTTTTTGAGGTTCTCTGAAGAAATGAGTGTTACCGAAGACACTTATTGATCTCAGATGCTCATTCTGGGATGAATCGATTTCCCTTCAATTGGTATCAGAGCTTTCTTCTAGGATTTGCATGTAAAAATTCCTGGTGTTTCTAGTTCTAGGTATTCCTTCTGTGAAGATTTCTTAGTCTGGCAAGCTTGAGGAAATCTGAAAGAATTGGCCGAAGATTGATCCTTTGGTGAGTGGAAGTTCTTTATTTTTTATTTTAGTTTCAAGAGACAACATACAACTTCAAGGATGGTGAAGACGGATAAAATTGAGTTGGTCATATTGAATTGATGTGATCTAAAGATCATAGTTGACATCAAAATAATCCTAATGCATGGAGTGGGATTTTTTTGCTTTGTGGTTGTGTTGCAGCAAAGCTTTCATATTGGGTGTCTCTATGAGAGGCTCCCTAATGATATAGAGAAGCTTGGGTTGTTTTTCAACTATGAAGTAATGTTCTTCTGCTAGGTGCTTTTTCCTAGTATTGGAAGGCATTTTTTTTGTTAGCCCAATTGCATGTAGGCTATGAAGTTGATCATTGGATGATCTGGAAGCTTCTATAATAGCTTGTCTCCCTCAGATACATGTGCATGTTGGTGGTTGTGGAGTTGACCTGAAATGGGCCTGGAATTCCTAAACTACTTTTTCCTTTTATGGATGCTTTGTACTTGCATGGCTCAGATTCATGTTCCTTGGATCTGAGGGTTTTATAGATTTTTTGTAAAAAATCTATGGTTATGTTCATCTATGATAATCCACTATTTTTGTTTAACCATTATGATGTTTTTCGTTTCAGACTTTTGAGTCTTCCAAATGTGAAGTGGGTGTGGATGCGCATGGGTATTTTTTAAACACAGTGGTTTTACAGGTTTTACACGGTCAAGAAAAAAAACTTGTGGTTTTGTGGAGCTGCGGTTAAGCTATTTTCTAGACCCTTGCTTTTGGGGTGTTACTAGATGAGATGGTTGTAGTTTTGCATGCATGGTTCGAGCATGGTGAGAGGAGGTGAGTTGCTTTCTCTTCATGGGAGTGTTGGTACATTATTAGTCACTCATTATTCTTGCGGTGATGCTTGGTGGGTTCCTAGACTATGGTGCTCAAGTTGTGGACCTGTTTGGCAAATCAAATTTGTGTATGATCTGGTGTTTGAGTCATGTGGTGTACATGTCTATTCTTTTTTGAATCTTAGTTTACTAATTACTAGTGAAATGATGGGTTTTCATGTTTCAATGTATTAGATCTACGAGTTATACAGTTTTGTAGGTGTGTATAGCCTATTGATTACAATTGGATAACTCAAAAGTGGACTGCCTATATCCATGAAGTTGATTCAGTGTTGATGCAGACTTGTTAGCTAGCCTTGTCGGTAGTCACTTGTGCATTGGTGTAGTTGCTTTGAGATGAGAGGATGGATGATGTTGAGTACCTAAATAGTCGATTATGGGGACCTGTAGCATGTGTATCATGATGTCATGAATAACTTGGATACACAACTTCGTGTAAGCTTTTGGCAATGATGGTTTTTTTGCTTGGTTTGGAGATCTTGGTGCTACTTGGAATTGTTGTCAGATGGACATGTTGATGTGTGGACTTGGAGGATTTTCATATTAGCAGATGTTTGGTCATGATGCTTGGAGAGCTTGGTTGTCACAGTTCAATGGGAGCTCTAGTAGTGACTTGCTCATGTTTCTTGGAGAGCTTGGTTGTCATGGTTTAGTGGGAGCTTTAGCAGTGACTATGGATGAATGATCTTCTTTAGTGTTGTATATGTTACTAGGAGGAGCTCTTAGATACTATTGTTCCAGAAGGGTTCTTTCACATTTTCATGGACACTACTTGAAGATGTATAGCATCTCAAAGCCATGGAGGACTCTTGTACATGTTCTTTGGGTTGAGGTGTTGGTGCTTGACAGGTGATGTTGGTTTAGAGTTTTCTTGTTTTATGTCATGAAATACTCTTGATTGCGATTGGATTTTTGGAATGATGCATTGCTCTTGAGACCATGGTATGTTCACTTGGAGCATGGTATCTCCTAAGGGGTATGGTAAGATCATGATGTCATGATAATTTCCTGATTTAAATGATTGGAGCTTTGATAGTGGTCTGGTGATTATCTTTGTTTTGGGTGCATTAGTCATATCCTTGAGAACTTCATGATAGTGTAGTGATGCATTTGGATTTTAGCATGAGATGATTATTTACAAGTTCTCATGGATAGATGGAGAATGAGGTGGGGCTATATTTCTCTTGAGATGAGAGAAGTGTTGTTGAGATGGTTACTCTTGATGAGATCTCAATAGAAATTCTGAGGAGCCTACACCTTGGTTAGATGTGAGTTCAACAAAGACCTATGAAGAGATTTCTCTTGGAGGAGTCATGATGGCTTGCCTATCTTGGAGGAGCATTCTCATTCCCCACTCTTGGTCTACTCAGCAGTTTATCACTTGAGAGGTAATGCCCATTATTTCTCTCAGGTGCTTTATGTTTTCTTTCATAGACATGGATCTTGAGATTCTATTAGATGGTTCTAGAGGATTCATTGTGAGAGATGGATAGCATTGTTATCTCCTTGGGTTTTCATTTTCATTTATGATGATTATAGGGGATGGTAGTGAGCTGATTTCTTGAGATGGGAAATGGAGTAGTTTGATCTTCTTTGAGAAGCTTACATCCATGTAAATAAATTACATGCATATGTTATCTTTGATCTCTTGAGGTTAAATGGGTTTGGATATTGTTATAGCTTTTATCTTGGGGTTGTGGAGGAGATCTTACTTGATATAGTTGGCATTTAGATGTGTATGTAGAAGGGCATGCTACATGTTTATGATTTGCAGATTTTTCTCTTTAGTCTGGTTCATCTTCCTGTATGTTTGGATTCATATGACTTGAGATGTGATATTTCTATGTGGAACTATGGTGATCACTAGTTTGTGGTCATGTGTTGTCACTTGGGTGATGACATGGAGGTTCCTGTATCTCTTTATTCTATCAAATATGGAGAACATGGGAGAGTTGTGGAAGATTGTTGAGAGAGATGTTTCTTGCAACAGTTGGTTGTAGGATTTGTAGATCATTTTGGATGGTCCTCGGTACTACATGGATACACTTTCTATGTGTTGTGATTGGTAGACTCGTTATGCCTTTGATCCTTTTAGATTTAGCATTACCCATGCAATGGGAGTTCTTGGATGTTTTTGGTATTTTTTGATTGGTTGGCACATGGAGCTTGTATTTGCAGTTGATGAGTTGGCTATGTAGGTGGCATGAGTTTTTTGAGATGGATACCTTCGAGGTATGGGTGGTTGGATGGATTAGCACTTGTTGTGTGTGCTATTTTCAATCATGTGGGTTGGTCAGTTGGATGGAAGCAGTCAGTTTCATGATTTTTGTTCTAGCTAATGTTCTATCTTGTTTTCTAGAGGATGTCTTCATGGTTGTGTTCAGGTTGGGGGCTTTGAAGTTGATTTTGTTGATGCTTTTGTATAGCTTGTGAGCATAGTGGAGTGGTGGCAGTATTATGTAGCCTTTGTTATCAGTTGGATCTGATGCTTGTGTTCTTTATACTGGTGCATATACACCATGGCTCATTCCTTTCCTTTAGAGGATGGTCGGAATTGCTACCTGAGATGCTGGGCATCTTGGATGTTGTTGCAAGCACATCTTGTGTTAGACTGGTGCATATTCACCATGGCTCGTTCCTTTCCTTTGGAGGATGGTTGGAACTGTCGCTTGATATGGTGGACATATTGGATGTTGTTGTAAGTGTCTAGGGTGATACAGTGACTTCGAGTGTTGATTGGGAGCCAATAATTTCTTTGTCATGTGGGAGAATGTTGAGAAAAAGGTGTCTCAAACTTACTAGTTAAGGCTCTCTGAAATCAGGAAAACACTTAGAAGTTTTGCAGTTTTTGAGTTAAGCCTTAGAATTTTTATAGGTAATCAAGCATCGTCCTTCGGGCTTATCACTTAACAAATGCAGTTGCAAAAGTCTTATAAAATTTTAAGAGTGTTGGCAATCGGACTTCAGAGTTTCGTCGTATGCTTTATTAGTGAAGTATGCAGTATCAGGTATTGAGAAACCCCAAGTCCTGACCTACGAAAGGACTTCATTCTTCAGTGTTCGCAAATTTGGTGTGATTGTGTTGGAGAGACATATCATTATCAGCAAGATAGCGATGGAAGTCCCTTTGACATATTGATAAGTCTTCATTGGTGAGACATCACCATATTAGAAGGAGTTGTAACTTGCAACCTTGTGACAGTTATGTGAAGGGTTTTGTGCAGTTATAGTGGTGGGTTGTGGTATAGTGACAACCCTCGACCCTGTGATGATGATTGGAGAGGCTAGTGGGTGTGCATGCCATCCTACCCCCCCGCGACGATTTAAGAGATAGCCTGCTATAGTGCGGGGAAAGGTTAGTAACCCGTGATCCTGCAATGACTTGTAATGTAGCCTATGGTATAGCAATGAACCTGTTATCTCACGAAGGTTAGTCTAAGTGGTTGTGGTGTTGTGGTGGTTGGACGGAATGGTAGAAGCAAATCGCAATCCCGTGGCTAGTCAACAAAGGCTTTACGGTATTACGGTTATGACTGTTCGGTGGTTGTAGAAGTTGAAAATTCTGTTATGATAGTTTTATTGTAATGTTTGCAAAGTACGTATGTAATGTCGTAGTGCATTGGAATTGAGAGAGGAGATATTGCATTAAGAGGGATAATGTTGTCATATTATCTCCAGATGGAACAGGATGTAAATCTACATGTAAAGGCTTAGAGCTTGCAATTGTATTGTAACTGTGTATTTGGTTGCTAAATAATACAATGGATCTATGCTTTTGGAGTTTGGGGTTTTTTACCCAAAAGGGTTTTCCCCACGTAAATCTTTGTGTTCATGTCTTTTGTTCTATCTTTCTTGTTTAATGATTTTGTTTATTGAATCTATTTAATGCATGTTCTTGAAGTTGGTTGATTTGGAAAGATCTTCAATTGCATAAACTCTCCTCTAAGGATTAATGGTGGGAAATAAACTCTGTCTGATTCCGCTTTATGTTATAGTAGTATGTGTTTTTGAGGTTCTCTGAAGAAATGAGTGTTACCAAAGACACTTACTAATCTTAGATGCTCGTTCTAGGATTAATCAATTTCCCTTCACAGTGTAGTATGGGATGCATTGAATCCCCTTCCTAGTTGTCAGACTATATAGTTATCCTTGTAGGGTTGAGGATGGACCCATGATGTAGTATGGGATACACCGAATCCTCTTCCTATTTCTCCAATGGTGTAGAAAAGTAGAAGAAAGGATCGGACCCATGGTGTAGTGCGCAATTCACCAATATTCTTTCTATTTGGGATGCATTATGAACATGTGTTCGTCATTGTGATGTGTTAGTCAACCATTGTGATGTGTTAATCAACTATTTTGGATGTGAAGTATGTTGGAACTTGCCACTATGCATGTGATGTATGTTGGGGCTCATCACTATGTATTTGTGATGTATGTTGGAGCTTGTTATTATGTAGTCATAATGTATGGTGGAGTTTGTCACTATGTATATGTGATGTATGTTAGAGCTCGTCACTGCATATTTGTGATATATGTTGGGGGCCAGTCACTAATGTAAATGTGATATGTGTATGAGACAATCATTATTGTACTTGTGATGTAGATATGAGCTAATCACCATTATACTTTTGATTTGTGTATGATCCAATCACTGTTATACAAATGATGTGTATGAGCTAGTCAGCTTGTGTATATGGAGGTACATGCTCGTGACTTTCATTATGTATGATTTTTTGGATTATGGTATTGTATCAACATGAATTTGCACCCCTAACGCAAATTCCCTTTTTGTCCATTAACACTTTAGAAAATCAAAAGCGGAGGTTTAATTCCACTTAAGCCCACTGCTTGCATTCCACTTAGCGTTTGGTTTGTGTGTCGGTGGGGGCATTTCTGTTGGGGATGCCCACGTGGCGCACAGACGTCCGCATGGCACACTTATGTCCTTGGTAGATTCATACGGCTGGAGACTACATAAGCGTTATATTTTCGATTGGAAGTCAAAGATTAATGTCCCTCTTCGGCTGGCTGACCCAAATATGGTCATTTTTCATTCATCTCTTCATAATCTCCACTCTTCCATCCATAGCACTCTTCAGCAGAAGTTTGAGAGAAGTTTTGAGAGATCTTGAGTTCATTGCTTCACATTTTCTCCACTCTTTCAACACCCATTCAAGCTTTGTAGCAACATTCTTTCACTCCATTGTAGCAATCCACTACTCCATCACTCCAATAGGGCGAACACAGGACAAACACCGTGGCTATAGAGGCTTGAGTCCCTCTCGTTCACTCCTCCATGAGTGCTTTGGACGAAGACTGTAAGCTCCTCTAATCTCTCCTATTTTTTTTGATTGAGTAAGCACGTACTGCTTGTAGTATTTTGTTTTGACGTAGCTTGTAGTTTCTTTTTTTTATCATTATCTATACTCTATTCCAAACTTGGTTTTCCATGGAGGTGGAAACACCAAGACGGGGATCTGACTGAGGCAGACCCCTATACAGCCCCAACAATTTCCCCCTTTATTGTGTGTAGGTGGAGAGAGCTTGGAGCAAGCTGGAGAGGAGAGAATTGTACGAGATCATCTTCGTCACCTTGGTGGTAATACATTTTTTTATTGTATGATTCATATTTGCATTTCACTCTTCTTAATCTCATTCTATCACTTTAAACACCTCTAGACTAGGCTGATATTCTCCCTTCTTGAGTTAGAATCTTGTCTTTTTGGTTCTTTGGCCGTACAGACGCCAACGCACCTGAGAGACGCTAGTGTGCCGCATTGTCTTCCCATGAGCTTCTATCCTCAGACAAAGAGTTGCTTGAGACACAGACTTGACTCTAAAGGCCAACTCATCTAGTCTTTATCCAACTTCCTGGATTGTAGAGTGGTTGAAGGACACATAATCCTCATCATTCTCATCCTCTTCATCGTAATCCTTAAGCTAAGGCAAGTTAGGGCAACCTTTCCGCTCTTGGCCTTTCATGACCTAGGGCCTTACAGTGGGTGGTCCCCCTCTCTCACGGGTATGATATGCCTCTTGTGGATATTGTGAATGTTTGTACACTATCAAGCTTGGTAATGTTTAGTATGGACCCAACACTTGATGGCAAAGTTATTATCATTATATTGTAATTAGTTAAGTTGATAGCTTACATGCACTTAAATAATCTAGTCATGGGTTAAAAGCGAGATCAAAGATCTCATGCAAGAGAAGAGAATAAAATCCCTCTAACATTATGGGGCAAACTACGAAGCCTTTGATTCCCACGAGGGGATACGTAGGCAGGGTCATCACGAACCCTTGAGGCTTAGGTTGTAGGTCTAGGAAAGATCTTGACCTTGGGAACTTACCACAATTTTGAGTGTAAGCCTATAACTAGTGTTGATTTGTTTTCACTAGGATGAATGAAGAACTTTTGAGATTAGCGCATCTAATCCAATTGGAATATTTTATTTTAGTTGGTTACATTGGTAGTTGTTGCAAATTGAAGAAAATAAAGTGTTGTGCTCAATATGGGGATTTTACATTTATATTTCAGTTGTTTTGAGGTAATCATCCCTTCCTTTCCTTGTGGTAAAATTATCTCATAATTTTTCTTCTCTCCAAAGATTTGTATTCCCCTTATAGATTAGGTCATGTCTATGAATGTGGCCTAATTTGTTGCACATCATGCAAATAGTAGAGTCCTCATGCATTATATGTTACAACTAATTCCTATATTCTAAGGATGTGGTGACAAATGAAGAAGGATCATTATACAATTTATCGTTTATGTGTGATATAACTTAAATTAGTAATTTTATATAATTAGTGACTACATTAAAATCTATGAGTTGACTAAGTATTTTAGCTACTCTAATTATCACTTCATCCTCCTAGCACTCCAATAATAACCTAGATGCCTCACCCAAATAGGGACCCTATTGATGTTCTCCTTCTTAGGTTTAAATTTTAGTTTCTATTTTCTTCTAGGAAGATCCTTATTTTACAAAAAAACCAAGGACCTCCCAAGAGGGACCTAACATTTTCCTTGTAAATTGAAAATAAAAATAAGAAAAATATTTAGCTATAAAGTAATATTTTTTATTTATAACGAGTGTTTATTTTTTATTAACCAATGGATTAGTTAGTAAACGGTTATGTATATTGGTATAAAATTAAAAAAAAACCTTTGTACATGTATACAATCTTCGATTAATAATATTATGTTCATTGATTGCCTCTTAATATTCTATTATGGTATCAAAGAAATTTTCAATCTTGTTCCTATGAAGCTTGTAAGAAACACTATAAGAGGGAGGGACGGAGGGACGGATGGAGGGAGAGAGAGACAAAGCCATTTATTTAAACAAAGGGAAACATCAGTTTGAAGAGAACATGTGTAGTAGTATTTTTTTATATATATTGAATCAATGCAATGAATTTACAAAAGGAATAACAACCAAAGCTATCCAGGAGAAGGTAGAAAACAAGACCAGCTGTCCTCAAGAACACCACAAACTACAAACAAGGCACAACTACAACAGTTGCAAGAGGAGCACAGCAGCAAGAACAAAGCACAAACTACAACAGCAGCAAACAGCTGCCAGAGAACCTTTCAAACACTAGTAGTATATCATGGGAATTGAACATGTAGAAAAGAACTACTAAAAAAGTCTATCGAAAAAATGAATATTTTCCAAGGTCATGTGGATATTTAGGTCTTTATAGAAAGTTGAAAATTACTTAAGGTCATGTGTAGTAGTATATCATGGGAATTGAACATGTAGAAAAGAACTACTAAAGAAGTCTATGGAAAAAATGAATATTTTCCAAGGTCATGTGGATATTTAGGTCTTTATAGAAAGTTGAAAATTACTTAATTAACTTTTAATCATTTCCTTCTTTAGGGAAAACTAGAAAGATAAAATCATAGGAAAAAATTAATTTTGCTCATCACTATATCCAACTTAATTTAATATACAAAGAAGATATAAATTATATAAAAAAATATTCATATATTAATTTGAATAAATTAAATTGAATTTTAAAGTGATAAAAAAAAGTATTTGCAAACTATGCATTTCCTATAATTCCAAAAGGAAATTAAAAAGGGAAAAATAATCTCACTCAATTTGATTTATTGAACTTAAGAAATTATGTTTCAAAATAAAATAAACTAGTAATTGCACCTTTTTGTGCAATGGGTACATCGAAGAGGTGTGGAAGGTCAATTAAGGAAAAAATTGGTCTTTCTTTTGCATACATTAGTGTAGTACATGAGGTCAATTGGTAGGAAATTTAGCAAACAATGTTGTTTGTGCAACAAAGGTCTCAATGGAGAGTGATAGCTTCAAATAAACTACGCATTCACTTACAAGGATTCAAACATAAACTGAAACAAAATCTTTGAATCAAGAAAATAATCAAACTCCATTACCAATAGACTCATGTTATTTTTACAATAGGAAGAAAGAAGGGGGCAAAGAAAGAGAGAGAGGAGGTAAAGAGATAGAAATGGAGAGGAAGATAGAAATGGATATGGAAATGGAAAGCAGGATACAAAAAGAGGGATGCCTTTGTTCCACATAAACAAAAAGGTCCAAAATGACTACTCGTTCACCTAATGTAAGGAGTCAAGTGGCAACGTGCCATTCCCCAAATACTTCTCCAAACGATATTGAACAACCTCCATTTCAATTGTAAAACCAAAATAAATAGAGCTAGTATCTGAACACTGCCTAATTGTTTTTTCTTTAAAAACTGTGTATATATGACCCTGTGTGGTCTGCCCAGCTAATGACTTAATCCTTTTAAAGTTTACGATATCTAATAAAAAAAATTAAAACCAAAATGAAATCCCCCTGCAAAGTTTGTCAGCCAAGATCCATAAATTTCACGAGTAAAAAATATTTTTCCACCTCAACAAACAATTCCATTGATGGGGATTCTGTAGTGTTCTCATCAGTATCTTCTGAATGTATTTAGGGATGGTTTTGCACAGTCTATTAAGGTTCTATGGGGGCATATATCATTGGGTATGTCTTAGGGCAGCAAACCCCTTAAGCAGAATACATCAAAACTTTGAAACCAACAAAATTATCTATAGATTCCTTGGAAAGCCCAGGCGCCACCATTAATCAAAATCGAAAAAAATATATGGTCTGCCAATCCTCCTCAGCCAGCCCAAATCAAGCCCCTCATCGGATGGCATGATATTTTTCAGAGTATCACACCATATCCATTATGCTTATCAAGCGATTACAATTTATATAGTACATATATAGATGTGGACATGCTCAGGGTGCTTGTAAAACCTTAAATTTATGTTTATTGGCTACAAATTCTCCATTTATATTGATCACAATTATGATCCCTAAAAATTTCAAGTGAAGTTGCAGTACCAGTTTCATCATAATATCATGGGCAAGATCACACGCTATGTTTTTTGGCATGCCATTAGACTCCCTTCTCTTTAATTTAACTCAGGGTGTGGTGCTTTCCTGCTTGTTAAATCTTGTTATTGTAAATAGTTCCACCATAAAATAGAAATTGATCTCAAATACAATGATACCATTAAGACTATCATTAACACTAAACAATCTCTCTAACAAATTTATGTGCATATTGCAAGCTCACAGAAAATAAAATTTAACTATAATATTTTATAGCTTTATATTCAACAAGAGCCAACAAAATAAATGATTACATTTTCGCTAAGTTGGTAGAATAGTGGTTGTTCAAACTATTCCTCCACACCACCCATAAGGACATCCACTAAGCAATGCATTAGGGGGAAGAATGATATTTTTTGCGCCAGTTGATAAACATTTGCTTACTCTGGACTGGCTATCTAGAAGAATGTGAGAAACCAAATTTGAATGGAAGGCTTTGTGGCTTCCTAAGAAATCCCTCCTAGCCTCTTCTGTTTGCTTTACAATTTCTTTTGACTTCACTTGATCCTCGCATAGAGCCCCGCGTTCCTGTATTACTCTGGCATTGTTTTCCTCTGTCTCCTGAAAACTTCTTCTCAACTCCTCAAGCTCATTCTTGAGTTTACTGTTTACTGCATTCAGTTCTGCAGGTATTGCAACTTGTGTTTGAAGCTCATTTTCCAGCCCTGCAACTGTACCTGCGAAATCTGCTTTGCAAGTTTCCCACAAGCATAAATCTTCATTCATCTTTGCATGCAATTTGTTATTCCTATCATTGCATTCTTTCAAATTATGTTCCAGCATATGTTTTTCATCTGTTAAATGGTTGTACAATTCCTCATGTTCCTGACTCATTATCCTTTTTTCATACAGCAGACCTGCAACTTTGCCTTCCAATTTTTCTTTACAAGTATCCCACAAGCCCAATTTTGCATTTAATTCTTCAATCCTGTCATTGCATTCTTTCAACTCCTTCTGCAACCCATTCTTTTGTTCTCTCAGTACAGCGCACTGTTTTTCATGATTCTGGCTCAAAAAAATTGTTTTGTTAAGGTCATTTTGCACGCCTTCCAACTTTTTTTCAAACTCATTTTTTTCTTGTCTTGATTGACACCACAGATTTTCATGTTTCTGACTCAACATTCTTGCTTCATTAACCTCATTCTTCAGCTTTGCAACTTTGTCTTCGAATTCTCCCTTACAAGTCTCCCACAAGCACCCATCTTCAGTCATTTTTTCCTTCAATTCTTTAGTCTCATTAATTGATTCTTTCAGCTTATTTTCCAATTCAAATTTTTCTCTACTTATTTCATTGCAAGATACTTGGTTCTTCTGGGCCAAAATTCTTGATTCATTGAGCTCATTTTGCAGCTCTGCAATTATTTCTTTGAAATTGGCTTCACAAATGCTCCAAAAAAAGGCATTTTCAGTCATTTCTGCATTCAATTCTTTATTCCTTTTATCGAACCCTTTCAACTTTTCTTCCAACTGTTTTTTTTCATCTCTAAGATGAATATGCTTCAGTCTTGCTTGATTGAGCTCATTTTGCAGCCCTTCAACTGTGCCTTCCAACACTGCCTTGGATGAGTCCCACAAGCACATATCTTCAGTCATTTTTCCCTTCAATTCCTTAGTTTCATCATCGAACTCTTTCAACTTTTCTTCCAAATGTTTGTTTTCATCTCTTAGTTGAATGAAGGATTCTTCATGCTGTCTTGTTTCATTGAGCTCATTTTGCAACCCTGCAACTGTGCCTTCTAACTCTTCCTTAGACAAATTCCACAAGCACGAATCTTCAGTAAGTTTTACCTTCAATTCTTTAGTCTCATCACATGACTCTTTATACTTATTTCCCAGCTCAATATTTTCTTGTCGTAATTCTGTGCTCAATTTTTCATGTTTCTGACATAAGTTTCTTGTTTCATTAAGTTCATCTTGCAGCTCTGCAACTCTTCCTTTCAACTTTACCTTACAAGCATCAAACAAAAGTCCATCTTCAATAATTTTATGTTGTATTTCCTTATTTATATCATTAGACTGTTTCAACTTGTTTTCCAGCTCATTTTTTTCTTGTCTTAGCTTTGTGCACAGTTCTTCATGTCCTTGGCTCAATAGTCTTGTTTCATTAAGCTCATTTTGCAGCCCTGCAACCCTGCCTTCCAATTTTGTCTTACAAGAATCCCACAGCTGCTTATCTTCAGTCATCTTTGCATTCAATTTCATAGTACCATCATGTATTTTTTTCAACTTATTTTCCATTTCATTTTTTTCTTGCCTGAACTGTGAGCACAATTCTTCCTGTTCCTTACTCAATTTTCTACTTTCATCAATCTCATTTTGCAGCTCTGCAATTTTTCCTTCTAAATTCACCCTACTAGAATCCCACAATCTCTTATCCTCGACCATCTTTGCTTTTAATCTCTTAGCACCTTCATTGCTTTTTCTCAACTCATTTTTATCATTTCTGTATTTGGCGCACATTTCCTCATGCTTCTGGTTCAACACTTTTCTTTCATTAACTACAGAATCAAGCTTATTTTGTAGCTTTACAATTTCTCCTTGCATATCTTCCTTACAAGCATCCCATGAACATCTATCTTCATTCATCTTTCCTTTTAATTCCTCAATCATATCGTTGCATTCCTTCAGCTTATTTTCCAACTCGTTTTTTTCCTGTCCTAATTGAGAGCATAATTCTGCACGACTCTCACTCAATATTCTTGTTTGATTAAGATCATTTTTCACTGATTGTAATTCCTTAATCTCATCATTGCATTCTTTCAACTTATTTTCCAAATCATTTTTCTCTTGTTCTAATTGAGTACATAATTTTTCATGACTCTCACTCAATATTCTAGTTTGATTAAGCTCATTTTTCACTGATTGTAATTCCTTGATCTCATCATTGCATTCTTTCAACTTATTTACCATTTCATCTTTCTCTCGTTCTAATTGAGAGATTAAGTTTTCATGACTCTCACTCAACATTCTTGTTTGATTGAGCTCATTTTTCAGAGATTGCAATTCTTTGATCTTGTCATTGCATTCTTTCAAATTGTTTTCCAATTCATCTTTTTCTTTAGCTAATTGAATACATGATGATTCATGGTTGTCACTCAATACTCTTGTTTGAGTAAGCTCATTCTTTAGCTCTTCAATTGTGTTTGCCATGGTTTCCTCACAAGAACTCCACTGACTTTTGTCTTTATTCATTTTTACAAGTAAGTCCTCAGAGGCCTCATTACTCATTTGCAACGCAGTTTTCAACTCATGTATTTGTTTTCTTTCATTGGTGATTGTAATCAGTAAATTTTGATTCAGGCTCTTCAAATTTGCCATCTCATCACTTTTTCTTGCCTCTCTATCATCACTTGCATTTACTTTTGTTTGTGCTTGTTGACCAAGGCTCTGCAAATTTATCATGCCATTATGGATTTATTATTAGTTTCTATACTATCCTATACATTTATTTCACTGGTGAAAGTTCAGATTTTACCTGCTTGGTATTTCCTTTTCCTTTATTTCCATTTCCTCTCAGGCTCTTCAAATTTGTCACCTTATCACTTTTGTTTGCTTCTCTGTCATTGCCCAAATTTAGTTCTGTTGTTGCTTGTTGACCATGGCTCTGCAAATTTATCATGCAATTATGGATTTATTATGAATTTCCATGTTATCCTATACATTTATTTCATCAATGAAGGTTCAGATTTTACCTGCTTGGTATTTCCATTTCTTTTATTTCCCCTTCCTCTTAAGCTATTGGAATTTGTCACTTCATCACTTTTTCTTGCTTCTGTGTTATCACTTACATTTAGTTTTGTTGGTGCTTGTTGACCGAGACTCTGCAAATTTATCATGCCATTATGAATTTATTAATACTTTCCATGCTATTTATTCTATACATTTATTTCATTAGTAAAGGTTTAGATTTCACCTGCTTGGCATTTCCTTTTTCTTCATTTCCCTTTTCTATCAGATTCGCCAAATTTGTCACCTCATCACTTTTGCTTGATTCTCTGTCAGCACTTGCATTCAGTTTTGTTGTTGCTTGTTGACCTGGGCTCTTCAAATGTGTCACCTCATCACTTTTGCTTGCTTCTCTGCCATCATTTGCATTTAGTTTTGTTGGCGCTTGTTGACCGAGGCTCTGCAAGTTTATCATGCCATTTTGGATTTATTATTAGTTTCCATAGTATCCTATACATTTCTTTCATTGGTGAAGGTTCAACTTTTACCTGCATGGTATTTCCTTTTCCTTCATTTCCCTTTTCTATCAGGTTCTCCAAATTTATCACCTCGTCACTTTTGCTTGATTCTCTGTCAGCACTTGCATTTAGTTTTGTTGTTGCTTGTTGACCTAGGCTCTTCAAGTGTGTCACCTCATCACTTTTGCTTGTTGCATTTAGTTTTGTTGACGCTTGTTGACCGAGGCTCTGCAAGTTGATCATGCCATTATGGATTTATTGTTAGTTTCCATAATATCCTATACATTTCTTTCATTGGTCAAGGTTCAACTTTTACCTGCTTGGTATTTCCTTTTCCTTTATTTCCCTTTCCTCTTGTCATATTACTATAATCCCTGCCACAAAACACAGTAAAAGTACTTGTTCTTCTTAATACAAGAGATAACAATTAGGAGGCCTGTGAAGCAATTTTTGAGTTTGCAGAAATAATAAGATGAGAACCAATTATATGTCAAGAAATTGTTTAGAAATTAGAAATGAGTTCCTGAAAAATGGCTTAGATAAACTCCAATCTACAAGAAAAGAGAAGCAGAAGCCCTACATTCTATATTACAAAAAAGGCGTTTGTATATAATTCCTGTGATAAACATCAAGCAAGACATCAATTTGATACATAATTGTTTTGAGATATAAAACCCCATGTCTTTCTGAATTCAAGCATGTGAATTTTATTCTAGAATTGGCATGCTATCACAATCAGGATAACCCTAACACCCCCTAGTACACTTATGTAAAACAAGAATATATATCAATATTTTCTGTATCCATGAAAATATAATCATCATCAAGATGAAGATTTGATCATATCTCTATAGCCATTAGAGAGTAAGAAGTATGTTCAGAAAATGTATAATATCAATATTCTCTGGACCCATGAAAATATAGCCATCATCAAGATGAAGATTTAATCATATCTCTATAGCCATTACAGAGTAAGAAGTATGTTCAGAAAATGTATAATATCAACATTCTTTGGATCCATGAAAATATAGCCATCATCAAGATGATGATTTGATCATATCTCTATAGCCATTACAGAGTAAGAAGTATCTTCAGAAAATGTATAATATCAATATTCTCTGGATCCATGAAAATATAGCCATCATCAAGACGAAGATTTGATCATATCTCTATAGCCATTACAGAATAAGAAGTATGTTCAGAAAATGTATATTCTTTCTTGACAAAGGTTTCCCAATAATCAATCTTATTTTGTTATCTAAATATTTTTCAACCCCGAAAATTTATAATACAAATGAAATTCAAAATACATACCCAAATCTAATACTCTGAAGAACTGCTGCAATGAACCAACTTTCTTTACAGAAAATAGATCTTCAAAGGATGACACTCTATTACAAGTATGCAGACTATAATCCTTTACGAAGAATGTTAAACAGGTCGATGCTTTCAAACGGTTAGATTGAGAATTATGTGTTATGCACAGGGAAATTGAGGTTATAAAATTGGCAACTGCAGATTTTGGAAGGAGGGCTGCGTCACTTCGGCTAAAATTCCGCTTTTATATTTATGGGTCGGTAAAATTTAACTCCTAACAAACGGTTAGAAATTGGAAAGACTAGTAATTTAGATTTTTCCTTTTTTAAATTATGGATAACACATTAATGAGTGTGACTTTAACTCGGAGAGGAATAGGAAGGAAGATGCTTAAGAAGGCAAACAACATGGTTAAGAAGGAACAATAGGAACAACAGAGAGAATTTACACACCACCTTTTAATAGATTGAGACATGTTATGCTAAAAGTTAAAAATAGAAATTTTTTAAATTTTTTTTCTTAATAATTTAGAAAGTATTTTCAATTTAGAAATAAAAATAAAGTAATGAGTTTATTCCATTGCTAGTTAAATATTTCATAGTTTATTTACATGTTTTTCTTCTTCAGCAATTTATGTGTTTATTAGTTTAATCATTTCAATGCTTTCTAGTTTAGTTGTTATGTTTTTTAGACTAATAATTTCTTGATTTCTAATTTTTTTCTTTCAAAACTTTCTAGTTTAGTGGTCTTCTAGTTTAAGTTTTATTTCAGTTGTTCCATCTACTTAGAGAATCTGAGAGAGATAGTTGAGGAGTTTCCTATTACATATAGCCTTGAACACTACCCGGTTGATATTTGGTGTACTTTTCAAACTAAAGAAATAGGACCTAATGACAGTCTATCACTTTTTGGTGTTGTTATCAGGGACCTTCTTTTTCTAAGTGTTAGTAGGAGATACTTTGAATACCTCCTTTGGAAACAAAAATAGTCCTCATGCTTCCTTTTCTGCATGGTCGAAAAATGAGGCCCCCACAAAAGATTCATACCAAGAACCCCCTCAAACGACGTACCAACCATAAGTAGAGAAGAAGAAATCTCATCTCAAGAACTTTCTGAAGAATTGATCGACTAGGATCAACCTAAGACCTTCACGTATACTCTAGAAAGAGAACATATAGTTGTAGAGGAGCATATTCCTCTCCAAACTCTCAAGCCTCGCCCATTTGAGCAAACTTTTAAAGAGGAACGAATCCCCTTCGACATCATGGGTGACCATAAGCGTAGAAATGCTAACACTAACCAACCACCACCACCACGAACATTCACTTATCCTATTGCTATCGATGCAGATGATGACACGACTATGAAAAATATTTTGCCATCTTTCTTGCCAGTCTTTTAAGGTTTGTCTTTTGAAGACCTTGGCCAGTTTCTCTTTAAGTTTAAGGTCTTGTGTCAATCATATGACTATAAGAATGATAACCAAAAACTGAAGTTTTTTCCCTCTACTCTAAAGGACTCAACAATGCATTGGTTCATGGGCCTAGCCTCAAGATCCATAACCTCATGGGATGATATGGAGTCTTCCTTTCTAAATAAGTACCAAAGCTACTATAGAGTTAGCGATAGGAAGGAAGAGTTGTTCAAACTAAGGTAGAATGAAGACGTGAGCCTAGAAGACTACCTAGATAAGTTTGTCCTCTTATCTAAATGGTGTGGAAGAGAAGCCATGAGTCTTGAGATTTTAAAGACCATATTTCTCAAGGGTCTTCACGATGATGCTCGAAGGAGCCTAGATTTAATGGGCAAAGGGAATGTGTACCAACTGGGACTTGATGAAATCACTGAATTATGGCAGAATTTCTCTTGTACTCGAGGAGGGATCTAGAAGTCTACCCTTTTCAAAGGTTCCAATGGGATAGGAAAACTGTGTGAGGAGATAGCCAACCTTAAGAATGATATCTTGGTTCGGTTAAATGCCACGTTAGATGGAATACAGGATAAAAAGTGAAACCCTAAGACCTTATCCATCTACTGCCCTAGGTGTAGAAATAAACATTTGTTAAGGGAATGCCCTTTGGAAAAAGTTGAAAAAAAAAATTGTTTGTCAGATTTGTGATAAGGACCATCTCACTGACCAGTGTGAGCTTTTGAATGTCATTAAGAACTCCAAGAATTGAACAACCCCGGTTGAGGAAGAAATCAACTTTGTGAATCAAAGAACTAGGGGGAATTTTTCCTATGGCCAAAATTCAAACTCTACCTTGAGACCTTAAAACAATTAGAATAATAATCAATAGGCAGCACCATGGCCTCAGGATCCACCTCAAGCACCACCTAATTGGGGAACTTACCCTTGGGGACCACCTGAATGGTAAAATTAGTCATGGGGAAACCCTCAATGGCCCAATCAACCTCAACATTAGTGGTATCCTCAAAATTCTTCTCCTCAATGGAACCAACCTTAGAATAAGTTTTACACTGGTCCTAGGAGAGGGCCTAGTCAACAACAAAATCTTCTACCTCCTCCCCAAAACACTCAACAAATTGAGCAAGTTAATCAACCCCAACTTCTGACACAACCTGTTCCAAACCTAAAGAACAACCTTTAGAATGCCCCAATGTATTCTACCGAACAAGATAATGTTACTAGACTTAATGTCATACATTGTGGAAATCTATAATTAAGATCTGGAAAAACACTTCAACTGCCAACTATTGTTGAGATATTAGACGAGCCTATTAAGGAATATGATGAGGCCATAAAAACAACTCCCATATATTTTGAACCAACCCTAGAAATTACCTAGGACAAAACCTTTCCACCACCTCCAACTGGAGCTTCCAACCTACCTTGGGAAGGGGAGGGTCAGTCTCCAACTAAAACTTTAAACAATTCATTTGCCAAAAATAAAACCCAAGCGCCTTTTCCAGAGCGTATTAAACCAACCACTGCGAAAGGTACTTTGAAAATTCTCGTGGCCACTGAAACTGTGTTGATACAAGCAATCAAACAGTTGCAAATTAAGGTTTTGTTACTACAAGCCATCAAGGAGATTCCTGAGCTAAACCAACTGATCAAACAATGTCTATCAAGACTCCAGGAAGGAAATCAAAGAAAATAAAAATTGTCCACATAAATGGTTATTTGGTTGACTTCTTGGTTGAAAAGACTACTACTCCAAAATATAATGACCCAAGTAGTCCACTGATAATGGTAACAATCAATGAAGTGGTAATACCTAATGCATTAGTAGACTTAGGAGAAACCATTAACATAATGATTGTTGATGTAATGGAAGAATTAGGGCTTACTAATTTATGCCCCACAACTACAGTCTTACAAATGATGAATCAAGCCATAGCCATTCCCAAGGGTGTCCTTGAGAATTTTCTTATCGAATTCGATGGATGGGAATATCTTGCAGACTTTCAAGTAATTCAGCATCTTACACCAAAAGCCAGTTACCCTATAATCCTAGGGAGACCATGGTTGGCAACTGTTGCAACCAAAACTGACTGTAGGGAGGGAGGAATGACCATTTCACATGGTCCAAATAGTAAACATTTATTCTTGTATCCTCTCGCCAAGCTCGTTGAATGTAATAAAGTTTGGGTTGATGAACTAGAAGGCCCTAATGGACAGGAAAATTTAGCTTCATTGGCCATGGTAGTCATCAAACAACACGGTGAAGAATTAGAAGACGGATTGAAAAACAACATGGAAAATCTCACCATGGATTCAAGCGATGAGGAGATGTTGGACGTAGAATAAATATTAGGACAACCCATCAACATAGGACACATTGAATTCAATATTACCAGTTTCATGGGACTTCCTGTCCTCTAGTGAATATCATTCCAAAATAGAATATTTCTTTGAAGATACTGCCAAAATTCATATACCTCATAGTTGTCCCTTTAACACTTTGACAAGACCAATGTATACTGTCACATCCAACCATCCAAGTGTTAAATCCATTATGTTGTTTCTAGGAAAAACTTTGAACATCAACAGTTGGTTGACTAATTCGGAAGAACATAAACTATTTGATGTCTTGGTGGATAGATCTAATTTTTTCTTGGGACTACACGAATATGAGGGGAATACACCCAAGTGTGTGCACTCATCATATCTACACTAAGAATTTTTGACTTGTTCGCCAACCCTAAAGAAGACTCAATCATGCCTTGAAAGATATTGTTAAAACTGAAATTGAGAAGCTCCTACAAGTGGAGTTTATTTATCCAATTTTTGATAGTAAATAGGTTTCATCATTGGTTTTGGTTCCCAAAAAGAATGGGAAGTGGATAGTATGTGTAGACTATAGGGAACTTAACAAGGTGACCCACATAGATTATTTTGCCCTACCAATTGTAGACCAAGTTTTGGATAACTTAGTTGGGAGAAAATATTTCTCATTTTTATATGGATTCAATGGGTACAATCAGATACAAGTGGCAGCAAAATGCCAGGATAAAACAACCTTTACATGTCCATGGGGGAAATTTTCATATAGATTTTTTCCCTTTAGGCTATGCAATGCTCCTGCAATGTTCCAGAGAGTTATCCTGGCTATATTTGTTGAGTTAGTAAATGAGTGTGTGGAAGTGTATATGGATGACTTCACTATGTACGGCTCAAATTTTGTTGAAGCTCTTCAAAATCTAGAAAAAGTGTTGAAGTGATGTCAGGATCATCGTTTGTCCCTAATCCATGAGAAATGTTTGATAATGATAGACCAGGGAATAGTTCTAGGACATCATATGATGACTGATGGAATAAAAGTCGATCTAAAGAAAATCAATGTGATACAACAACTAGTCAGCCCAAAAACCCAAACTGATGTTAGAATTTTCTTAGGTCATGCTAGATACTACATAAGATTATTAGAAAACTTCAACAAAATTGCAGCTCATATGTTTTCTCTTCTCCAGAAGAATGCGAAGTTTACCTGGACACCTGAGTGTCAATCATCATTCGAAATCATCAAGGAGAAGCTTATCTCGGCTCATTTCCTTCATGGACCTAACTGGAACTTACCATTCCATATTTATGTTGATGCATCTGATGATGCTATTGGAGCGGTCTTAGGACAAGAAGATGAGAACGGAGGGAAGTATGCTATATACTTCATTAGTAAGAATCTGACTCGAATAGAAAGGAATTACACAACAATGGAGAAGGAATTGTTAATTGTAATTTATGCAATTAAGAAATTTTGACACTAAATTATAAGATATACAGTAAAAGTGTACACAAACCACTAGGCCATAAAATACCTTATGAATAAACCTATAGTGAATGGGAGGATAATCAGATGGTTGCTACTTCTTCAAGAATTCAACGTGACAATTGTTGACAAACCAAGGAAATTCAATGTAGTTATGGATTTCTTATCCTGAATTAAACAAGATGATGGTGACTATGCTCTGGTACAAGATGAGTTCCCATATGAGAATATTTTTGCCATCTCTACTAAAACTCTCTGGTTTGCTGATATTTCCAACTACTTGGCCACCTCATAAGTACCACCCATTTTTACATATAAATAAAATAAATGCCTTATAAGAGAGAGTGGCCCTTTCAAATGGATTAATGGGTTCCTATTTAGATGTAGGCCTGATATGGTTCTATAATGATGTGTTAGGACAACTGAAACCTTTAGTATCCTAAGAACTTTCCACAATGATCCTTCTAGAGGACATTATTCTGCAAAGAGAACATGCCATAATATCTTAGGTGCATAGCCATCTATGCATAAGGATGTCAAGAAATATTTCCACCATTGTGATGAATGTCAAAGGGTAGGGAGACCAAAAAAATCTAATGAAATGCCCCTTCAACCCTAGGTAGTCCTTGAACCATTTAAAAAATGGGGATTGGACTTTATCAATCCAATAGATTTGACCTCACAAGGGAAGGAGCACATTTTGGTCTACATCGATTATTTGACTAAGTGGGCAGAAGTTCAAGCTCTACAAGTTGATAGGGAGGATTAGGTGGTTGATTTCCTCTACAATAAAATTGTCCTCAGGTTTGGAGCTCCTGGGATGATTGTTACAAACCAAGGTCGTCAGTTCATGTCTAAATCATCACCCTATCACCCTCAGGCCAATGGTCAGATGGAAGTAACTAACAAGAAGCTTGAAAACATTTTAACGAAAATAGTGTCATCAAGAAGAAAAGACTAGGCTAGGAAACTACCTGAAGTAATTTGGGCTTATAGCACAACATGGAATTCAACCACTAGTTTTATTCCATACAAGTTAGGAAATTTTTGCTGCTACATTTCGATAGCATCCTCCATCGATGCTCTAAGAAATTTTGTTGCTACGTTCTAATAGCATCCTCCACCAATGCTCTGAAACTTTTCCACTTCACTTTCTAACCGCATCTCCCAGTGATGCTCTAAAAGTTTGTAAATTCTTTTTCTTTCCAAATGCTTTGATTTGTCCAAGTTTCACATATGCTCATTATCTGAATTTTTGTTTTGAAATCCACACCATATATTTCCATTCCACCCAATAATATCATATCCTCTCATAATAAATAAAATTGTTATGACAATTGTTTTGTGATAATGAATTATGTCATTAATTGTTGTGATCCCATCCATCTCGTAATAAAATCACCGCCACCCTCGCCAATCGTACAACTAATATGTTACGTCAGTAAAGGTGAGTGAATTTCAAGTTAACGATAGGACATAAGGTAAGTACATTTTTTATTAAATTTAGAAATTATTTTGAATAAAGGTTAATTAATTGGCACAAGTCCTTTCATTTCCTAATTTGGCAAATTGTGCCATTGAGTGATCACTTGAAGTAAAGATACACTTGTGCATTTTCCCATGCATAACTACCATAATTATACAATAGGGCTCAAGTGAGACGAATTAATTATTTCCCTCCATCGATTGTGTCAAGACTATATTCTTTGCCTTCTGCAATTCAGTTGCTTAAACCGAGTATTTTTTAAATATTTTTGTAGAATTGAGTAGGGGAATCAAGGGAGAAAATATGGGAGGAGCTAAGAAGAAGTTTGAGCCAACTTTGGTAGAAAAATTGCTTGCATTGGGTAATACTGCAAGCCTATTTCAGAAAGTAGGGTGGCTTGAATCCATCAAGATGTTTGAGGGATATTTAGATTAGTTGGTGAAGGAATTTATAGAGAACTTTGTAGACGGGAAAACTTTGGTATGAGGAAAGTGTTTCTGGGTAAGTTCAAAGACTATCTCTCGTCTCTCTGGTCTAGAAAATAAGGATATTAATTTAACTAGAACTACACAAATTACCTATCAAAGGATGGTAGAACTATTCCATAGGGAGGGTGAGCCTCAACCTCTAGTAACTATAAGAACTAGGGGAAAAAATAAAGGATTCCAAAGAATGTACATTCTTGAACCCTGGAGAACTATTGTAGCATGGATAATTAATTACTTCACATGTGAAGGGAAAGTAGCTATGGTAGTAGGGCCCCCTTTTTTGGTTGCTAACCCATTTGTGTCATGGCGCCGAAGACCATGCTCTCAGGGTTAATGTCCTTGCATTTTTGTGTGATTCAATTATTGGGATGATAGAAAAGTATAAGATTAGTACAGGGCCACTTAAGCATCATGGCCTAAATCAATTAATCTGCAAATACCATTTTCGCAAGAAACCAAAAAAGAAATGGCTAAAATTTCTACAAAAATTTAAAAAAGAGTGTGATAAACCTTTTGAAGAAGGAGAGTCATCAAAACAAGTGGTTCAGCCTGCAGGGGAACCCTCCTCTAAGGCTCTTGATGCTCCTAAATTTCATTAGACCTCAATTACTCATGGCGATAATGCACCGGAAACCCTGCCTAATGTCTTAGAAATTCTAGAATAGTCGAATGTAGAAATTATACATTCTGAGGAAGAGGAACCTCCTCGCAAGAGGGAGAAACAAACCAAAGCTACCTCAAAGATAACCCCTCTTTTACGGAGAAGAAAACAACTATCTATTGATACCAGTGAGACTGTGCCTCTTGATACATTGAATGCCCCTAAAAATATGAAACCTAGGGCTACATATCAAATAGTGGATATTGATACCCCACCTAGTAATGAGGAAATAAGGGAAAGTGATCAGCAAGTTGATCAATCTCCTAGGGTGGAATTGGAGAATTTTTCATCTCCAACAAAGCAAGAAGAGGAAGGCGAACAATCACCCCATGTTGTAGATATTGAGGATGATATTGTAAGACAATTTTCCTCCTTTGTTGATAAAATTGTTGAGTCAAGCTCATTTGAAGTGCCCAATAAAGAGAATGTATTATATGTTGAAGATAATGTAAATATAGAAAACCCTAATTTTCCTTTTTTTAGTAACACAGTGGATGAAGATTTTGAGCAGAGAAGAGTAGAACTTGAAAATTTGAATGCAAAAATTGTTAAATTGAAAGGTCAATTGCAAGAAAACAAGGAGAAAATTAATCAACATTAGGAAGAACTTGAGGCACATATTGCAATCATAGGAAAAAGGGATCAGGAAATTATGAATTTAAAAATGACAATTGAACAAAAAGATATAATTATTGTACAACTACAATTTCAAATTCAGCAAGGAAATGATAAATATAAAAATTATGTTTCTTGTATTTTTGAAAGAGATGAAAAGATTAAGAAGTTGATAAAAAATTTCATGCAATTATTTTTTTGCGTTTGAGGAAGAGAGGAATAGATAGAAAATTGAATTGAATGCTTCTATAAGTAGAATTGTGGAATTAGAGTAGGATCTACAAGAAAGCAAAATTGAACCCATAATGGAATCCAAGGAAATATAGACCAAGCCAGTTGTAACAGAATGGTTTCAGGTGAGCATACCTCCATTACTCATGAAGTTGATGGAGAGGTGTTACTTTCTAAATGAAATGGCTAAAGATAATTCTCGGTTGAAAAAGGTGTTGGTTTTACTAAAGGAATCATTTGATAGGGTTTATAGAGCTAAACAAGATGCTTGCCAAATAGGTGAGTTATTGTTGACTTGTAGAAGACCATCCAAATTATATGCAATGTTTCTCAATGAACAAATTATGAGATGGAAATTGCTTCAAATTTACAATAATTAGCCATATAACCCTAATGACAAGAGTTTGTCAAAATATTTGTAGAACCAACTCTCGAACAACAAGATATGTTGTGTGAATTATTTTTCCATAATTTACTTGTAGAAGATTATATACAAATTTTTATGTTAATCTCTTTGTTGGGGAAGTGGAATTAAGATCATTTCTCTCAACCATGTGCAATCAAATTCAGTGGAAGGAAATATCAAAATAATATCTACAGGCTAAGAAAACTATTGGGTTGCAGATGAGACATTCACACAGGAAGCCATTTTCCTTTAAGGCACAATTTCTAGGTTTTAAGCTCCATGAGGTTATAAAAACTAAGTATAATAATAACCTTCAGTTGTGTTATGATCATTTCTAAGAATAGGGGCCAAAGCTCATAGGAAAAGCATACCATGTATGCGAGGAAAGATACACCCATCTTACCATGTATCTCAGAAAAAGAGAGATAATATCACCCCTTAACATCAGATGGTCCTATAGAAGAGCTATGGCACTAGCTGATATCCTTTCACAATTAAAGACC
This sequence comes from Sequoiadendron giganteum, assembly GCA_007115665.2. NCBI lineage: Eukaryota > Viridiplantae > Streptophyta > Pinopsida > Cupressales > Cupressaceae > Sequoiadendron > Sequoiadendron giganteum. Next base: position 431,914,778 of record CM021110.1, on the reverse strand, counting down.
GATTGGATTGGTATGAGGTACAGACCTCCTCTGCTTCTTTCACCACCTTCTACCTTACATATTAACACAGATTAGAATGATGATAATTTTGAAAGATGGAAGGAAAGGGTTACTTTGCATCAAGGTTTTCTAAGGGAACCTGAGGATTTTGACAAAGAGGCAAAAATGTGTATGATCTCAGTGCCAAATGTGAAGACAAAAATGGGAAAAAAGGAAATGCAGGTCAGGGCCCACAACAGAGAGCAAGAGGACCTGCTCAAGCTTAGGAAGGGGAGGAAATGATGAGTTAAAAACAACCTCATCGATATAAATGACTAAATACCTTTCATATTTTTCAGCCCCTTTACTCTGCCAATTAGTTATCTTTAGAAATAATAAGTGCTTTCTTTTTGAGAAAATTGTATAAACCTTATTTTCTGAAATTGTTTGGAATAAACTAACGTGCGCTAACTTAATGGTTTAGTTTTTAAAGAAATGTATAGGTTTCAAATATATAATCGGTCATCATGCCCAGTTGGAATAATTCAACGCAGAAGATTCAATGCAGACTCCATGAAATTGAAGACAAGCACCAAAAGTTTAGGCGCCAAAATTCTAGGATGCATGATGTATCGATTTTTTTAGTTGTTTTGTTATTTTTTATTAAAGAATTATGGCTCACTTCAAGCCTCTTTAATGTTTTTATGTATGGACTCAAAGTTTGCTAGTTTGTTAAGATCAGTTAAAGACTTTTTTAGTGGTACTTTCCACCAACTAAAATTTAGGATTCTGGTAAATAGTTTTTGTATAAATGTGTAACTTTTAGAAGTGATAGAAAACAAGAGAATATTGTTATGTTGTAGTAATGAATCTCTGAGCTATATTTTTGTATTACACTCTTAAAATGTGAATAAAGAGAATCTTACTTGCACCTCATTCTTTTATGTTAAGTTTTGTGAATGGAATTTTTCTAGATGGAGTAATTTTAGAGTTATCAGGTTTATGTGACCTAAGTTAGACATAGAAGAACCCACAAGTTGGCCACTCAAGGGACTATAGGAATAGATAGATAAGTATTTTTTCTTTCAGAATTTTTTTACTTTTGTTCTTTAAATGATAAAGTGTGAAGTAGAGTCTCTTTTCAACTATGTTAATTAAAGTTTCGATGCACCTACCCTTACTATTAAGTTTCAATTCAATAAGTTATTTTCTATTAGTTGTTAAGTTTGTTAATCCATCGCTAGTTAAATGTTTCATAGTTTCTTTACATGTTTTTCTTCTTCATCAATTTATACGCTTATTAGTTTAATCATTTATGCTTTCTAGTTTAGTTATTATAATTTTTAGACTAATAATTTCCTACTTTCTAGTTTAGTGGCTTTCTAGTTTAAGTTTTATTTCAGTTGTTCCATCTACTTAGAGAATCTGAGAGAGATAGTTGAGGAGTTTCCTATTGCATACAACCTTGAACACTACCCGGTTGATATTTGATGCAATTTTCAAACTAAAGAGATAGGACCTAATGACCAGCATATCACTCGTCACCTTGGAAATCACTTCCTCATTGACCTCAAATGAGATGCCACCCATGGTGACTCTCCTTTCCCTCCACGAACCAAAAAATTGAGCCAAATTTTTTCATCATGACCCACCAAACTTTGTAATATTGGCACCAATCCCCCTTCGATGTGGATATGCCACACAACGGGTTCTCTGCAAAATTATTCGTAGTTTTCGGGCTTGTTCTTGACCCTATTGCCACCCATCTTAATCCGCAACACTCAAAAACTAGCCCAAGAAAATAAAGTTAGCCAAAAAATGGATTGGTCGTCGATGAATTTACTTGCCCTTATAATATAATTACCAAGCCATCTAAAACAAAAAGGCATAACTAAAGCTTTTAGAAGTTTGTGTGTTCCATTAGTCATTCCCAATGAAGCCAACACCACAGGGCCATAAACTTTCCTTAAGTACAATAAGCCAAGGCAATAATCCATGATGAAAAATATCGGATAATTAATATTCAACATGCCAAAAATCTTATTGAACTTACACATTTTCCCATATCTTTTAGCCGTGGGGCCAAAATTTGAATTCCTTAGGTACACTTCATTAAATATTATGGTCATCATTAGTTTGATCGGAAAATAATTATCCATCAAGTTGGAGATAATCATCGCAATACACAAATTCCTAGATATTTGGCGGGATATGCAGTACATTTGATAAGACAACCCATAAAAGCGAAGGACCCCACCATTCTCGACATTCCTCTTTAAACTCACCAAATCATCTGGCTTAGTCCCCATCATCACAGGTCCTAAAGTGTAGTGCCATATGTACCCACAAAAACTAGCATTGTTGGCCATCATTAAACGAATATATTTCTTTGTTTCACAAGGATTAAACCTTGTATGTTTACCAGTAGATACTCCAACCTTTTTCAACATTTGCATACTCCAAGAGGAACCCAAGTTGGCCAAGCCATCCACCACTTGGTTACCCTCACGAAAGGTGTGAGACAACAATTTCCTTTCCAATTTTGAAATCGATATAAGTAAATATGTCCATCAAAATATCCCTTATGTTCCAACCATGAAAATTGCCATGATTAATATAGTCAATCACAATCATAGAGTCCCCTTCAATGTGCATTTTTTTTATGCCCAGAGTGACAGATAACTTGACGCCCTTGAGCAACACTCGTGATTCAGCTGTCATAGAATATTGTATGCATATTCCTCCAGCAAACCCAACTAAAAAGTTTCCCTTGCAATCCTTGATAATGCCACCAATACTAGCCATATACTAGGTTTTCCTTTAGCCACTCCATTAAAATTCAATTTGAACCACCTAATCCCCGATGGGTTCCAAACTATGTTCCTTCTAGCTAGAGACTTGGAGTTGTCAAAGGAGTTGGTCTCAAATTTTATGTTCCACGATTTTTCCATTTTGATCTCTCTTTCAGTAGGGGAGTTTTTCAGGGGGTTTCCAAGTGTATAGAGAGACACTTTCAGTAATAGGTATGGACCCTATGGCAAAAACTTCCTTGAGGCTTCTCTCAATGTCTTTGAAGATTTGATTGTTCCTCTCTTTTCAAAGGCACCAGCAAACGATGGGGACACTTGTCTCCAGATTTCCCTAGGGAGAGGGCATTGGAAGGGTCTAGTCCATCCTTCAATAAAGTATTTTAAGTCCCCATTCATGGTCCAATGAGTATCCAAATTTCAGAAAGCCAAGTCTCAAACTTCAGCAGCAAACGGGTAGTGTAGTAAGAGGTGATCCACTAACTCTTCATTATTTTTGCATAACATACATTTATACAGAATCTAGAAACCCCTCTTCCTTAATTTATCTTAAGTTAGTATTCTATTGTGACAAGCCATCCACCAGAAGAAAAAAAAATTGGTGTCAAGTGTCTATTCCAAACTAGTTCCATTTTTTCTTTGAATACCCTTGTTCGACAACAAACTATAAGTCGTTCTGAAAAAGAGATTTCCCTTGTTTTCTATAGTCCAAAATAAAACATCCTCAAAATTTGAAATGGGGATTTTAGTTAAAGAGAGTAAGTATTGTAAGGAATTGTTCAACTATTTCAACTTTGGGGAAAAGGGGTAGCATAAAACTGAATCCTTCCATTTATTGACACCTTGTTGACCATGAAGGTAATCACAAAAATTCCTTCCAAATAAAAGAAGCATAGGCTCCATCAGGTTCTTGAAATCAGATAGGGCCAAGGGGGATACGAGAAGCCAAGGATCTTCCCATAAACAAATGTTGCAGCCACAACCAAGCTTCCATCTTAGCCCTCAATGAAGTAGCTTCTTCATCTTGCAAATATTATTCCAAGACAAGAACCCATGAGGGTGATCATTCTAAATGCACCTAATTAGAGGGAATTTTCTTAGGTATTTAGTGTTCATTATCCTACACCAATTTTTTGTATTCCTTAACTAATCCCACCCCACTTTGGCAAGCAAGGCTTTGTTGGTAGATTGGACTTTCCTAATACCTAGAACTCCTCTAGATTTAGGAAGGCGCACCCTATCCCAACTGACTAGAGACATATTTTTTTCCTCGATTCCAAACCAGAGGAAAACGCTTTGGATCTTTTCAAAATTTTCAACAATGTAACTAGGAATTTTAACATGGAAATGAAGTACATTGGGATCCCTTGAAGGGAAGCAATAAGTAGTTGCAACTTACCAACATGACTAAGGATTGAACCTTTCCACCCAGCCAGCTTCTATTGAATCCTTTTCAGGACAAAATTCTAGAAGTTGGGAGTGACTTCCTTAACAGTGAGAGGGAAACTCAAATACACTAAAGGAAGGGAGGCACTCGCACAACCCAAAACAGTAGTCATATGATCCTATAGGATAGGAGTGCAGTTAAATAAATAGATCATACTCTTATTATAATTAATGCACTAACTTGAGCAAGTTGCATAATTATTGAGGCAACTTTTCCATTTCCTATCTTCCACGAGTGAGGCTTTCTCGAATAATATAGTGTCATCCACAATTTTTTGAATGACAGGTGGGTCTAAAGTGGTGGTTGGCTTAACACCTTTGATGGAGCCCTCTGATAGCATATGAGAAACATTCCTACTTAGCACATCATCAACCATAATGAACAAATAAGGAGATAGGGGGTCACCCTATCTAATACCTCTCCCAACCACAAAGAAACCATTGTGCACTCTATTGACTAGAACATAATAATTCACCGTTGTTACGCATTCTAAAATAATTTTAATCACTCTTTGATTGAAGCCAAATTTATCAAGGACTTTAGGAAGAAAGTCCCATAGGACTTTGTCATGTAATCTTTTGGAATATCAAGCTCAAATGCCATACTAGCAGTATTGCATTGATCCATAGAATGCACAACTTCATGAGTGGTAATCGTCGCATCAAAGATATGGCGACCCTAAACAAATCCTTTTTAGCTTGGGCTTATCATTTTATCCAGATAGGGTTTCAAGTAGTTCACCAAGATCTTAGAGAAGATCTTATAAAAAGTGTTGCATAGGCTAATGGGACGGAAATCAACCAAAGTATGTAGTTCCTCAAATTTTGGAATAAGGGAAATGAATGTGTGGTTTAGTTGTTTGAGTAGTTTTCCATAATTGAAAAAATACCTTGTTGCCAGAGTTAGGTCCTCCCTCACAACATCCTAGAAGATTTGGAAGAAATTTGAGGGGAAACCATCAAGTCCTGGGGCCTTATACTCACCCATACTAAATACAACAGTATGAACTTCCTCAGGAGTAATAGCCCCCAAAACATTTTCATTATCTTCCTGGGTTATAGGGTTAGGAAGGGTTTCCATTAGCAAGTCGTCCAACACCAGATTAGGAGCCTCAACAGGAAATGACAAAGCATGTGGGAAGTGACCAGCAACCAAGAGGCCAATCTGAATAGGGGTAGTAACAACATCCCCTGACTCATTTTTTAATTTTTTTATCTGATTCCTTTTTTTATGCTTGAGGGCCAAAACATGAAAAAAGACATATTCTAGAGTTCCTCAGTCAACCATTGAATTATGAATTTTTGCTTCTAGAATACCTCTTCTTTTTTCAAAAAAAAATTCCCATTTCGTGTGCTCATCCCTCTCTTGCTAGCAAGTCTACATATTGATATTTAACGTATAGAAATAATATAGGTTCACTATAAAAAGGATTTGACAATATTTTAGGATTCTTACACTTGATACATCATTCCATGTCATGTTGTGCTTAATGTATAATATTCTCTTAGTTCATTCATGGATAAATTTTATGAGAGTGGCCCCCTCCACTCTTCATCAAATATTAGATTTCAATTATAAGAATAAGAGAGATGTGAGATATGTGGATAGTAATCACTTGAATTTTGTTAGTTAGTAAAGAAAAAATGTTGTGGCTCTTCCTAATTGGACAATTACACAAACATCACCAATGAAACAAAATTCTTCTTCATCCAAACCTAATATTGATCATGAGGATGATTGAGTCACACTATATTTTATACCTACTTGTATTGGGAAAAATAAGGTGAAATACATTTATTTTAAGATTCCTTCTTTTTGTATGAAACTAGCTATTTATTGTAGACTATTTTTTTCCTTTTATGTTAAAATTATATATATTCATATGGGGGAAGCATTTTCTTGTCATGTAAGATCTAGTGTGTGTTTTATCTATGCTTCTACATTGTCACTCAAACTATTTCCTAATTAATGTGATATTGTTTTTCAAACATTGCAATAATGTGCTTCAAAAATAAAAGGTTTGGGTTTGCATGAGCATGGTAATTTGTGACCTCTTAATAATATCCAATACTGAAATAAGAATAGTGGGTTACACTTAAGATATGGATAAGAAAAAGATAAAAATAAAGTACATTTTTTAAATTAGTGTGTAAAGCTAGTCATCATATAGATTTATAAATGATAGATCTTGAGTTGATTGATTTTCCTTCATCAACTTCTACTCCTCTTCTAGATAATTTTTTTATGATAAATATTTTACCAATTATTTGGGTATTTATGATGATATAACTAAGTGTCACCTTGATTGAGGATCCCCTTACACTCTTGGTGATTTATCTTAATTATGCTAAATCTCTCCTTCTCTAGGGGATTATCTAGAGTTATTTGATTCTTACCTACTAAACCATTTATTAAGGATAGGAGCACACTTTTTATTGGTGGTAATTTTTGAGATAGATAAAATAAATAATCACAAAGTGTTAAAATCTAATAAGTGAATGTGTATGAACTTCTAAATGACACAAATAATTTATAACACTTCATGATTATGGTGACTTATTTATATGGCCTCAAGTCAATATAAGTATTGGTAATAGAATTTCACCTATGCACATTAAGGGAAACTTCTCATATATAGGAGGTAGAGAGGGGTCTAGACACTCACAAAAAAGTGTGGACACTAGGGATTCTGATCATTCACACCTCATGATTTGGACCACAACTTACTAGATATAATAAATTTTTAAATAAATAGACTCGATAATTTCTCTAGTACTTGAGAAGTTCCAGCAGATAGGGAACTCGTACATCAACATTATACTTTTAAGTAATTGCATGAGAAACTCTAACAAAGATTGGGTTTATTTGTATTTTGCACTCATTGTTAAACTTAATCGATGCATGTTGTACTACTACCACTAAATGATTTAAACAAAAACTACTCTAACAACTAACCTACCCTATACTAATTAGTTAAAGAAAAATGGATAGGGGAATAATATTTCAAGATGGAGGTAGGGGAAGAGAAAAAATGGTGGGTGGAAGAGTGCTAAAGAACATAGATGTGCATTAACATTCTCTACAATCTACCTCCAAATTTCCTCGACAAAATATATAGGCTTTTGGTGGGGCTACCTCAACTTACATTATGTGAACATATCTATACATAAAATGATATTAACTAACATCTTTGTCTAGTGAATATTCAAATACATATAAATTATTCACTTCAATCTAAGCATAAGAAAATAGCCATGTGTACAATTATAGGAACAACTTAAAGGATACTTTTCAAGAAATTATAGATGAAAATGTCTAGTTTTCAAATATGCAATTATTTTATGATTGGATTATTATTTCTATTTTTCAAATAATTTCTAAGGAAACTAGTCCATAAAATTGAAATTTCAGGTTTTTCATATTTTTATTTATAACTTTTAATTTTTTAAGTTTCCTGTAAAAAATTATATGACATCAATCTACATGCAATTCTTTACACAATTAAAAATTTAAAAAAATGGTTAGTTTAGCTCAAATTATGGCGGTCATACATGAAGGGTTTTCAAAAACAACTAATAGGAGAAATAAAAATTTAATAATTTACAAAATAATTAGAAAAAAAACTATTAAAAAATATCCTTATCAATCTTTAGTATAATATGCATCTTTCCCCCAAAAGGAATTATTAAATACTTTTATTTATGTCATATTATGGTGGTCGTACACGTGCATGGTATGGTCCTAAAACAGTGGATTTTAAATAGTGGTTTTGACACATGCCTATTAAAAAATAATTTATATCTTCTGGGTATTAGAATAAATTACATATTTCAAATCTAGACTCAAAATAATACATTTTATATTACTAGAATTTTTAAAGATTTTATGTGTAAGTGCTTCAATATTATAGTCTAACTATGACAAATTTTGAAAATCAAGAAAACACTTCCCACTATTTGAAAATTTTGTGGACCCAACTTCTTGTGCACCTACCCTTTTATCTAATTTTATTGTTGAGGAAATGTCCCATTCAAGCAATATAAGTAGTCCAATATCCTACACTATTTTTATTCCCTTTTCTGGAGTGGTATTAGCATCCCTAAAGTTTACATCTTACATTATTTGTTTTGTTATCTCCTCTATTTGTGTTGTATATGCTTCTCCTTTGTCTTTACTCATCTTGGTTTGGAACTCCTCCCTTTTCAACCTTATCATATAATTCGTGAATTCTTTAGACTTAACAAAATTATTATCAAATATAAATTGTGACATTCTAAGGCTCTTATATCATTTATCCCATCTTCCCCACCTTTAATATTTATAGCTCTAATATATCATATGGTATATCAAGCATTTGTATTCTTTGAGGAGATGACATAATCTAGTTCACCTCCTCTTCTCCTACCATATTCTCCCCTATTTTCTCTTATTTTGCAATATCAACTGAATATGCAACTAATAGTTGCATAAATTTTCTCTTCTTCTTAGGCTTTTCAACAAGAGATGTAATTGATTTTGCAAGCTCTTCTTGTGCCTATTGAGCTATGATGGGAATTTTGGCCCTTTCTCTAGGGCAATAGATTTATGCTATTTTTTGTGGATCTTCCTCTTTGTGTCTCATTTCTTGAATATTCATTTCTAGTACAACATGAGGTATATATGCAAGGGTATCAACATTCCCAATCATGACCCTAATCTTGGCAATAGGGTTATCAATCTCATGAAAAGCTTCTAGATAACTGGGATCCTCCTTGTTTCTCTGATCTTTCCCTTTCAATATTGTAACCCGTTTTTTTCCTTTTTGACCCCCACCTCCTTATCATACAACTATTCATGGTCATGTCTTTAGCATAAAATACCTCAAGATATAAATTTTACATTTTGACATTTATTTTAATTTGTTTGATGGAAAGTTTTGTATCACAATATCTTTTGATATCTAAGCCCATTTTTTAGGCTTGAAATATAGGATATAATAAATCCAACCCCTCCTTGTTGGTCATGATAAAAATCAAAAAACCTAATAGAAGTAGGGAAAAAGGATCCCTTTTTGTGATTTATCAAAAAAAAATTGGCAAACTCATTGAGATGCTAGAAAGTTTCCAAGTTTGTCATCCTCTTTGGCACATGCCTTGATAGAATATGCAGCTTGACTAGAGACCCATATACTCTTATCACCATAGTGTCTAAGTGGAGATACCAATCTTCACAATTATTTTGAATTCCCATCTCAAGAACCCTATCTTTTGGTCTCAATAGCTCCATGATTTCCTTCAATAATTTGTTTGATTCTACACCTAGATATTTCAATATTAGCCTCACAAATCACACTTCCAATACCACATAATTTGAATTTTTAAATGCACATCCCAAATGTATGTCCAACATTGCACTGGGAGTGGGACATTCTTATCATCATGAAACCTCAATTGTAAATCCCTATCCCAATAATTATGCCTTTCATAAAAAAAAGATGGCATAATAATGAATACCATTTTAAATGTATCATTGTGTTATCATCTTTTATTACCACCAACTATTTATGAATACCCTATGCAATAAAAGTGGAAATTCAAACTCCCTATTGATGATTGCATCCTGAATATATGTAGCCATCATCATCATATGTCTTGGAATTTGGGTCCTAACATCAACACCCAAAACTTTACATAAAGAAAGGTAGGTATTAATGAAATAATATTCAAAAATATCAATATTAAGGGGCTCCGTATCCAATAGAGAAAAACCACTAACCCTATTAATATGAAGCCAACTAATTTTGTAACCGGTTCTATCATTCTGGTACTCCTTGGCTAGGGCACTGAAATCAATAGGATTTTTGGCTACTAAATTTAGGTTGAAGGCCTTTGAAATATATTCCTTTTCAATCCTTACTAATTCACCACCATCATATCTATTTGCAATAGTTCTAATGAATTCCATATCCATAAAAATGGAATAATTAATTTGCATAGGTCAAGGTTCCAAACATTTGAAATAAGACTATTTGAAAATATTTTATTGTATCAATGCTTAAAGAGTGACCAACCATTAACAAAGATTTTGGCATCCCAACAATCTCTAACATTGTCTAACAAACTATCTAACAAAATATCAGACCCTTGGGCATGCATTTCCCTTCATTAAGACCTTGGGAGTTGGATCATGAGGTCCTCATTTGATTCCCTCTTTGTCTTTTTATGTTGGGAGTTGGTTTGACTCACGGCTTATGGTTTTCAATAACTTGAGTTTTGAAATGTGACAAGGGTTTTAAAATTAGGAAAAACTAAGGCTTTGAGATTCTTTCAATGTAATAGTAAAACCTTAATGAAGTGAAAACATGTAAATTTGACTATAATTTATCAAATTACGATGAATATTTAAGGAGTTACTTGTGGAATTTTTGGAAACCCTAATTTTATTCTAAAAACACTAGATAATGTAACAATTTTTTAAAACAAAAACATCGATAATGCAACAATGACATATCACACTTGCATGAAAACGTGCGCATAAGTGTCAAAAAACACAATGATGGAGACAAAAATTTACTTTACCATTGCCTAAGAAAGGTGGCGAAAACAGAAAACTAACCACTCATTGGATAAATCCATCATGAAGAATATACAAGAGGGAGAGAGAGGACAACACCTATACAACAATCGATTACCTAACGATGATCACATTCTCTTATAACACTACACCAGAATAGGATGGGGGAAACATTAATCTCCAATCCTCTTTTAGGTACACTAAATAACTCTAAACATAGAGGAAAACCTCTACAAGAAGTTTCCTAACCAAGAGCTACAACTCACCACAAACAGGAGTGATGACGATTCACTTCTAGATAATCACATGCTTCCAAGATATCCTATCATAATGCAACAACAAATCAATGAAAGAACACAACTCCACAACAACACATCAATGAAAGAACACAACTCCACAACACCCCATGACCTATAAGGAATTTTTATGACACCAAAAATTACAATAAATAAGTGATACAAATTTCTCAAGACTTCACAAGACTAGGTGCACAGTCTCCCTAACCCTAGGTTTGACAATTGGGCAACTTCTAAAGAAGGCGCACAACACAAGGAAAGAGGAGCCACAATCTCTCAATCAAAAATAAAAAGGAAAACAAATCAACACAAATAGACCCCTAGGACCATGAGTAACAACTTCCATTTGCATGGTTTTCCCATACGAGGCCTCAAAACAAAGAAGAAATATCAAGTTATGAAATAGAGAAACTGGAGTAGGATTTTTAGAGTTCCAATGATTAAAATGATTGAAATAGGAAAACTGCAAGGCATAAAAAATATTTGACAAGGTAATAAGGCTTATAAAACCTCTACCTATTAGTGGTTAAGAGGATTTACATTCTATTTTTTGTATGGGGATGAGGTCGCCCTAATACAAAACTAGGCTACCCCAACACACTTAACCAAAAAGTGTAGCTTTTTTTAGCTATTATCCAGTATCAAGCCACCCCAATATGGTACCAATCCACCCTAGTATGACACCATACTAACCCACTACTTACAAGGCCACCCAAATAATGTTACGAACTTTTCAGATATGTTTTGTTAACACTAGGTAAGACAAGGTTGCTTAGTTATAGTACCAGGCCGCCTAACTGTTAAAGATTAGGTCCTTAAACTCATTTTAAGAAAAAAAAAATCATAAGTTTATTTTATCCTTTTCACATTATGATAATTATAATCATAAATAATGTATGCTTGGTACCAACCCAAGGTCACATAAACAAGTAAAATACTCTTCTCAACTATAAAGTTTACATCCATCTCAAAGAGGTGTTCTTAATCATCAATATTACAATTTGAATGAAAGAATCATTTAATTACATAAAATAAACTTCGTAGAACCTTGTACTATAATTTTCCTTGATCCATGAATCTTCGATCCCCAAGGTGGTTGTCACACCACCCGACCTCGTGGAATCAAAAGATCCACTCCCATCATGCTAGGAGATAGTCACATGGTCCAAAAGAATGTAACACTCACATAGAACACATGGGCAGAAGGCTTATACACACACAATAAATTATAAAAATAATCCATAAGCACATCATAAAACAACCAATCATCCAAATCACATATGGATCCAATACATGCCATCACTTGGTATAATCACCATAACATAACACAATCCACAATAGGTAAACTCACCAGTATCACATCACAAACCACATTGGGCCAACTCACCAATACCATATCATATAACCATCATGGGATAACTCACTACCAAGGTACCACAAGGGTCCTCATTGGGCCAACTCACCAATGGTCAATAACACACATACACAAAACATTAGGGTAAGATGCTAGAGAGCTAGTTAGGGAGTTTCATCATAGTGCTTAAAAGCATGGCAGTCGTAAAACCTATTACTCCTCTCATATAAACGAGGATACTTGATCTTACAACAACCAAGATCTCTGAGCTAGCATGTCTTCCCAAACATCCTTTGTTTTTACTAGCAATCAAGGCATGAGAGATGCATTCATTATCTTAGTCAATTAATTACTCGTATTTCATTAATTATCACTTAATTAAATGACTCCCCACTTGTGATCAACCTACTTTCCACTTTAGACCAAGGACACATTGAAATCCACTCCCATAACCCTCTCTAGTACCTTATTCCTAGGCTCTTCACACTCTCCAATGAGTGTGGCACAAAAAACAATGCAAAAATCCAACTTTTCCAAATTCAATGAATTTTTCCCACAACATCAATTAACATATTTCACAAAATTTCATCTTCTTAAAACATTTTAAAACATCCATTTTTATACACAGACATTTTAAAAAACAATTTTTAAATGAAATAATTAATTTAAGCATTTAAATTTCCAAATGAAATAATTTGGGAGGATTATACACTCCCCTTTAATCATTCTCCTACAAAAAAATGAATAAAAAATATCGATTAAATCTAAAACAATGGAAATACCTCAATGCCCTCCAATATTTGAAATGCAAAGTTTGTCAATCATGCCAAACGAGGACTCACAAAAATTAGCAAGCATGATCCCCTTCAGAATCCTATTCCAACGAATCTAATCCCATTGAATTCCCTTTATGATTGCATTCCTAATCAACAATTCAAATTTTTACCATGAGAGGGTTTTCTCCTCTCTTCATTTTCTTCTCAATAAAAATTACATAATGAAATAATTTAATCTCTTTTTCCTATTTACCCTTTTCCAATTTCCAAATAAATCAAAATAAAAATGCATTTTCTCTTTCTTTGATTTCCAATTTCCTCAAAACCCAAATAGACATATTGAAATCAATTTTTAAATAGCATATATCATTTAAATTTAGGATTTAAATCCATATAAGCATATTCATTAAATTTACAAAAATCAAAATTCAACAAGATAATTCAATCATGCATAACTTGTGATTCCCAACCCAAGGATTTTTCAAATTTTAAATTAAACAATAACTTACTTTCATTAGATATTTTCCCCTTTCCTGAAACACAGAATATTTTAATAATAAATATCAAAATCATTTAAATTCCTAATTTCATTTACAATAAAAATATTAAATTTAAACCATTAACTAAATCAAACATTCAATGGTCATTCACAACACATGGAGATTCTTGAATAACTCTTAAATTGGATTTGAGTTCACATAAGGTCAAATATGACACATATCATACTCTATTTGAGTACGATCAAGGAATGGATAGGGGTGGGGCTCAATTTGACATCTCAAAATTATCCACCATTAGGGAATAACTCGGACCTTTGTAGCCAAATGGAGAAATAACCTTCTAATTATAACCATTCAATGCACATCAAGGGTGCCTACTCAATGTATATATAGCTGAAGCACATTATAATCACCCAACAGGGTCCAATCGTATAAAGCATAAATAAAATCTATATGTCTATCATATAAATAATTAAATAAATCATTCCTCTAAACATCCATAAACATGATCGAACTTAATCACAACATATATAATGTGTATCATGAACCAAAACAATTAATATATCCAAGCATATAAATATACAAAATTCCAGCAATCGACATGTTGAGGAATATCATCTGGAACATGCAGTGGTTCATATACACCATTCAAACCCATAAAATAATCACCACAACAATCATTAGGAAATGGTGAAGCTAAAACACTGACTCACATTAAAAAGATGCAAACGGGAGGGATAGTATACTATCATTGATCTTTAAACATTTTTCTTGAATTAATGTATGTTTTTATTTATTGGTTTATACCACTTTCATAATTATAGATTTGATCTCACAATTACATTTTCGACAGGTAGTTAGTAGTTTTGATCTATGCTAATGGATTTAATATCTTCTAATTTTTAACTATTATTTTTAGATTTCCCTAATGTTCCCAATTTGTTCCTACTTTTTATTTTTAGTTTGCATATGACAAGGATAACTAGTACCTTGTGTCAAACCATGTAAGGACACTAATTCAATGACTTGATAAATGATTGAGGAATAAAATCAAATATGCAATATGACCTATATATCTATACAATGTAGAATCTATAATAATAAGCTCTAATAATATGTGCAAATAATTAATGATAGCTTTCGTATGCTACTAGAAGATGATATAAACTAGAATGGAATAAAATTTATTACTCATAAATATAACACTAATGCTAAAACATTTTTTTTTTTACACCTTCACTTAGCACATAATGGTCATAAGGATCTAGATGAAGTTACCCAAAATTTGAAATTTAATTTAAAATTTAGCAAATGATTCATTTCAACAAGTGTAAAAGTGATCAAGATCACTTTTGCAATTACACATCTAATTTGGGGCAAGAAAAGGGTAAAATTGAGGATCAAGAATAGTCATTAGAAATGAGTGTATATATAGGAATGGATAATTCTTGGATTATGTTGACTCTTCACAAAACACATGTGCCATTGAACACTTGTTATTAAACAATACCCACTCTTATCAAATTGGGTCCAAAACATAAGAAAAAGTTCACGTGTGTGTAGTTTTCACCATAACATATCCCCCCTTTGATGTGGATAGAAACTATCATGAGAATGGTTATTAAAGAAAAAACACATGCAACCAGACAAAAAATAAATTTGAAGACCTATGTACACTTGTTATTAAACAATACCCACTCTTATCAAATTGGGTCCAAAACATAAGAAAAAGTGCATGGGTGTGCAGTTTTCACCATAACATATCCCCCCTATGATGTGGATGGAAACTATCATGAGAATGGTTATTAAAGAAAAAACACATGCAACCAGACAAAAAACTAAATTTGAAGACCTATGAAATGATACATATATGGAAGAAGATACAATCTTAATACATGTTTTCTTGAAATAAGTTCTTCATCTTGAAGAACCTAAAAAATATAAATAAAATAAATGAGTAGCATCATATAGAAATTTAAAATAATAATGTTTTTCCTATAATCAAAATAAAAGAATAAAAAGAAAGGTAGGGTTAGAGATGTCACCCTTAATGAAACAAGGTTGATAGATAGTGTTATGGGGCACCCAAATATATTTGATAAGTTAGATGTATGGATAAATTCGAATCATATGTTTGTCCTATGATCATGTTTGAGTAATAAATTTTAACTACCTCACATTCCCCCCTCTAATTATTTGCATAAAAAAGATAGGGTGTTGCCACAATAGTGTGTCCCACTTTTAGGACATCCTATTTTTTGCTTGAAATCACTTATTTATGAAAAAACCAATTATTTAAGCCTTGAGAGGTTCCATCTAAAGGGTTTAAATTGAAAAGGGTTAGATAAGACCCCCTTAGATAGAACCCCTCTATTATTAAATCATACCCACAATGGATTCTCCTTCGCACTTGTCAAAATGTTGGCAAAAAAAACTTTTTCTTTACCTTTTGAGGGATTAAATAAATTCATTTAGAAATTATATTTTGCAAGGTTGTAGCACTCAAAATGATCTTTCCAACAAGTATATTTTTTATATATGCTTTCATTTTATCATGTATTTAATTTTTTATTTTTACTGAACTTAGGTTTTCACTAAACATCAAGTTCTTTGTTCTATACAGGTGGAAAAATAGTAAACCATTTTTTTTAAAAGTGAAAAATACCCTTGCCCTAGGTATTGATGTCCTTGTTTCACCAAAAAAAATGGATTTTAATATATACACAAAAATTTATGTTTGGCAACATACACCTATGTCCAAATTATAGTTACAGTGACTTCAAAAATTAATTAAAAAAATATGAAACAAAAAATTATGAAAAAATATCCTTGCCCTAGATATTGATGTTTTTGATTAAGGGTAAACCAGGTTTTAATGAGGCCCTGGAACCTAGTACAGATAGGTTTTATAGGGACCTGAAACCCAAACAAAGAGAGGGCTACCTAAAAAATAAGACGCAAACCATCAACAACTAGAACAACATCAAACATAAAGAGAGAGACAAGAAAATATGAGATGCACGAAATAGGTTTAGAAGGGGCCTTAAACCCTTCTACAAGCAAGTCTTGACAAGAGCCTTAAACCGATAGATAAACTTGAGCCTCGCTTGAATCAGTCAGGCGTCAGCAAACCAATTGCTCAAAACATCCATTTCTGATCCCAAAAAAATAGAGAGCACTGCCTGAATCAACCAAGCATCAGCAAACCAAAAGCTCAAAATATCCATTTTAAATCCTAGAAAAATAGAGAACAAAATGGCGTAAAACAGCAACCATACCCTATTTCTCAACAAAACCAAAAAATCCCCACACCCCATCTCAATAGGGGCTTTGGGATACACAGTAGAAAACTGCAAGAACTCAACTTCCCTACAGCGCAAACTCACCCGGTACCAAACTGCACAAACTCAACTTCATTAGTATTTAGTATTTTTTAAGAATTAAGCTTAGTTCTTTTCTCTTTCTTTCTTTTTTCAAGGTTTTTTCTAATTTTCATCTTAGTCTTGTTCTTCTTGATTGTATTGTGCAACCTTTTTTCAATTTGATTTGAAATATTATATTAGCATTATTTTTATGTATTTCTTTGGGATACATAGTAGAAAATTGCAAGAACTCGGCTTCCCTACAACACAAACTCATCTAATAGAAAACTGCACAAACTTAGCTTCATTAGCATTTAGTATTTTTTAAGAATTAAGCTTAGTTATTTTCTCTTTCTTTCTTTTTTCAAGGTTTTTGTCTAATTTTCATCTTAGCTTTGTTCTTCTTGATTGTATTGTGCAACCTTTTTTCAATTTGCTTTGATATATTATATTATCATTATTTTTATTAGCATATGTATTTCATATGTATATTATATAATCATTTTTATATAATTTACATGTGTATATTATAGATTCATTTTTTGTGTACTTTTTCTAATTGTTGTTGTACCTCTCATCAGTTTCCATTTTCATTTCTTTACTTCTCTTTCATTCTAATCTCATTCTTCTTTTCTTTTATTTTTCCTCTCTTTTTCATTTTATTATAAATTTTCTATCAACTCATTTGTTGCTTATCTCTCTTTCCTTGTTTTTTGTGCCTTATCCCCTCAACTTCTTTCCCCTCTTCCTTTTAAGCAAATTGGATCTGCATCTAACCATATTTTATCTCATTTTCTCTCAATCATCCTAATGATGGATCATTGAGTGTGATCTGAAACGTTGATGAAAAAATTCAAACACAATCTAAATCCATAAATAACAAACTATAACCAAAAAAATAGCTCATTCTCCACCTCTAAAGGAGAGAGCTCCCCTCTAATGGAGAGGATGTCACAACCAACTAATCCACCACTAACTGAGATCTCCAACCCCCTCAACCTCCACCTCTATAGGAGAAGCATCCACCTCAATAGGATAAGCAACTAAGGAAACTGAAAACCATCACCTCCCATCTCCACCTCAAAAGGAGAGGAATCCACCTCCATAGGATCTGAGGAGAAAACCAACACAATAGTCAAATAAGTAACCATAGAATCCTTCGATAAATGTAGCACTAGGACCATATTATGGACCACAAGAAGAAGATTGAATAATAGCCACAAAGCCACCATAACAAATTTCAGGCTAAAACTCATCTGGGGTTTCAATAAAAGCTTGAAAAATAGCCCAGTCATCAACCAATAAACAAGAACAAGAGGAAACAACATCTAGGATGATCTGGTAAAAACATTAGAAAAACACCCAGTCAAGAGAACACAATCTAAAAACAACCCAAACAAAGAACTAGACAAGCAGCTACTCATAAGACTCGAGCCTAAAGAGAGCAGAAGCAAACAGGCCCCAAGAGGGGAAAGGGAACAACCCATACAAGAAGGAAACTGAGAGAAGGCCAAACCATAAAACACCCAAGCAACCCCAACACGCTAGTCAGAGCCAAAGATAGGCCAAAAATCCACATAACCAACCAATGGGAAGCACCACCAAACCACAAGAAGGAAACCAATAGCAATCACAAAACACCCAAGGCAAGAGCCGCTAAAAAGGCACCACCAAACAAACAATAGAGAGGGGATAAGGGAAGCCAAGAAAAAACTAGAAAGAAAGAAGGCCAACAAAGAGAGCACCCAAGTTGTCCCATTAAACCCAAGAGGACCAAAAATAATCCAATCCTCCAACCAAACCTCCTTAGAAAACCCAAAGCACACACTCACCAACTGCAAGGAAAAACAAGTGCTCCCCATAAAGGCCACAACCAAAACCCTCAAGGAGAAATATGAAGGGTAGGCCAAAAAGTAGACAAAAACTAAAGGAACAATAGTGGTGTCCACCCCATCCTGACGAAGAAGCAAAATTGTCACCTCCCAACTAGACGACAAAAACTTGCTCTGCACCACGCCCACCTGACTAGAAGAAGAAAACAACCAGCACGAAGTCATTGCAACCCAACCGTGTCATAGCAACAACCTATCCAACCACAAGTCGCCTCCCACCAATGATCCATCTACATCCTTTGAATCATCTCCTTTTCGCCTGCATCATCTACAAAAATTTGAGTTTCCCCCTCCTCTCCTCTTCCTGCTCATCTCCATCCTTGTATCTCTCTCTATAATTAGTAACTTATGATGTTATGATTCCTTTTTCCCTAGCTATTGATGTTAAGAATCTATATTTTAAAAATTAGAATTTTATCCTTTCTAGGAAAAAGTTATGTTTGGTGACATAAATGTTACTTTCTGAAAAATTTGTGTACTATTTAAAACTAGTTATTAAAGGAAATATTGAAATATTCATGATTTATTTCAAAAATAAAATAATTAATATATATATATATATATCGAATCTACACACAAATCACCACAAATCACTAGTCTGCATCATCTTCAAATTCTTAACGATTTAGCTACTATAGGTCTTAGAAGGTGAAGATTCAGTTGAAAATGTTGATATAAATATTCATCTTGGCCAAAAAGTGGGGCACAATATTTTGTTTTCACCCATGTGAATAAATTGGAGGAGGGTAGATCATATATATAAATAAGATAAACCCTAATAAAGGTTAGATATGATAGAATAGATAGTGTCATTATAACATCCAAATACAAGAATTCGTGTTTATTAAAGTACCACAAATGATAGGAGAGAATATCATCTTATTAATTTCATCAAATAGATCAAGATGCATATTCATGAAATGTTGAATAGAGGTATACAATAAGATCAAACAAATGTGAGATATTGTAATGAAAATCATAAACCTTATAATCGTGAGCATAAGATATAGGCATGATGAACATTATAAATCCCACCTAATTATTTTTTAGATAGTTGGTAAAAAATTAAGTTTTAAAGGGACCCAACTTCTATCCAATAAATTAATTAATCACCATTAATAGTAGATAATTTATAACTAGAAGAAATGATTGATAAACATGTTGAAATTAATGCTCAAACTTTAAAATAATAAATGTAAGTATTTAGCTCTAGTATTTATGTGGAATATGACTCTATTAAATGTGCCAAAGTGTCTCTCCAATATTATAGAAAACAAGGGCGTATCATTTAAATTGATTATAATCTATAAAGTGTTTTCTATTAAGGAAATATCCTTGACTACAAAATCAACCGAGTCACAAGTGTATTTTTGTGCTAGACAAACAAATATAATCTCCACTAATTCTCATATCTTCACCTTCATCTTACCTTGAAGTATCCAATTTGATCTTCTCATTTGCATGATTGGGATTTTGGACAAGATAATAATAATTACTATTTTGTGTCAAACCTCTATAAGGATGTTAATGTAGTGTTGATATAACTAAATGATTATTTAATGTTTACAATATTTGCAAGATGAACTCTCTCACTTATTTGATCTAAGAGTTTCAAATGGATTAGGGTTAGTCCTTTTAAATACAACCTCTCAAGTATCAAACATGAAACAAAACTAGATGAAAGAAAACTAATGGGCCCAATTTTTTAATTTATTTATTTTTTAAATAAGGGGTCATTTGGATGAGTGAGGAAGTTATCTAGATCTATTTCACAATTATAAATATGATCTAGGATAGGAACACAATTTTTTTCAGAGAAAACCAATTTTTGGGAATGAGTGCCAATGGGAATACATGAGACTCAAGTCATGTGTCAACTCTTTAGTAAAAACATGACACTTTTTTACTTGTCATTGCATAAAGAGATAGCTGAATCAATTTGAATAATTTTTTTGAGAAAGTTTGTAGAGTATACAATTTTCACAATTACAACTTTCCCCAACTTTGATTGACATGTAAGCTACCACGAGAATACAACATGAAAGTAAAATATCTAGAAATTCAAATAGGATATAGAATACATGTTCTCTTGTGATGAGTGCCCCATCTAAAAACATACAATCCAAATAAGTGGCACCCATAAAACATTCAAAATAGCCATAAGCATAACTACTATTTATAAGAAAAAATAGTACTACCTATTTTCTTTTAGAAGTATTTTATAAAATGTAAATATCAATACATAAATATAATTTATTTTTTAATTTATATTTGTTTATTTCTATTTTTAATTTTTAATTTTATTTTAAAAATTATCATTTATTATTTGAATAATTTTTTTATTTTTATTTAAAAATTATAAGAAAAAATACTACTACCTATTTTCTTTTAGAAATATTTTATAAAATGTAAATATCAATACATAAAGTTTTTTTTATTTTTTAATTTATATTGTTTATTTCTATTTTTAATTTTTAATTTTATTTTAAAAATTATCACTTATTATATGAATAATTTTTATTTTTTTATTTAAAAATTATAATAATTTTTATATATTTATATATTACTTTTTAATAATTTCAAAACGGGTAGTAGACTTGGCTTGGGCAGTGGGTTTGCTCCCCATTGGTCTCAGGTTCGACTCTTCTCCCGAGTTTAAGAGGTGGGACTTCTTGCGGGCGGGGGATCTCACCCGCAGGGAACTAGTCTCGCCCTAGCTCGCCTCAAGTACCCAAATAAGAGTTGCTGGGCCGCTAGGCTAGATCGCGGAGACACCTCTGTCGTATCAAAAAAAAAAAAATCAATCTTAATACATATTTTTTAATATTTCAAAAACAATTACTCTAAACCTAATAACATATTTTATTTTATTTTTTCCAAATTAACTCCACCCTCTTATCTTCATAGCTATTCAAATTCTCCACCTTATCATGTATAAAACAATAAGAATGTGAATATCATCTATAAAAATCAATTTGCAAGAAAGTTTAGTTCATGTTTTTCTTGGCGAAGGAATACACAACATTGGTTTGTTGTGAGTTGTAAGCAGAATACAGATTTTATCTTCCTAAAGCAGAATTTTAGAAGCAGAAAAGGACAAATAAAGCATTATATTCAAGATTCTGCCCCTACAATCCATTATTTTTGTGGGGAGCAAAGGTAATTTTAATTGTTCCTTCTTCTGAATTTAAAGAAAAGTTGGTAGCTTATCCATAAATTTTAGGTCTTATAATTTGATTTGTTTTGGTTTTGCCTTTGTTCATAAGGCCCAAGATTTCTGTCTTTTGGATAGATTAAGAATTATGAGCCTTAACAGATTTTTATATAGGATGAATTTTAGATCAACATAAACTTTTTTTTATTGTAATAAATAGGCAGAATTTCAAACTGTTACTTTATAGCTTGTAATTTATTGATACACAAATAAAGTAGCATATTGTGTGTTATTTTTTTGTATCAACGTTTCGAATCACACTCCTCATCCATCATCAGGATGAAAATTAGAGCACCAAGAGAAGAATGGTCCCATGGGGGGGTTTGGGCTTTTATTTTTATGGAGGAGGAGGTATCATGGGAAGAAAACAATGTGCTATGGGATTAATTGGAATCTTTTCCAGAAAAATAGGAGCCCCTACCTTTAGGAATGAATATTTCACCTAGTGAAATTTGGGTGGGGCTAGAAATTGGCCCTACAGCTTAGGAGTTTTTTATGCCACTTGTCTCTCATCTAAATTTTTTTACTCTTATTAGAAAATAAAAATGAGAGAATTTTGATTTATTTTTTATTTTTTATGAAAACACTATAGTTCATTCCTTAAATTTCAGAGCTTAAAATTTTAAGCAGAATTGCAAGATTAAATCCATAGGACCAAGAACTTTAAAATATTCCTAAAAAAAACCTAAACAACATATGCTGAGATTTTTAAGGAAGCCCCCCTCCATAAGACCTTACCCTAAGACTATTTGAATATATTTTAAAATTAATAAATATTTAAAAATATGTATAAAATCTTAATAATTTTAACTACTTATTCAACTATTTTTTTATTATGAATGTCTCCCTTACTATAAATTACACCTCTTCAATTAATTATTAATTTTTTTTTATACTTTCAAACTAATCCAACCTAATCCAACTACACTAAGAATTCACAATTGCTTAAATAATTGAACTCAATTTTTAGTGGCATTTTTTGGGGTTACCTTTCATTTTTATAAGGGTCAAGCTAATTTATCAAAAAGGAAAGTTGCCATCAAATTGACAAAAAATTACCACAAATAGAAATAGAATGTTCCCATCCAGTTGTCAAATCAATATTTGTTTAAGTTTTTTTGTGATAAGTGAGATTTTGGAGGCTTTTACCTGATATTTTGGAGGTTTTTACCATTAAAAGGCAGTTGATTTACCATTAAATGACAGCTGAAACTTGTTTTTCCACCATTCAATAGTGATTTGCAAGCGTAAGACTTGTTTCAGACTCAAATCTCACACTATATATAACCTATGGACTAATAATTGAATTTAATTTTTAACAGCATTTTTTGGAGTTACCTTTCATTTTTATAAGGGTCAAACTAATTTGTGAAAAAGTTATTTTATTTTTTCCTCTATTGAGGTTGAGGAGCAATCGATCCACCCATAATAGAATCTATAAGGCTACCCACGTTTGCAATACCAAATCACCTTCAAAGATTTTTTATATTGAAAATTTAAGTTTAATTGTGCTATAAGACAGGTCCTTACTCTGTTATTGCTCTTTTTTAGGGCAGGTATCCAGAATAGAGAATATGAATGGTGTGAGGAAGGTTGAAAGGAAGGGACTCAAACTACTCCCCCAAAATGGAGCAGTTGTATCCATTCACACACAAAACAGGAAAGATGATGAAATCCCCCATTTGCAGAGGCTCAACAGGATTCTTAAAGAACAAAACAAAAGTCTTAGAAATGAAAAGGAGGAACACAAAGCTACAATTGTGAAGGCTCAGAGACACATAAAAGATCTTGAGAGAAGGCTGAACCAAGAAATCCAAAAGAAAGAATATGAATTCAAAGCAGCAGGCATCATTTTACAGTTAAAACAACAACTACATATTACATCTCAAGAATTGGAGGCAGCTACAAGATCACTGCCATCTGGAAAATGTAATGATTTGTCACAGTTCAAAGAAAATGTGGAGAAATTCAATGAAATCGAAGAAGAGCTTGAAAAACAGATGGTAGAGAAAGATGGATGGCAGGAAGGCCAGACACAGTTAAAGGGAGATGAGAAGAGCTATAGAAAAGGATTTGTAGAAAAAGAAAATGAGTTCCTAACAATGGTCTCTGTTAGAAACAATGTGGAAGATAATATTTCACAGTTGAAAGAGCCAATGGTGGTTATAACAGAGGTGGATTGTCCATATTTGGAAGCTGAAAAGGATGATGGATTAAGTTATGACAATGCTCCACTCAAGAACAATGTTCTTTATTTGAGTAAAAGCTTAGATGAGCTGCAGGAAAGACATGAAAATATAGAGGAAGAAAACAAAGTGCTTAGGGCTCGGCTATCTGAACTACAAGGTGTTTTAAAAGCAGAAAAGTGGAGATTTGATACAGTAATGGTTCATTATGACAGAGTTATTGTTAATCAGGTGGTGGAAGTGGAAAAACTGAGGGATGAAAATGGTGAGCTAATGAAGGCTATTCATGAGTTAAATATATGTTTGGAAGAGATGCAGGAAACTCATGATGAAGTAGTGCAGGAAAATGTAAGGCAAAGGCATCTGTTGGAGTCACAGCATGTAGAGTTTATAAAGAAGAATGATGAGTTGAGTGAAAAGGGTTTGAAGTTGATGAAAGACGACGAAGAAAAGCAAAATGTTATAGAATCAATCCTTAGTGACCAGGCTTCTCTAAGGAAATACATAGCTTATCTTTCAAAGGCTCTTAAAGATACAACCCAGAGATACAGTGAAATTTCAGAAAAAGTTTGTGAAATGCTTCAAGAGCGCGAGAATTTTGAGATGTTATCATCAACAGTATTGTAGTAATAAGAATGTTTTATGGTCCAGGGAGCTTATTCAATTTTAAGACCTACATTTTTTAAGACCTATCTGATTTAAGACTTGTAAAGAGGAAGACATTTTTCAAAGTCTTTTTTAATTAGTCTGCTTGCAGAGCTTGGGCAGTGGCCAACCAATAGATGGCCCTTCAATAGTTGAGAAGATTGATAAAATCGATCTTGGAGGAAAAGAATAAGGCAAATACTGAAATAAATGTTTTTATTTTATATGTTTTGAATTTAATAAGTGATTGGGTTATTCTTTATGTAAAAAAGTAATTTTTTGAAGTCAGTAAATAATTTTATTTTAGTTTTATTCATCGTTGTTCATTTTTAAGATTTAGATCTAATTCCACATCTAATTATTTGTAATCTTTGTTCAAATATGTGGATGTGAAACTTTTCTAAGTCATCTTCACACATGTAGCTTTTATATTTAAATTCATAAAATTGAGCCTAACCCTTTTTTATTGATGTAATGAGTTGACTAAAGCACAATTGATGCAGGAGCACCTGGATGACTGTGATCAGCATCACACAAAAACATTTTTAGCTTTCTTTGGTTTACGTTGATTCAGTTTTGATTGATGTTCAGACAGACAAACACTGATACAAATTTGGAAGTGGCAAAGGCATTCAATGAGAAAATATCAAGTCACATTTGAATACGTTGGCACAGATAAAATTTCCAAGAACTCGAAGAATCATCGAAGAAAGATTTCGCGTGATTCCATTATTATCATCATATCAAATAGTAAATATACATATTTACATGTTGATGGTTGCAAAAATTTTATTTTCCTTTGATTTTCATGAATTTGAACTAAAAGACAAATAGTTTAAATATTTTAAACTGAATGACAAATATATAATGAAAATAAAATACATGGAGCACAACTGAAGAACAGGGAGAAACATAATGAAAAGTCATGGTCTGAGTAGAAGAGAGGAATGATAAGCGATAGAGAAGTGAAAGAGGCATAAGGGAAACTGGAGGGTCGCGTGGGGAAGAGGAGGCACAAAAGAAAATGTTAGAAAAGTCAGTCCAGCAAGAGAATGAAGGAGTAGGCGCAGGAAGTGTCACCTTATGCACAAAGGAAATGGAGGCATAAGAGATAAAGACGGCACACATAAGGCTGAGATAAAAGCCAGCGCATGGGAGGAGATAGTGCGCCACTTAGAAGAAGTTAAAAAATGCAGACTGGTGTTAAAAATGCCATGCAGGCAGGATAAGAGAGGTGGCGCTAGAGAGAAATGAGGGGATGTGAGGGAGTGCGACTGATAAGAGAGTGGAATGCAGCTTAGAGAAAGAGATCACAGCCTCGTGTAAGGGAGATTCCTGGGAAAAAAAAAAAAAAAAACCCACAAAGGGGCACGCCATGTAAGATAGCAATTGGAAATTGAATGTAACAATAAATTGTTTTTTTGTGACAGGGTATGCAGTTGGGTTTTAGGAAAATTCACCGTCAGTAATTTATTGTCGGAAAATTCATCATAGAAAGATGGAACAGATGCTAAGTAGAGATTACGACACATTTAAATAAAAAATTGTAACGTGCAGTTTGAGAGAAGTCGTGCTATTTAAATATTTAGTTAGTAGGAGGTATATAAGTGGCTATGTGTTCACTCTATTCAGTGGAGAAATTAGTTGAATAAGTAAGAGGAAGCTTATGGTTTCTATTTTGAATAAAAATTTATCATACATGTTTTTATAACACGCTTTAAAGAGGTAACGTGATTACAATATGTTTCTTTTAAGTATTGGTTTCATTTAAATAATGTGATGCAACAATTAGAATGCAATTTGTTTGACTAACAAATTCATGTATTATGCTCATATTAAACATATACATCTGCAATATCATTTTTTTCCAGAGTGGTTGAAAATTATTTAGAGTGAAAAAGTCAAAATTTTAAATGTTGATGTTTTGGAGGATGTTGTGAATTCACTCACTAATTCAATGAGTATAAAGAAAATTTGTTGGTGTGAGGAGGTTATGGGTCTTGCATTTCTTAATACTTAATTCATTTTCCTCTCTCTCTCTCTCTCTCTCTCTCTACTTATCTCTATCTCGCCTATCCCTCTCTACCTCTCCATGCCTCCCTCCTCCCTCTCTCCCTCCTTCCCTCTCTACTTCTATCCATCTTACATTTCCCCCTCTCTCTACTTCTCTCTATCTCACCTCTTTATCTCTCTATCATTCCCTACCTCTCCCCCCCTCCTTCCCTCACTACTTCTTTGTAACTCTCCTCTCCCCCTCTCTACCTACCTCTTCCTCCCTCTCTCCATCACTCCATCCATCTCTCTCTTCAAGTAGGAAGAGGTAAGTAGGGAGAGAGAGAGAGAGTGAGTGAGAGAGACATGGAGAGGTATGGAAGGATGAAGAGGTAGGTAGAGAGGGAGAGGAGTGATATAGAGAAGTAGAGAGAGGTGATATAGAGAGAAGTAGAGAGGGAAGAAAGGAGGGAGAGAGAGGTGAGATAGACAAAAGTACAAAGGGAAGGAGAGATAGAGAGGGTGAAAGAGATAGGGATAAGTAGGGAGGGAGAGAGAGGTGAGGTAGACAACCATGGTGAGGGAAAGAGAGAGCAAGAGAGAGAAAGGTGAGATAGACAAAAGTAGAGAGGGGGTAGGTGATAAAGAGATAAGTAGAGAGGGAAGGAGGAAGGGAGAGAGAGAGAGAGAGAGAGAGAGAGAGAGAGAGAGAGAGAGTGAGAGATAGAAAGAGAGGAAAAGAGGGAAGGAGAGAGAGAGAGAGATTAAGAGAGTGAGTGAGATAGAAAGAGAGGAAAAGAGGGAAGGAGAGAGATACAAATAAGTAGAGAGGGAAGGAGAGAGTGAGAGAGAGGAGGGGAAAGGGAGGGAGGGATAGGTGAGATAGAGGTATGTAAGGAAAGAAAGGTGGGATTAAAAAAGTAGAGAAGGAAGGAGAAAGCCAAAGAGAGGGAGTGAGAGAGAAGGAGGGAGAGGTAGAGAGGGATAGGTGAGAGAGAGAGGTTATATAGAGAGATGTAGAGAGGGAAGGAAGAAAGTAGAGAGATTGAGAGAGGGGGAAGGAGGGAGGGAGAGTTAGGGAGGGAGAGAGAGGTAGAGAGGGATATGTGAGATAAAGAGAAGTAGAGAGGGAAGGTGGGTGGGAGGAAGGAAGTGATATAGAGAGAAACATAGAGGTAAGGAGGAAGGTGGGAAGATTGAGAGAGAGAGAGGTGAGATAGACAAAACTAGAGAGGGGAGGAGAGAGGGGGAGAAGGATCGATGGAGAAGTAGGGAGTGAGAGACAAGGAGAGAGAAGTGATATAGAAAGTAGAGAGGGAAGGAGAAAGATGAAGAGATTGAGAGAGAGGGAAGGAGGGAGGGAGAGAGAGAGGTAGAGAGGAATAGATGAGATAGAGAGAAGTAGTGAGGGAAGGTGGGTGGGCGAAAGGGAGAGGGAGAGAGAGAGGGGGGGAGGAGGGAGAGAGAGGTGAGAGAGAAAAGTAAAGAGAGAGGGGGGAGATAGAGAAACGTATGAGAGGTAGGGAGGGAGAGATAGAGGTGAGAGAGAAATAGAGAGGGAAGGGAGGAGACAGAGATATATAATTAGGAGGGACAGAGGGATGGAGAGAGAAGTGAGATAAAGAGAATTAGAGAGGGGAGGAGAGAGAGAGAAGGATGGATAGGTAGAGGGGTAGTTCTTGAGCTCAAGGGAGAGAGAGAGTCAGATAAAGGGATGGAGATAGTGAGAGATAGATCTAGAGCATAAGGGATAGTTAAAAATGAGTGAGATAAAGAGAGAGAAAGATGATACAACTTACTAAATACTAAAATTTGACCTCTTGATTACTGGAATTTGACATGTTGATTCTTGAATTTTAACTAAGTCTGAAAAATTATAAGATCTTACATAATTTAGAATTTGCATTATAACTCCTAGAAATCTAAAACCATTCTCAAACATCTTGAAACTATAAACATGAAATATAGATTTAAGTATAAAAGCAAATGTCTATATATAAATATCACTTATTTCATATATACATTTTCACTAGAAGTGAAGGACGAAGAAAAAGAAAAAATTTCAAAGAAAAATATAACGTGTTATGAGCAATCCCGTAATAAGAGCATGTTTCATTATAATGTGCTCATGTTTTCTCTTTTTCAGGACCAAAAAGTGGAGTGGACACTTTTTGGCCCCTGATCATCTTTTTGTGCTTACCCAAAGAGCCAATTAGTTTAAGTAAGGTGGTTAAGGAGAGAAATGAAAGATTGTTGAGGATTTTAATGAAAGGGAAGAGAGGAAACTAGAAGAAAGAGGGGAACATCTACGTGATACGGTCCTAAGTGATAATATGAGAAAGGGTTCACAAGAGGAACAAGTGAGTCTTGCCTCAAGTGATCAAAGGATAAGAGGTAAATGAGGAGAACAAGAGAGGGGGAACATTAAGGTCATACCTCCAAAAGGAAAAAGAAAAATAACACAAGGGGAACATATCGATCATGCTCCCAAGTGTTGCAAAGATGATATATAATGATAATATGCCCCTCAATTGGGGGCAAGAGGATCAATGATAGGACCAATGGATAATGAAAAGAGACATAGGAAAAAAAGATAAATAAGTTTGAATGCAGATTTAGAATTGTTAAGAAAATCAAAAAGAGAAGAAGATAGAAAGAGGAGATGGTAGTAAGAAGTGGGTGCTCCCAAGGGGAGAAAGAGTAGAGATATCACATAAGAGGTGATAAGTTAAAAAGTATAAGGAAAGGTAGTGAGAAGATGAATAAGTAGGATAACCTCCTCAAGAGTGTAATTATAAGTGTGATGGGAGGGTGAAAAGATAGAAAGGTAAGTGCACCAATCCATGACACAATTTTGGTGTCAAATTGTAAAAAAAACCCGTAATAGGCCATATTGCGCTTGCCAAATGGCTTGAATTTTGTAATGAGTGAACAAGTGTGAGTTCTCTTCCTTTTTGCAATGAATTTTGGAATGCATTTTTTTTAACTCTTCTATTTCTCGCTTTCTCTTCCAGGGAAACTATATACATGAAATAAACATTTAAGTATAAGTTGACATTTACATATAGACATTTACTTTCTTATACTTTAAGTTATATTACATGTATATAGGCAGGATGTTTGAGAGTGGTTTCAGATTTCTAGGAATTATAATGCAAATTCTAGTTTTTGGAAGATCTTAAAAATTTCAGACTTAGTCAAATTTCAGTAATCAACAATTCAAATTTCAGTAATCAGGAGGTCAAATTTTAGTAGTCAACAAGTTGTATCATATTTCTCTCTCCTTCTCTCTACTCTCTATCTCTCCACTCCCTCTCTCTCTCTATCTCTCTCCCTTCCTCTCTATCTCTCCCCTCTCTCTCTCACACACACACCCCTATATCTCCTCCCTACATTTGCATCCCTCCCTCGCCTCTCTACTTCTCTCTATCTCTTCTCTCTCTACATCTCCTTCCCTCTCTACTTATCTTTATCTCCCCTCTCTCTCTATACCTACCTCTCCCTCCATCACTTTGTATCTCACTTGTCTCCCTCCCTACCTCTTTCCCTCTCTACTCTCTATCTCTCCTCTCCCTCCCTCTACCTGCATCTCTCTCACTCTTTATCCGTCTCTTCCCCCACTTTCTCTCTATCTCATAATTCTCTCTCCCTCCCTCTCACTCTCCCCTCTCTATCTCACCACTCTCTCTATCTCTCTCTCTCAAAAACCTATATCTTTGTTGCTAACACTCCCTCCCTCCCTCCTTCTCTCTCTACTCTCTTCTCCCTCCCTCTCTCGACCTCACCCTCCCTCTCCTTATTTTTGTCTCTCCTTCCAATCTCTCTCACTATTGTCCCTCCCTCCCTCCTCCTCTTTATCTCTCAATTGATCTTTTTCTCTATCTCACCAGTCTCTCTCTCACTCACACACACACCTCTATCGCCCTACCTCTCTCTCCCTTCCTCCCCTCTCTACTCTTTATCTCTCCTCTCTCTTTCCCTCTCTATACATACCTCTCCCTTCATCACTCTCTCTCTCCATACCTCTCTATCTCACTTATGCTTCCTTCCCTACCTCTTTCCCTCTCTCCTCTCCCTTCCTCTACCTACCTCTCTCTTTGTCTCTCCATCCATCTTTTTCTCTCTCACTCTCTCCTCTCTATCTCACCATTATCTTTATCCCTACCTATCACCCCCTCCTCTCTAAATCACCATTCCATCTCTCCCACTTCACTCCCTCCTCTCTAAATCACCATTCTCTCTATCCACACTTTCCCCTCATTCCCTCTCTATGTCTCACTTATCCCTTTCTACCTCTCCCTCCCTCCAACCTCCCTCTCTCTTTTATCTCTATTTCTCATTCTCTCCCTACCTCTCTACTTTATATCTCACCACTCTCTCCATCTCACTCTCCCGCCTATCCATCCCTCTCTCCTTCCCTCTCTACCTACCTCTCCCTCCACTACCTACCACTCTCTCCCTTACCCCTCTTTCTCTCTTACTCTCTCCTTCCCTCTCTACTCTCTATCTCTCCCCCCTTCCCTCTCTAATCTCTTTCTCTCTCCCCCCTTCCTCTCTCACTCTCTCTCCCTCTCACACACACTCATCCCTAACTCCTCCTTTCCTCTCCCACCATCCCTCCACTCTCTACTTCTCTCTATCTATCATATCTCTCTACATATCCTTCCCTCTCTATTTATCTTTATCTCCCCTCTCTCTCTCTCTCTCTCTCTCTCTCTCTCTCTCTCTCTCTCTCTCTCTCATACACACACACACACACACACCTATATCTCCTCCCTACCTATCCCTCCCTCCCCTCTCTACTTCTCTCTATCTCTTCTCTCTCTATGTCTCCTTCCCTCTCTACCTATATTTTTCTCCCCTATCCCTTTCTTTACCTACCTCTCTCTTCATAATTTTGTATCTCACCTATGTTTCACAACCTACCTAGGGTTGAGGGATTATGGGTTAAGGGTTGAGAATTGAGGGTTAAGGGTTTAATGTATATGGTAGAGGGTTTAAGGGTTGAGGGTTGAGGATTGAAGGTTTAAGGTTAAGGGTATAGGGTTGAGGGTATAGGGTTGAGAGATTAGGGTTGAGGGTCCAATGTATAGGGTAGAGGGTATAGGGGTTGAGGGATTAGGGTTTAAGGGTAGAGGGTTTAGGTTAGAGGGTTGAGGTTTTAAGGGTTGAGGTTTTAGGGATTAGGGTAGAAAGTTTACTTGGGTTTAAGGATTGAGGGTATAGGGTTGATGGTAGAGGGTATTTGGTTTAGGGTAGAGGGTATTGGGTTGATGTTTGAGTGTTTAAGGGTTTAAGGGTTGAGAGTACAAGGTTGAGGGATAAGGGTAAAGAGGGATGGAAGGATGGAGGGACAGATGGAGGGAGAAGTGAGATAGAGATAAGGAGAGAAGAGGATGGAGGGATAGAGATATATGAGGGTTGAGGATCCAAAGTATAGGATAGATGGTTGAGAATTGAGGGTATAGGGTTGATGGTTTAGGGTATTGGGTTGAGGGTTCAGGGTTGAGGGTGGAGGGTTTTGGGTTGAGGGTAGAGGGTATAAGGTTTAAGGGTTTAGGGTTTAGGGGTTTAGGGTTGAGGATTTAGGGTTGAGGTTAGAGGGTTTAGGGTATAGGTTTAAGGGTATATGGTTGAAGCATTAGTGTTGAGGGTCTAATTTATAAGGTAGAGGGTATAAGGGTTGAGGGTTTAGGGTTTAAGGGTTGAGGATTAAGGGATTAAGGGTTGAGGGTTGAGAATTGAGGGTTAAGGGTTTAATGTATAGGGTATAGGGTAGAGGGTTTAAGGGTTTAGGATTTATAGGTTGAAGTTCAATAGTTTAAGGTTGAGGGTAGAGAGTCCAACATATAGGGCACATGGTATAGGGATTAAGGGTTTAGGGTTAAGGGTTTAGGGTTGACAGTAGAGGGTTGAGGGTTTAAGGGTTGAGGGATAAAAGGTTAAGGGTTGAGGGATTAGGGTAGAGATTTTAATTGGTTTTAAGGGTTTAAGTGTTGAGGGAATAGGGTTGAGGGTAGAGGGTAGAGGTCTTAAGGGTTTAGGATTTAAGGGTTGAGGGTTGAGGGTTTAGGGAATAGGGTTGAGTGTTTAAGGGTTTAAGGGTTAAGGGATTAGGGAAGAGAAGGTGGGATGGATGGAGGGATAGATGGAGGGATAAGTGAGATAGAGATAAGGAGATAATAGGAGGGAGGGACAAATATAGATTAGGGTTGAGGATCCAACGTATATGGTGGATTTTTTACAATTGAGGGTATAGGGTTGATGGTTTAGGGTATTGGGTTGATGGTATAGGGTATAACATTTAAGGGTTTATGGTTTAAGGGTTTATGGTTGAGAGTTTATGGATGAGGGTAAAGGGTTTAGGGTATAGGTTTGAGGGATTATGGCTGAAGTTCCAATGTATAGGGTATATGGTTGAGGGTTGAGGGATTAGGGTAGAGGGTAGATGGTTTAATGGTTAAGAGAGTTTAAGGTTGAGGGTAGAGGATTGAGAGTATAGGGTTAAGGGATTAGGTTTTAGGGTAGAGGGTATTGGGTTGAGGGTATATGGTAGAGGGTTTAAGGGTAGAGGGTTAAGGGTAGACAGTAGAGGGTTAAGGGTTTATGGGTTTATGGTTTAAGGTTTAAGGGTAGAGGGTAGATGGTTAAGGGTAGATTTGAGAGAGATAGATGGATTGAGTGATTGAGAGAGAGAGACCTAAGAGAGGGAGAGGGGGTAGGAGGGAGAGACTTCAAAGAGAGAGAGAGGGAGGGAGTGGGAGAGAGAGATAGAGGGAGGGATGGTTAAGGGTAAAGGGTAGAGGTTTAAGGGTTTAGGGTTTATGGTTAAGGGTATAGGGGAGAGAGATAGAGGTATTGAGTGAGTGAGTGAAAGAGAGACCCAAGAGAGGGAGAGGGGGTAGGAGGGAGAGTATTAAGAGAGAGAGGGAGGGATTGGGAGAGAGATAGAGGGTTGAGGTTTAAGGGTAGAGGGTAGAGGGTTTAAGGGTTCAAGGGTTAAGGGTTTAGGGTTAAGGGTAAAGGGGAGAGATATAGAGGGAGTGAGTGAGAGAGAGAGAGGGAGGTAGTGGGAGAGAGATAGAGGGTAGAGGGTTAAGGGTAAAGGGTATAGGGTTAAGGGTAGAGGGGAAAAAGATAGAAGAAGTGAGTGAGTGAGAGAGACCTGATAGAGGGAGAGGCGGTAGGAGGGAGAGAATTGAGAGAGAGAGAGGGAGGGAGGGAGTTGGAGATAGATAAAGGGTAGAGGGTAGAGGGTTTAAGGGTGTTGGAACTGTGAAATTTTGATAACCTCATTAACCCTTCATACTTATTAGTTTCCCAAGAAGTTCATATTACAAACATAAAATTTCCTCACATAGCATTTTTTCACCAAAGTCCAGGGTAAATTTTGTCATATAGCCCCATAAATTTCATCTGACATTAAATTTTTAACATTTGAAAATATCGGCATAAGTTGATGCAGGTCTCATTGATAATAATATATATTTCTTCAATATATCACCAAGACATCAGAAGTGTCATACCGATGAGGATATATACCAAGAGAATGTGAGTTTACATTTCCTATCGGCGTGATGATGTGAGGTCATATCGACCTAAATTTATTTTTACCAATTGGAATATGAAAAGGTGTATCAGCCAGACTATAGTCATCAGAGTGAGATTTTAAAAGACTACCCGAAGCGTTCACTGGTCTTGCCGATAAAGTGAAAGGAAGACTCATTCAGTAAGACAATGATGTCAGGGAGAGTTCGAGGAGTCTTATCGACCCCTCATTTTATACTAACAGAATTGAGCGTATAGAGATAAAATTTCTTGAGAAGACAATGTGCATGGTCTCACCGAAGAAAAAGTGTATCAGTGAGATAAGTCTAGCGAGGAGATCTAAGAAAGGTCACAACGGATATCATCTTGTTGGCAAGACAATTACTTTGTCTTCGCACCTTAAGTTGACAAAGTGAATATCTTTGTGAGACAAAGATATTTCAGAGTGAAGTGAAGAATCATTGGCCCAATTCGTTAACTTTGGGCGATAGTTTTCTTTGGTGAAAGTCATGGTGATATAAAAAACAAAAAGAGAAAACTATCGAGGAGACTTGTGATTTCAGGGGAACTAAAAGATGTCTTGGTGGATGGGTGAACATTAAATAGATAGATCAGCCAGAGATTTGAAATATCTTGCCAATATGATCCCTGATGTGACAGCAAGAATTTTGAAAAACTTGCTGCATTCATGTCTCAGTGAAGAAATTAATGGTGCCATGAAGCATGTGAGCAGAACGAACGAATGATGATGATGAATATCATGATCCATGATGTGTTAGGAGATGCAAATACACATAAGTGCCAAGATTACACAGAGCACATGTTTGGAGTTCATTTGTGGCTTAACAAAACTTACTTAATGCTAATCTTGTTAGCATTTTATGCTTAAAACTTTTTGAAAGGACATGTCCTTCCACCTACTAAATGTATAAATATTTGTTGTTTACACTAGAAGATAGGTAGAATTAGAATAGGATAGATTGCTATAAGCACAATATTTTAAGAATGATGGCATTCAAGAAGACCATGTTGCATGTATGAACTTTGAGGAAGATAATGAAAGACTGTTGATTTAGTGGCTTCATTCTGGTATCAATTGTTTGTTGGATTCCTATGATTATTTGATTGTCTCCAATCAGATGTTTCTTGATTTTTTAAATTGAATTATCAAGTATATGTTCAATTTATCAGTGCACATTTGTTGTTTTTGTGTGATTTGATTTATTGGGTTCTTTAATGAAGAATTAAATTCCTTTCAATCTATTACAGTAATCTGGGAATGTTATTTGGATCAGTAAGAAGAATCAGATAATTAGATTTGATATTTTTCCTCAAGTAGGGTTTATCAATTACATCCTTGCATTTTTATACAAGTTATAAACTCATAATTGTATTCCAAACGATTAGAGAACTTGCTAGATAGAAACCACTCATTGAAGGCTTTCATTTGACTCCATATTACCCAACAAGGCACTGGTCTTATTTATCCTTATAGGTTCCATCCATTTCATTTACATCTCTTAATTGAACATATAAATTTTCACTTTGATATTGCATATACAATTTATACCAAATTAGGATAATATCTTTCCACTATCAAATTGCCATTTGTGGATAGTTAGGTCATGTAGGAAACATAATTCAAAATTTGTGTCATTCATATAGGTGCAACCACCTAGGTTTAGTAGAGCCTTAAGAGTAGAGGGTTCAACCATATTGGTTGGCCTTTTTAGTTGGCCATCAATGTAGTGAGAGTGTGGCAACCTCTCGTGGTTCATTCAAACCAGCATTTTTGAGACCCAACAAAGGGTAGAGGGGAGATAGATAGAGGGAGTGAGTGAGAGAGAGAGAGACCAAAGAGAGGGAGAGGGGGTAGGAGGGAGAGACTTGAGAGAGAGAGGGGGAGGGAGTTCAAGAGAGATAGAGGGTAGAGGGTATATTTTTTAAGGGTTTAGGGCTAAGGGTATATGGGAGAGAGATAGAGGGAGTGAGTGAGAGAGGGAAGGAGTGGCAGAGAGATAGAGGGTAGAGGGTAGATGGTTAAGGGTAGAGGGGAGAGAGACCTGAGAGAGGGAGAGGAGGTAGGAGAGAGAGACTTGATAGAGAGAGGGAGGGAGGGATTGGGAGACACATAGAGGGTAGAGGGTTAACGGTAGATGATAGAGGGTTTAAGGGTCTAGGGTTTAAGGGATAAGGGTTTAGGGTTTAGGGTTAAGGGTAGAGGGGAGAGAGATGGAGGGAGTGAGTGAGTGAGAGAGAGACCTAAGATAAAGAGAGGGGGTAGGAGGGAGAGTCTTGAGAGAGAGAGGGGTGGATGAGGGAGAGTCTCTATATCTCCCCTCCCTCCCTCTCTCTCAATTCTCTCCCTCCTACCCCTCTCCCTCTCTTATGTCTCTCTATCTCTCTCATTGAATTCAATCTCTCTCCCCTCTAACCTTAACCCTTTACCCTCTACCCTTAACCCTTTAACCATCTACCCTATACAATTAACCCTCTACCCTCTATCTCTCTCCCACTCCCTCTCTCTCTCTCAAACCTCTCCCTCCTACCCCCTCTCCCTCTCTTAGGTATCTATCTCTATAGTCACTCCCTCTCTCTCTCCCCTCTACCCTTAACTGTAAACCCTAAACTGTTAACCCTTAAACATTAAACCCTAAAACCCTCTACCCTCTACCCTTAACCCTCCCTCCCTCTATCTCTCTCTCAAGTCTATCCCTCCTATCATCTCTCCCTCTCTTAGGTCTCTCTCTCTCACTCACTCATTCCCTCTATCTCCCTCCCCTCTACCCTTATCCCTTAATCCTCTACCCTTAACCCTTAAACCCTAAACCATTAAACCCTTAACCCTCTATCCTTAACCCTAAACAATTATCCCTTAACACTTAAACCATAAACCCTCTACCCTATACCCTTAACCCTCCCTCTCTCTATCTCTCTCCCACTCCCTCACTTCCTCTCTCTCTCTCAACCCTCTCCCTCCTACCCCATCTCCCTCTCTTAGGTCTCTCCCTCTCTCTTAGTCTCTCCCTCTCTACCCTTAAGACTAAACCCCTACCCCTACCTTTCCATTCTCCTCTATCTCTCACATTCCCTCCATCTCTCTCTTCAAAAATCTCCCTCCTACCCCCTCTCCCTCTCTCAAGTATCTCTCTCAATCACTCCCTCTATCTCTCTCCCCTCTACCCTAGACCTTCTACCCTCTACCCTTAACCCTTAAACCCTAGATCCTTAAAACCTTAACCCTCTACCCTTAACCCTTAAACTCTCTAGCATCTACCATGAACCCTCCCTCCCTCTATATATCTCCCACTCCCTCCCTCTCTCTGAACCCTCTCCCTCCTACATACTATTCCTCTATCAGGTCTCTCTCTCAGTCACTCTGTCTATCTCTCTCCCCTCTACCCTTAGTCGTAAACCCTAAACACTTACCCTTTAAACCCTCTACCCTTAACCCTCCCTCCCTCTATCTCTCCCACTCCCTCCCTCTCTCTCTATCTAAATTCTCTCCCTCCTATGCCCTCTCCCTCTCTTAGTTATCTCTCTATCGCTCACTCACTCCCTCTGTCTCTCTCCCCTCTACCTTTAACCCTCAACCCTCATCTATCTTTGTCTCTCCCTCATCTTCTCTACTTCTCTCTATCTCACTTCTCCCTCCAGGAGAGAAGAGGATGGAGAGAGAAAGAGAGTAGAGAGGGAAGGAAGGATGGAGGGAGATATGGAGGGAGAAGAGAGATAGAGAGGAGAGAAGAGGAGGTAGGGAAAGAGATATATGAGGGTTGAGGATACAATGTATAGGGTAGAGATGGAGGGAAGGATGGAGGGAGAGATGGAGGTAGAAGTGAGATAGAGAGGAGAGAAGATGAGGGTGGGAAAAAGATATATGATGGTTGAGGATTCAATGTATAGGATATAGGGTTTAGAATTGATGGTATATGGTTGATGGTTTAGAGTATTGGGTTGAGGGTATAGGGTTGAGGGTAGAGGGTATTGGGTTGAGGGTAGAGGGTAGAAGGTTTAAGGGTTTATCATTTAAGGGTTTAGGGTTGAGGATTTAGGGTTGAGGATAGAGGGTTTAGGGTATATAGGTTTAAGGGCATATGGTTAAAGGATTAGGGTTGAGGTTCTAATTTATAGGGTAGAGGGTATAAGGGTTGAGGGTTTATGGTTTAAGGGTTTAGGGTTTAAGGGATGAGGGTCAAGAGTTGAGGGTAGAGGGTTGAGGGTATAGAGTTGATGGATTAGGGTTGAGGGTCCAACATATTGGGTAGAGGGTATAAGGGTTGAGGGTTTAGGGTTAAGGGTTCAGGGTTGAAGGTAGATGATTAAGGGTTTAAGGGTTAAGGGATTAGGGTAGAGATTTTAATTGGGTTTAGGGGTTTAAGGGTCGAGGGTTGAGGGTAGACGGTGGAGGGTTTAAGAGTTTATGATTTAAGGGTTGAGGGTTTAGGGTATAGAGTTGATTTTTTAAGTGTTTAAGGGTTGAAGGTATAGGTTTGAGGGATTAAGGATGAGAGGGATGGATGGATGGAGGGAGATATGGAGGGAGAAGTGAGATAGAGATGAGGAGAGAAGATTATGTGGGGACAAAGACAGATGAGGGTTGAGGATCCAATGTATAGGGTAGAGGGTTGAGAATTGAGGGTATAGGGTTGATGGTTTAGGGTATTGGGTTGATGATATAGGGTTGAGGAATAAGGGTTGAGGGTAGATAGTATTGAGTTGAGGGTAGAGGGTGGAAGGT
The DNA here is from genome assembly GCA_007115665.2 of Sequoiadendron giganteum. Lineage (NCBI taxonomy): Eukaryota > Viridiplantae > Streptophyta > Pinopsida > Cupressales > Cupressaceae > Sequoiadendron > Sequoiadendron giganteum. The sequence goes on along the minus strand of CM021110.1, from coordinate 431,875,487 downwards.
TTAAGGGTTTAGGGTTTAAGGGTTTATTGTTGACGGTTTATGGATTAGGGTAGAGGGTTTAGGGTATAGGGTATAGGTTTGAGAGATTATGGTTAAGGGTAGAGGAGAGAGAGATAGGAGTGATTGAGTGAGAGATATACCTCAGATAGGGAGAGGGGCTAGGAGGGAGAGACTTGAGAGAGAGAGAGAGGGAGGGATTGGGATAGAGATAGAGGGTAGAGGGTTTAGATTTTAAATGTTATGGGTTTAGGGTTTAGGGTTAAGGGTAGATAGGAGAGAGATAGAGAGAGCAATAGAGTCTGAAGAGAGGGAGAGCGGGTAGGAGGGAGAGTCTTAAGAGAGAGAGGGGGAGTGGGAGAGAGATAGAGGGTAGAGGGTAGAGGGTAGAGGGTTGAAGGGTTAAAGGTATAGGGCTAAGGGTAGAGGGGAGAGACATAGGAGTGAGTGAGTGAGAGAGATAATTGAGAGAGGGAGAGGGTGTAGGAGGGAGAGACTTGAGAGAGAGAGAGAGAGGGTATAGGGTTGATGGTAGAGGGTAGAGGGTTTTATGGGTTTAAGGGCTAATGGTTTAGGTTTTAGGGTTAAGGGTACAGAGGAGACAAATCGAGGGACTGACTAAGAGAGAGACAACTAAGAGAGGGAGAGGGGGTAGGAGGGATAGTGTTGAGAGAGAGAGATGGAGGGAGTGGGAGAGAGATATAAGGAGGTAGGGTTAAGAGTAGAGGTTAGAAAGTTTAAGGGTTAAGGTTTTAGGGTTAAGGGTAGAGGGGAGAGAGAGAGGGAGTGATTGAGAGAAAGATACCTAAGAGAGGGAGAGGGGGTAGGAGGGAAAGTCTATAGAGATAGAGGGAGATATTGGGAGAGATATAGAGGGTAGAGGGTAGAGAGTTTAAGGGTTTAAGGGTATAGGGCTAAGGGTAGAGGGGAGAGAGATAGGAGTGAGTGAGTGAGAGAGAGACTTGAGAGAGGGAGAGGGTTTAGGAGGGAGAGGGTTGAGAGAGAGGGAGAGAGGGTAGAGGATTTAAGGGTTAACGGTTTAGGGTTAAGGGTAGAGGGGAGAGATAAAGGGAGTGATTGAGAAAGAGACCTAAGAGAGGGAGAGACTTGAGAGAAAGAGAGGGTAGAGGGTTTAATGGTCTAGGGTTTAAGGGCTAATGGTTTAGGGTTAATGGTAGAGGGGATAGAGATAGAGGGATTTAGTGAGAGAGAGAGAGAGAGAGAGAGGGAATTGGAGATAGAGGGTAGAGAATAGAGGTTAGAGGGTTAAAGATAGAGGGGAGAGAGATAGGAGTGAGTGAGTGAGTGAGTGAGAGACTTGAGAGAGGGAGAGGGGGTAGGAGGAAGAGACTTGAGAGAGAGATGGGGGAGGGAGCAAGGGAGTGGGAGAGAGATAGAGGGTAGAGGGTAGAGGGTTTCAGGGTTTAGATTTTAAGGGTTAAGGGTTTAGGGTGTAGGGTTAAGGGTAGAGGGGAGAGAGATAGAGGGATTGAGTGAGTGAGAGAGAGAGACCTAAGATAAAGAGAGGGGGTAGGAGGGAGAGTCTTGAGAGAGAGATAGAGGGAGCGAGTGGGAGAAAGATAGAGGGTAGAGGGTTTAAGGGTTTAAGGGTTAAGGGTAGAGGGCTAAGGGTAGAGAAGAGATACATAGGATAAAGTGAGTGAGAGAGGTAGACTTGAGAGAGGGAGATGTGGTAGGAGGTGTTGATGGTCAAAATAACACAACAACGTTAAACAAAATATTTCTATTCTATTTCTCCTAAAAAAGATAATTGATCTAAAACCACCTATCTCCCAACTTCTTTGTAGGTTGTTCTCAACTTTTCTGTTTCATTTAGTAGTCCATGCAACTATAATATTCAAGGGGCCTTCTGGTAAAAAAGACACAAACTACATGATGTGAACTAATATAAAATTTGGGGGTTTATAATAAATAGAAAAAGATAGATCAAAGCATAGAATAGTAAATCATAAATATAAACTCCTTTCAATTTAGACATATAAATTTCACAATGAGCCTTCAAGTAACTGAGAAATTATAAAATTATACAATCCACAGACTATTCTGCACCATTATACTCATTTACAGTGCTAATTCAAAATGTACAACCATTAAACCTCAACAATCAAACAAGAACACATTACTAGCACATCACTAATTCACAGATCAACAAACATAAAAGAATCCCATTTACAGATAATTTAATGAAATAACTTTTAATTCAGAATCTTCTACTGATTTGCATTGAGTAAGAAACACGTATGCACAACATCCACTAGCACATGAATTGCTATGATTCATCAACATTATCATTGAACAATATTTCAAAAATAACATAAATTGTATTGAAAACTTTGTAAAGAAAATGTATCCAAGTGTAATTTGCATAAATTGTAAAAAACCTTCTAAAATAGTAGAACTATTTCCTAAGTCTCCTCTAGGTGGCTAATCTTGCTTCAATGAGCCGACCTTCAAAAAGTGGAGAAAAATTGTATATATAAACCTATTTTGCACTAATCTCTCTCATCACAACCAAGATCCACAAATCATGGGGTGATTGGAACAATATAAGAAGATTCTTCATTCTAATCTTTAGTTGCTAATTAAAGACTCTTTGTCAAAACTTGCATCCAATAAGCGAAAGGAGAACTTGCTGAGAGCTCTATTTTGGAATTTATGTCATAATCCAGGAAAATAGTAGAGGGAAATTATCTAGTTAAGTGTATCTCTTTGATGTTGATCTGTCCAAAAAACATGTATGTAACAAATTTAACTCTACATTTTCTGCTCCTCCATATACTCATCATAACTAGTGATTACCCATTGAAGCATATCTATATCAAGCCCATCCACCCAGTTATCTTCAAATTTTATTCTTGCTAACTCAAAAGAGGAAAATTCTTTCATATCCTTAAGTTTGATGAGCTCCCTTATGGCAGCCTTGACCTCTTGCTTAACATCCATGAGCTTATTCATTAAAAGATCATCATCATCATCCCCTTTCTACATCATTTCCCCAAATCTACCACTCCATTTTTCCTTGAGTTTATCAAAGGGGGGGGGGCATCTGTTTCAAGAATATCCTCACTAACAAGTATAGTAATACTTGCTCCTAATTCTTCAATTTATTCATTAAGATATTTTCCGGCGTGCTGCACCTCAGTCCTATGAGTGAAAATGAATGAAGACCTAAATATGATGATGTTGATGGTATTTTCCACAAAATATACATTGTCTTCTTCTAGGATGGATTGTTCTAGCAAAGTTTTCTTGGGTAGCTTATTAATATGTTTCAATTTCCTCGCATTCCCTGCATATTTTTCCTCTTGTTTCTCAAGAGTTTCAACATGTGTAACCATATCATTAACTAGTTCCAATGCTTCTTTATGAACCCTACAACCTTCAATAAGCAAATATTATATTTTCCAGTTCAACCTATTAATCCACATATCCATCATTTGTACCTTATTCCTCATTTCAATTATATTATCAACATAATAGGTGTCTTTAGAGAAGTCGACTGTGAAGAACTA